>BSUD01000004.1:28286426-28370779 GCA_033239045.1 Fagopyrum esculentum | reverse complement strand
CCCCCCCCCCCCCCCCCAAATATTGTTAAAAAAATATTTTATTAAAAACTAGTTAAAACATATAATAAAAATAACCCCCAAAAAACATTTTTTTTAAAATTCACAAGATAACGATTTATTTTTTAAAAAAATTTTTGAAAAAAAAAATATTTTTACATTTTTGTACAAACCTGGTTTAAAAAAATGTTCAAACTTCATTAAAAAATTCTTTTTACAAAAAATATTTTTTTAAAAAAATTTGTACTAATGTATTTTTAAAAAATATTATTTAAAGTTTTAAAAATATTTAATATTTTAAATATTATTAAATTGATCTTTTAAAAAATAAAATCCACATCACACATTTAATTTAATTTATTTGATGACATGTAGCATTCCGGCTGTCACGTCATCGCCGGAACTAGGGTTTTTGCCGGAAAACTATAACGTATTATTATTGGTAAATACATTGATAGTTTGTATCGCTCATAGTAATTTTCAAAGTTCGTATTATTTTCGGTTCAATGTTGATAGTTGATATTATTTTGGGTTATTTTTTCAAAAAAAAAAAAATGAAAAACAGGATCAAACCGGCAGTTTGATCACCAAACCGCTAGTTTGTTCCATTTCTTTTTTTTAAAAAAAAACAAAGCCCACGGTTTGGCGGTTTAGCCCAAACCGGACCCATGTCTACATCACGGTAGCCTCGTAGTATGATTTGTTTCTCTTATATACCCTTTCTTAATATACTTCATTACAAAATCAATTATAAAATAAAAATATATTGAAAAATTAATTAAAACTATGACCCCAATAAATAATTAACTTTATAATATAATAAGTAGTGTATAGAAGTACTTTTTATTTTTTTAATTTAAAAAATGTAAAAAAAAAAGTAAATTTAAAGCTTTTTTATTTAAAAAAATCTGAGAAAACTTACAGAAAACCACTCTTATTTATTGTCTTTTTAGCTTAACCACCTTGTATATTTTATTTCTAAACCACCTATTATACATCTGTTAACACCAAACGTCAGCCAGGGAAAAGAAAAACATCCATCGACATCAGGTTCATCAATGTAAGCGACGGTAGCATTCAAATCAAGCATACTGGTTCTGATGGTAACACGGTGGAAATTTCGCCTTTCGCTTTGCATCGACAACACGCTTAACCATCTTCCACATGAACAAAGCTCGAATCTTACCCCAATGAGCCTTGCGCTTACCGCCACCTGAAAGATTGATTCCGAAGCCTTGGAGTGGAGACGAGAAGCCCACGTCACTACTTGAAGATGTAGCCCAAGTTGTCATGATTGATTGCCAGGAGGGCTGGGGAGGGAAGCTTTCACCCGTGAGAAGCGGAGTAGTAGATGGCAGCGTCATGACAGTCGGGTTAACTGAATAATATTCATTGGTGAGTTGAGAGGATGAACCCCATATTGCACCTTCGAAATGCTGATTACCGTGAACCGTGACATCCTCTTCCCATTGGTAGCTATCATTTCCCATGTAACGATTTGAACATGAAGTATCTGAATAGCTCATTCCCAACGACTTCCCTATAAAAGCATTTCATGCAAACAATAACTCTTCCAATTGGTAGCTGTCTTTCTTACTTCAATTTTTGTTTGTCAGCATATAAATTCCATGCTTACAGATGCCAAGTGGGAAAAAAAAGTTCTAATATGGGATTGTGTAAATAAAGGAAACATGCCAAACCATCAAAGATTTTCTAATTGAGTGATCATTTCCATTGATGAAAATACAATACCTTGATCAGTGATTGTAATGCCGCTGCCCCATGGATCAAGAGATGGCCCACAAACTGAGTCATTTCTCAGACAAAGCAAATTTGGATTCGCATAAATCCACTGCTTCAGTATGTCCACCGCCAACTGTCAAAGGACCAGAATAAATGAGTGATTGTTTTTCACAGAGAACCTTAAGTTGCTCCAAGAAAGTAGAAAAGAAAATTAATAAATAGCATAATTAAAATTTTACAGCAAAAAATGTTCAAATGTAAAACATAAATAAACATACTAAGCAGGTTTAGGAGTTGAGTTCATGAAGTGATATACCATCTGTTGAGTGTTCAATGCATCAATGGTCTGATAATTTATTCCATCAAAGGTCACCTCTAATACTTTGTAGACACAGTTCAGTAAGAGACCAAGTCCATATGTTGCATCATAGTACGTGTACAGATTGTCGTCCAAACAGCATGTATGAGCATGTCCAATCATAGTTTTCCATGCCTTATTGGCAACTCCACTCCCAAGAATCTGCAATTAACAGGGAGAATGTACTGTTGAACACATGTGGGTGATTGGTCAAATAAATCATTGTAATAATGAATCAGAATAATGAAATCTCTGCTCACTTCTCTCAGTAACTTTGGATTTATGTGGTACAACTGCAGAAACTCTTTCACTGTATGAATTCCTTTCTCAGCCAACTTTTGACGAATTGCACCATTTTTTGATATCTTTCTCAGACGCCAAACAGGATCATCCAAGCATGGAGTATCATGCTTCTGATAAGCTGCACAAACAGATGGGCATCTCAAATTTTTCAATGGACAAAAGAGAAACTATGAGTAAATTCTGGAATTCTAGTAGTATGTTCAAAGAATGAAACATGGACAAGCTTAACTAATTATTTCATCAGTACAATAAGCTAATTAAGGTATCAGCTAAAGTGTGTAAAATTATGAGGCTTACAGCTTTAAATCTACAACAGTGATAACAGAAGTACCTACTACCTCTTTCGTTCTAATTTTCAGGGGTGAGGAATTAGGTCCAAGGAAAGAGGATACGTATACAAGTAACAAACCTTGTGACAGATTTAATTTAGACAAGAAACAGAAGATATAATATTTAATATGTAATCCATCAGGAACCAGATATTTACTGCTCAAGAAGCTGTCAAATCACACATGCATAGGATGTTTATGACAATCATGCAGTTGCAGCGTTTATTTGACTTAACTTGTGTTCAATGTCGCGATAAAGGTTATGCTTATGCTTATATGCACGAGATATCCACATGCATATTTATATGTGTTGGACATATACCGTTAGGTAAGGTTTTAAAAATGACTATCATCAGTAAGGAAATAAACAATCATATTTTTTGACACAATCCATTTCTCCGAATAGGTAGTCATCTTATCTTTGTTCAACTTGAAACAAAAAAAATAAGTGCAAAGGGATTTTATGCTAGAGCCATATTGATCTGCAGATAGCATATCATGAAGCAGAAGAAAAAAGAGGATAGTAGCATTTATTAAACTAAACTGATAACAAACGAGGTAAGAGATTCATACACTCGCCACGATGATCTAACACCACGAAAGGTTCACTTACTCCCTCTTTGATTCCAATCCCGTTCAGCATGTTTGGAACAGCTCGCACCCCCAACCTGAATTTTCTACTTCTCACCCAACTAGAGTTATCGGTCAAAGTAATGTTTTTTATAGAGCCAACTCCTTGGGTAAGAGAGAAAGATAGTTCACCAACCAATAATGGTCGTTTACCATCTCTTTCATGTACAATGCCATATTTGAAAGAACTATTGTTCCAATCTTTTAGTTCATCAACAGCGACAAAATCACCATTGAGGACAACAATCTCAACCCTTACAGAACCAAAAGGCACATAATTGATCACTTCCCTTGAGTTTGAATCGATCAGTTGTATAGTAAGAGGAAAATGTCCTTCGGCATGGATTTTGCTATTTGTGAACAGAGTGGATGGTAGTTTATTGGTGAAGCACAGTTGGAAGGTTCTTGAAGCACATGATTCAGGCTGGTCAACATGGATGCATCTGCAAAGTGGTGATCCATATAAGTAAAATTCTGCAAAATATTAAAAGGAACTGGGTACAAAGGTCATATAGTTCACAAATCATGTCATGCCAACTGCCAACGTTCAAGATTCGTTTGTCAGTACTATATCATGCCTATGAGTATGAATGTAGAGCAACAGTTGTTAACTTGTTGCTTTCTATTCTATTTGAGTTTTCCCATGATTATCATCTTTGTGATGTTAAGGATTTTTACATCAAATTACGGACATGAAGAAAATATATGATATACGGTAGTTTAAAATAATAGATAATTATTCGATGACAGCAGCAACTGATGCATGCAGAAACATCCAACAATTGAAAACGAGAAAGGTACTAACCTTTGAAATGAGTGTAGAAACCCTAGTTTTGCTTCCAGCTCCTGTTGTACCTAGTAAAAACATTAAAATATAATCTTCATAAAGCATATGTCGGTTTGAGCAAGATCTATCCAATGTTTCTCATTGATAGTAAAATAAGATCCCATGGACATTCAAAGTCTAGAGAGCAACTCGAAATACAATAAAGGCTTCTATAGGAAATGAAATCTGATCCTACAGAAGCGTCATGAGATAACTGAATGTATGCAATAATATTCAAGTTTGTGTTGGTTAATAAGAAAATCAAACTTACTATAATCCAAGTTTGTGTCGACTAATGAGAAAATCAAACTTACTATAAGAGTCAGCGTTGTGGTGAAGACTACCTATCAAAACAGATGATGAAATCACAAGGGCAGATATTATGTAAGGAAAATAATTAATTCAAAAAGTAAGTAACAAAAAAAGCCTCATACTGGAATCATTTGGAAAATGACTTAACACAAAATATTCCATTATCTTGATGCCTGCTACTTCTATGCTTGTGTAATTTCCATTTCAAAACATTTTTCGTACTAGTGCTCTTCCTTCTACAAACAAAATAAAGGAAACCAACAAACCATGATCCCAACTAGTGGGGAAGGTAGTATCCATCATACCACCCTACGGAGAAAAGGTTCCAAGTTTGCCACAATTTCTTCAAAGTCTTCTTGCTTAAAGTATTCAACAATCCTGCACCAAAGAAGCTTAGACTCAATACAAGTTCCAAACAATCAAACTGGAACAAAAGCTGAAAACACATTGCAACAAAACTCACATCCTAAATTCTTGGCCCGTGTTTTGTTTTTGAATTGATGAATGTGAATAATCATTCCCCTCCTCTGTTAATTTCCTTTTCAATACCATTAGACTACTTAATTGCTTTCAAACTATATTGACAAGTTACATTAACTTCCAGTTATTTATAGGGGGAATGGGTGAAAGCTCAAGCACTAAGCTGAACCAACAGCAGAGAAACTACCAAGAAGTTTCAACTAACAGCATTGGAAAATCCATGTAGCAAAAAAAAAGTCAAATTATGAGCTTCAACAACAGGCAATGCAATTAATATTTGAAAAGCCACATTCCTTGGGGTGTTAGTCCAATTATATTTTGATTTTGAAATATAAACAGAATTAGTTAGCTGTCTACTTCAACTGCTTTCTTGAGCAGACAAGGCTTGAGATCATCATGTCTTATTAACCATTGTTTATGTAAAAAAACTGAAGAAAAGTAAGCATAAATAGACAAAGAAAAAGAATATCCAAGATGAAGTTGTTCATAGCAAAGCAAAAAGAAAAGAAAAAATATATTGACATGACAATATATGGCATAGTCCGAGAAATCATCAACTAATAGAGATGTTTCAAGCATCAACACGCTATGGTACTACGTGTAACCGCGTGGAATGAAAGTACAAATACATAAAGAATGCGAAAGATGAGAGACAAACAGACATTATAGAGGCTCATAGAAATTACGGAAGCCATAACCGCGTTTCGTTTAGGAATAGACGATTCAAAATCATAAGAATTGACTGAAATAATATACAAATCACAATGTGGAAGTCAGAGGTTAACTTTGGAATTCAGTTTCTCTTGAATTTGCTTTTGAAATAACAACGCCACTCAAATTCTATTCATCACACACATTTTAAATTTAATATGGACGTGTAAACAGTGTACACCAGATGATTAAAAACCCTAATTTATATAATTCCACTGAAAGTCAATAGAAAATAACTAAATAAGAAAAAGATTACTATACTCGTTCATAGCAAAAACCTTGAGAGGTTTGAGTCCAACCTTCCGATGAGGTAGTAAGAGTGTCGCTTTCGCTGCCTGTTGGGGTCATCAAAGGTAGAAAAGATGATTTACCGAGCGATAAGCAGCCGAAAGAAGCGACCGCCATGGATTGAAACTGGCGACTATAATCTCTCTTCTAGAGTGATGAGGAATCATGTCGATTGTCATTCCAACTTCTCGCAGCTTTCTTCGATAGTTGTGAAAATCGAATTGTACCTCGCAGTCTTCAGTGCCGCACAAAGGTGTGGGTTTTGTTTTTTAAAAAAATATAATATAATTTTAGGTATGGTATATTAATCTATTATAAAATTTATTTTATAGTTGAGTAAAACAGTAAAAATAATCTAAAATAATACTAACTATTAATATTAAACCCAAAATAATACCAATATGTCTTACTTTTCTAACAAAAATACTAATTCCGACGATGACGTGGCAAGCGGAACTTGACATGTCATCAAAAAATGGATTAATCGTGTGATGAGAAATTTTTTTAAATCAAGTTAATAACATAAATTTTAAAAAATATATATAAATTAAGTTTTTTTTTAATTTTTATATTTACAATATAATTTTTGTAAATATTTTTTAAGTTTTACATTTTTTTATAAAAATATTTTTTTAGAAAGAAAAAATTTGTAAAATTTATATTTTTTAAAAATAAATCGTTTTCTTGTGAAATGTTTTTTAAAAAAATTTGGAAATTTTTATTTGTATATATTTTAACTAATTTTGTATAAAAATATTTTTTTTAAAATTGATTTTTTTATTTAAAAATTAGTTAAAATTTATAAAATTCCAGAAAAAAAATAAATTAAAAGAATTTTTTTAAAAGTGCTTTTTTAAAAAAATTACAATTTTTTTTTTAATAAAAAATAGTTACGAATTTATTATTTAAAATAAAATTTAATATATATTTTTTAACATATTAAATGTTATTAACTTGATTTAAAAAAATAAAATCCACATCACATAATTATTTCTTTATGACATGTCAAATTCCGGTTGTCAAATCATCGCCGGAGTTAGGATTTTCGCCGGAAAAATAAGACATATTTTTTTTGATAAATATATTGATAGTTTGTATCGCTCCTAGTAATTTTCAAACTTGGTATTATTTTGGGTTGAATGGTGATAGTTGATATTATTTTGGGTTTTTTTCTATAATTAATTATGAAATTCTATACATCGTGTTTAATTTATTAAATCAATAAACTCGGGGTATCAGTAGATCAACAATCTATATATCGGTGGATCATTACTCGAGTACAAGTGGGTCAATAAGTCACGTACAAATTGGTCAATGACACACGTGTCATATATTAATCCGAAATGAATAAATAAGTATTATACTTTACCTTATTTAAACTACCAAGAAATGTATAAATGATTTGATTTTCGAACATTCTATTTATAAATTTCTCAAACGGTCAACCTTATACCCTATGTGGGACAATCTAACAAAATCAAGAAAAATTTTATTAAAAAAATCATTACTAAAAATAATTAGGTAATTTGAAAAATATTTTGTGGCTTGTGATATTTATTATTAGAGCTAACGTGACACGTTGATTGTTTATTAATTCTAATAAAAAAAACTATATAAAAAGAATTTGTGGTAAATATGTAAAGTTATTGTGGCAAATTTGTAAATAAATATAAAAAATGACATTGAGCAAAGTGGGTATTGTTTTAGTAATATACTAGTTTTAATGCCGCACCTTGTGTGGGGTTCGATTATAGCTCATTGTCAATATTCATAAATTAAAATGGGTGTTTTAGAATATAAATAAATAGTAAATTGTGGTTATAGTGGATAATGGATGAAATAATAGTCACACAATAATAAAAATTTACAAAACTTATAAATGATATGGTATACTTACTTCCTTTAATATGTTGACTAATTTTTCTTTTTTTCATAAAAATCACATTTTATAATAAAATATCTTTTGAAAATTTATTATAAACGATCCCACCTTATAAAGTATATTTCGCTAAATTGACTCACTTTATTATTTTTATTAATATTTGGCGATATGTTATACGATATGGACATAGTATACAATTATAATTATTAATTAATTTCTAAAAAAAATTTCTACAAAAATAAACAAAAGTTACGTCAACTAACTTATGAAATAAAACTATATTTTAAAAATATTTATTTTAAAATTTAATAAGTAAAATAAGGTATTCCGAACAATATGTTAGAATTTTCTCTCCTTTCTTGATTAAGATGGTTAATGTTAATCAAATCCATCTGTACGGGTTGATGATTTGTTATGTGCAACATATGTTTGATTTTCTCTCAATACCATGACATAACCTTTTTGCTTTACATTTGAATGTAACTATTGTAATTTTATGTAACCCGCCCTGAAGACCTTGATTAAGCTTGTTACTACAATCACCATGCCGGTTTTGGCCCTTGTAGGTGTAAGTGAGTGCTCATCAATCCAACCCTTGAAAATAATATATTTTAAAAACACTAAAATAACATATTTTAATTTTATTAAAAAAAATAGTTACCCATTTTGCGTGAACTTTAATGTGATATTATGTTAATATTAGATAACTATTAAAGCATAAGACATTCGCGTCACATGTCATTCACTTATGAATTTCGCGTCACGTGTCATTTTTTCGTGTATCTTCATTTTATAATTTTACTAATTACAAAATAAATAAAAAATATTAATATGAACTATAAATATATTGTTTGCATTTATAATCTTATCACAATTTTCAACAGGTTTATAAGATTTTCTTATCAAATATTTTTGGGCAAATTTGGTAACTAGGCTATTTTGAAATTATTGTCTAGTAATTAGCCCTTTTTTATTTTTCTATTAGGTAAATGTACCCCTAATTATATTTACCGTTCAATCACACTTTAGGATTTACCTTCCTCCTCTCCGCTGAGCAGCACGCCTCAACTCTCAATTATCAACCCTTCCTCTCCTTCCATCTGAATTTGGATTCAACCGTTCCTCTCCTTTGATCGATTTGAATCTGGATTCAACGAAGCTCTGCAACCCTTTCTCTCCCATTTGAATATGGACTCAACCCTTCCTCTTCCTTTGTGTGTTGATGTTAGATAGATCTAATGTCACAAGAATAACAATCCTTGTAGCGATTTCCTTTCTCAGATATGCGAGAACGAAGAGTGAGTTAGGGTTTCCCTCAAGCTTGGTGAACCATTTGATCGGGCTCGGAGTTCCGTCACCAACAGACTATTAAGTTAAACAAGCTTATGGTCGATTTCCAGGTTCTTGTTTGATTTTAGGGTTTTCCAAAATCAATTTATGGGTTATAGACTTAAGGAACATCTTCAATGTTTTAATTTCTTGTACTACTAGAAATTTGTGGAGTTTTAGGGTTGTGTGTTTGAATTTGGATCTTGTGAGGAAGAGTTCAACTTTTATCTAGTCGATCGATTACTCAAATCGCGCAAGCTCTAAGTTCTTTGTATTGTTGTCCAAAAGAGTAGGTGAGCCCTTTCGGCACCGTCGCCATTGATTCTCTTAAAAAGTTTGTTTCCCTCTCATTTCACCTACGAATTATATTCCTCTTCTCAGTTTTAATATGTTCTTTAGACGGCACCTGAGAAATGGAGGCTAATCAAGGCTCACGGTATGGATGTCGGACTTCCCTCCGATGATGACATGGACAACAGTGAAGTTGGTCATAATGCTTTGGATGTTGGACGGCTTTTCGCTCAAGGGTAATACACTGCTTCTTAATCTAGTGGTCATAGTGCTTTGATGTATATATATATTTATATAGAGAAAATTGTCTAAACAATACCCCATCTTTTGGGCTGACTAAACTTTAGTACCTCATCCTTTTAACTATCAAAACGGTACCCCATCTATTGGCCCCCGACCGGAGATTAGTATATACGGTACTGTTCAAACGTTAATTTCACAAATCTCTGTTAAATCACAGGGGTAAAATTGTTCAATCCCACATAAACCCTAAGCCCCAAAATTCTAAAAATTGAAAAACCCTAATTTTATGAATGATTAACATGGTTGCATGGCTTCTGAAATGGGTGGCAATCACTAACGGAATACAACTTTACAATTCAAAATTTAAAAACAAACAAACAGTAATTGCTGATTGATTAGTGTGATTTATCAAAATTCAAAAAAAACAAACACTAATTAATGATTGAATAGTGTGATTTATCAAAATTTAAAAACAAAACAAATAGTAATTGCTCTCTCTCTTCTCTGCGCAGACGGCAACCAACAAACTTTCTCATCATTGACAACCTTTCTCACCAGCAACCATTTCTCTTCTTTGAGTAGACAATAGTGATGCAGGTGAAACAATATCGACTTTTGCACTATTGTATGCAGTGATGCAGGTGAACCAATGGTGAATTAAAGATGATGAAATTAATAGCGATTCCGATTTGATTTCTTCTTTCTGCAGACGCTGCATACAATGGTAAATTAAAGAAAGCATTTTTCAAAACTCAAAGTCCCAACCCCTCCATGTAATTTCCTTTGGCAATATCAACTTCTGCGACCATCGCCCCCAAATATTTCATCCCGGTTTCGTATTCTATGGAAGTAATTGCGATTCCGATTCGAAAAGATAGATTCTAACTGTTCGCCCCTAGAGGTGTGTGCAAATAAGTTTTAAATTTATAAAACTAGAATCAAGCAGCGAACCCGCAGTGTACGGATCGAGGTAGCTAAGCAAGAATTCCAGAGTATCGAACACAGGGATTTGGGTGGGAACAAATTCGATTTCAAGTTATCAAGCAAGTAAATATGGGAGTTTTGCAAATATTGGGAAAACAACAATCCTAAAGATCCGGGTATCCAGTTGCGGCAATAGATTCAAGATATACTTAATGATGTAAAGACAGAGTTGAGATATGCAAAGGTATACTAATGTAAGGTAATCGTACGGTTGAGGTTCCAAAAACCTTATATAACTCACCTACAAGGCACTCTCTATACAGGTTGTTGAGGCTCAATATAGAAAGATTCTAAAGGCGAGAATTAGTATCAAATACCCAAACTTATAACCTAAAGGTTCAAGACTAACTTATCCGATTGAGGTTGTTGAGGCTCACAATCGAGGTAGAGGTTGTTGAGGCTTCACTACCACCTAGAAAAGACAAGTCTAAACTAAGCTAAGGCAAATCTTTAACTTTGGATTAAAGTAAAAGCAGGTTCGTAAACTAGAGGGAAATCACGGTTGGATCTTGAGATTCCACGGTCGTGGAACTCAAGAACTGCCCGTAATTTTAGGTTGTCGACGATTCTCTCTAACTCTCAGAGTCTAATCTGTTTGCGATCGATCTATCATCACCTATGCCACAACTATCAACCCTTCACCTTAGAATTGTTAAGGGTTTTTAGCCAATAACAGTCATTTTAATATCAATTCAAAAATTAAGGAATAAAAGATGAAAACTTTCAAGAACTATCAATAACCTTCAAGTGAATCTCAAGATCCCAACAAGTGTTTATCAAAGATTCAAAACGGAATAAACAAATCACAACTATAGGAAAGAAGAGAAACGGGATGTCAATCCGTTTCCGATTCGAACCTAAACAAGAAGAGAGATCTTCTTGCAATTCTTCCAAGAACTTCGGTCTTTCACAAATCCGAAGATCACAACGACAATCTCCACCGAAAGTGCGAGATTTGAACAACTCTTCAACTGCGAACTTTGATCTCCAATGAGATCTCCGAAATTGCCTCCAAATTAAGAAAGCGTTAACCCTTAGCGTCGATTGCTAAGCGAAGATTGTACGTCTATGCGTGGATGCAAGAACCCTAAGCAGGCATAAGCGAGAATAAGCGAGAATAAGCGAGAATCAGCGAGAATCAGCGAGAATGATGAAATCTCCTTTCTTCCGTCTTTTTATAATGCAGGGCAAAGTGTCGGCCCGGCCCAATCTTCAAAAGATCATGGCTTCGAAGTGTGGCGAAAAGATTCGCCAAGATCACGGTCGTGGAAGATTCCACGACCGTAATTTAGGGCGTGGAAACAATTACGGCTAGTTCCACGGCCGTAATATCCCCTGGAATGAACATCGAATTCTGACTCACAATCCACGGCCGTAATTTAGGGTAAGACCGTGATTCTTGCTTTCATTCGTGCATTCCTCAATCCAATACTCAAATTTGCTTCCAAAAAGTGTCCTCGATCTATGGACATATCAACTCAACTCTCCTTTGCTCGATTTCGTTCGGAAATACCTCCAAATTACCTATAATCAACATAGAACTAGTGTAGACATCCATATCGACAATATAGGCAATACTAGCTCATATATGCGCAAAGATCAATCAAAGACTATCAATATGAATCAATTACGATTAGAAAACGTGCCTAAAACATCACAATATTTCATGCTAACAAATAACCCCATACTTAACACTTGCTTGTCCCTAAGCAAGGTCTTTCAAAAAGCTTTAAGATAAGAGTTAGGATGAAATATGTGTACCTTCTTTTGGGTGAATGTGATTTCTAAAGAATAGATCATTCTCAAACCTTGCTTCAATCGTTCATCAAACTTTCACACACTCAATCAAAGAGTAAAAAGTAAAGAGAGTTCATGAATTAATTTAATCTCTAAACAAGCATTATAACCTTCAAACTTTATCAAAATCAATCATAAGAAACTTCAATATAGATCACCAAGTCATATAACATTCTTTTGATCTTAAGGACTTTCAAAGGAAAGGTCTAGAGTATGGAAGGGAAGGAAAAACTTTAAGGGAAAGTGGTGCATAAATCCGGGAAAGTGGACAACTACCTTCTTCTTCTTATGCGGTTCCCGCAACACTTCACTTAGAGCTTCGCTCTTACTTTTCATTTTTCGACTTTACTTTTGGAGTTATGGATAGAGGTGCACAAAAACCGAAGCCTAGGAGATCGGCGTTTCTCAAATTTGCAAGAGATGCCTCAAACCCTTGGCGCACATACCATAATCCGATAGGAATATCGCTCAATCCGACTTTGGCAAGACACAAACACCCGGCTATGTGAATGGTGCCGAGTTACTCATCGTCATGATTGACTTCCCCAAACCTATAATTTCTTTCTATTCAATTGATTGCAAATAATTGCTCTCATGGCCCTCCCACATCAAACATGCCTTTTTCATTCACTTTTCCAAGTTCCCGGATAGGTAAGGGAGGCTAATATTTCAATGAGGAGCTAGATGATCAAAGAAAGAAGAAAGAAAATATTGAATTGCCTTAATCATTTCAACAAGAAGTATAGGAACTTATAATGTGATTTCAACTTCAATTTCTTAATATGATTTAGGTAATGTTTTCACATTATAAAACTTGTAAAAGAGGTAGAATTCATTCATTTGCATTCTTTTCGATTTACTATCCTTTTAAGCATGCAATCGTCATCAAACTCAATTCGCAAGTAGTGATTATCATAGAATTCATCTCAATTCATTAGAAGCACAAAATTTTCAAATTTTTCAATTTTTATGGGTTTTTAAAGTTCTTTTTCATGCAATGCAAAAATAAAACGTGTAACACATAATAAACATGCAATGATAGTCTCGGAATGAAAGCAACATATAGAGTAGAGTTATTACAATCATTTAGTACATCCCACCCCATACTTAGGACGAACATTGTCCCTAATGTTCACAAAAAAAGAACAAAAGAAGGAAAAGAAAAGAAACTCACAAGTGGTGGCGGGAATGTCTAAAACGAGCGGCCCGGTCATCAATCACTGCGGCGCCGGTGGAGGTGGGAATGGAGAGAAACTCGGATCATAGAACCGCCCAAACTGCTGGCGGTAGACGTCCCTCATCATGTGGTCAAGGTCGTCTAAACGTCCGTCTCTAGCATCCGCCCGGATCTCTAATGCTCCGACTCTCTCTGAAAGTCCGGTAGCCCAATCCGGCATCCTCTCATACCATCCCGGGGCGTGATCATACCATGCGGGGGCATCTGCTGGTGCTGGCGGTGGTGGTGGTGGTGGTGCTGCTGGCTGCGTCGTGGACCAAGGAGGAGGTGTGTCGTACCAGGTGGGAGGTGTAGTCATCCACGTGGGCCTCTCACTCACGCTGGCGCGGCGAGATGATGAGCCTGAAGCTCTAGCTGGACGTGGAGAGCGCCTAGGTACATCCGGGGCTGCCTCCGGCTGACCCGGAAACGTGCCGAACTCCTGCTCCGCTCCTCCACCACTCTCGTACTGCTCTCCCATGTCCTCCTCATCTACAACCGGCGGTGGAACGTAAGGGGGAGCTACAAGCCTGTTCGCATGCATCGCAGCGAACGTCTCCTTCCAATTGTGGCGTCCCGCCACAATGGAATACTCTGGCAGCCACTCAATGCCCCTACCTGTCCTACTCTCCCAGGGCATGCCCGCATAAGGCGGACCTCTATGTGTGGGGAAGATGAGTCCCCTAACCATAAAAGCATGTAGCCCTAATGGAACTGCCGGTATACGTGTGCAAGCCGAAAAGTCTACACCAAGGCTCCTAGCGATGTGGGTCACTATCCCACCATACCCAATGTTCCCCTTCGACTTATTCTTCAGTTTACTCATCGTCGCCGCCAAAAGAGTAGCACAATCTGCGCGGCATCCATAAAGCATAGCATAAAGAAGGAATAGCTCATCCGTCTTGATCTTTTGGGGCGTCTCCGTCCTAGGAAAGAGGCACTCCGAAAGAACACGGTGAGCTATCTTCAAGGCTAGATGGTACATCAATCTAGCCTTGGTATCAGCTGGTTGCCAACGGTCCTCGTCGGCATAAATCATGGCCACTTCCGCCCAAAAGTCCTTGGCGGAAACGCCTCTAGGAAGTCGACCGTTATAGGTCTCATGGAACCCGAAGATGGTCCCGAACTCATCAATGCTAAGATGGTAGTCTCTGTTCATGAGACGGAAGGAGACGGTCCTATCAACATGGCTGTGCTCGAAAGATGTCACAACCTCTCGGGTGATCTCCTCATAAGCGTCTTCACGAATGTTCGTGAAGACAAGCAAACCGGCTCTATCCAAGAGCCATGTAAGGTCATCTACTATGTTGAGAGGATGTAGATCCTCCAACAACAAGTACCTAGGGCCTATCACTGCCCTTTTCTCTATCTTCTCAAGTGCGGGAAGGTAGTTTTCATGTATAATCGGGATGCTAGGGTGAGGTGGTGAGGATGGAGGTGAAGATGGAGGTGAAGGTGAGGGGGATGAGGGTGGTGGTGCCCTAGAGGTGGAGGGATTCCCTTTCCTTTTCTTATTTTGTTCCCCTTTCTTCTCCTTTATCCTTCCCGAAACTCTCCTCACAAAGTCCATTCTGTTGAGAATTACGGTCTGTTCTAAGTAAACCACGGCCGTGGAATCTTCAGAGACCGTGATTCGTCTCGAAAATTCGTAAATCCCAGCAAATCAGCACCCAATCTCAACAAGTAGGCAGTCCTAATCTAATTCCTTCCAATCTCAATCAGTTCTTCCTAAAATTTCTAACAAAAACGAACCAAATCCGTGAGAATCGAGAAGAAAGAAATAACCTCTTTTTCGGATTGAAAAATCCAAAATGCGTGTTTGTTGATCGTTTTCCACTCGATTTGTTGCTTGGATCTTGTTCTTGGTTGGATTTGCTGCAGTTTAGAGCGAAGAATCGTTGAAAACGATTAGAGAATGAAGAATTGGGAGGGGCTGCGGGTTTTCGGTATTTAGGTCGTGGAATTGGGGAGGAATTGTGGTGATTTTGTGATGAAGTGTGGCTTTTATACTCGCAGGCAAAATTTCAAAAACCACGGTCTATCGGGGCATTCCACGGCCGTGGAAGTGTACGGACCCGTGGTTTTGGTGATTTTTCACAGGTTTTTGAGAATTACGGCCACTGTAGCTATGACGACCGTAATTTAGACCGTGGAACCTTCTGTAAAGCTTCAAAGTCCAAATTTCGTCACTTCTCTTCGACATTATTCTCCCTTTCTCCCTTTCCATCGATCCTACAACCAAAAACACGAACATACCGGAAGGAATCGAGACAAAATAAAGCGAAAACGTCTATTCTAAACTAAACTATGAATTGGAAACAAAAACGATAATGCAATACCTTGGGTTGCCTCCTAAGAAGCGCTTTGTTTAAGGTCCGTAGCTAGACCATTGTTGTACCTATTCGAGTGCGGTAGGTGCAAACTCCTCAGCTTGGAGTTCCGGCGTATACTTCTTGAGTCGTTGGCCGTTCACCTTAAAACTTCCGCTAGCTTCACCCCATACTTCAACTGCACCATGGGGGAAAATACGCTTAATTAGAAAAGGTCCAGTCCAACGAGATTTTAACTTACCTGGAAAGAGGCGAAGTCTCGAATTGAAGAGGAGAACTTGATCTCCTTCTTCAAAGTCCTTTGGAATGATATGCTTATCATGCCAACGCTTTGCTCTTTCCTTGTAGATCCTAGCGTTCTCGTAGGCGTTCAAGCGAAGTTCATCCAGCTTGTTGATGTCTAGGAGACGCTTCTCTCCTGCATCGGAGAAGTCGTCCATGAAGACTTCCATGATTTCCTCTACGTATTCGGAGAAGATGGCCATCATGCACCGTTGAAAGGTGGCTGGGGCGTTGCAAAGCCCGAACGGCATTCTCCTATAGGCGAACGTACCCCAAGGGCACGTGAATGTGGTCTTCTCTTGATCATCCGGATGTATCGGAATCTGAAAGAAGCCACTATAACCGTCAAGGTAGCAAAAGTATGAATGTTGTGCTAACCTTTCAAGCATCTGATCGATGAATGGTAATGGAAAGTGATCCTTCCGCGTTGCGTTGTTGAGCTTGCGGTAGTCTATACACATTCGCCATCCAGTCACAGTTCGGGTAGGAATGAGTTCGTTGTTCTTATTGGTGATGACCGTCATTCCTCCCTTCTTTGGAACCACTTGAACCGGGCTCACCCACTTGCTATCGGAGATAGGATAGATGATACCTGCATCAAGAAGTTTAAGAATTTCCTTCTTGACAACCTCCTTCATGGTCGGGTTCAACCGCCTTTGAGGTTGTCTTGAAGTTCTAAAGTCTTCCTCCATTAGTATCTTATGCATGCATAGGGAGGGTTTAATTCTTACTAAATCCTCAATAGTGTAGCCTATGGCTTTTCTATGTTTCTTAAGGACAATCATGAGCTGTTCATGTTCATCTATGCTTAATTCGGAGCTAACGATAACCGGGAAGGTAGAATTAGATCCAAGAAAAGCGTACCTTAGATGAGTAGGAAGTGGTTTGAGTTCCATTGATTTCGGAGCTTTCAATGATCCTTGAGGAGCTCCCGACGTTTCCTTAGAAGTTTCTAAGGATGTTGAATGGGTTGGAGAAGAGTTAGAAGAAGTTGAAGAAGTGTGCCGGCTATCCTCTTCCACGGCCAAAATTACGGTCTCCTCTGGTGTTCCACGGCCGTAATATCCTCTGGAATGGAGGCCGATTTTGGTCGTGGAATCCACGGTCGTGGAATACAGAGTATGACCGTGGAATCTAGTATTCTCAGCCTCATCGTGGAGTTTTTCAAACTCCACTTCATGCATCTCTTCTTGTGCTTCCAAGGCTTCAATTTCCTCTTTGCACTCTTCTTCTTCTCCTTCGTTGGTTAGACTCATAGTGATAACCTTTTGTAAGGGATCGTTAAAGAGAATCGCACTTACCTCCTCCCTAGACAAACCTTCTTCGTCTTGGATATCGTAGATATCCTCGTCAAAGATTGGCTCCTTCACTAGAGTAGAAAGAACGAACTCCACTTTTTCCTCCCCAATGTCAAAGGCGAGTCTCCCATTCTTGCAATCGACTATGCAGCCGGAAGTTGCAAGAAACGGTCTTCCGAGTATGATCGGGACCGGACTATCTGCAGGAATGTCAAGCACGACAAAATCAATGGGAACAAAGAATTTACCTAGCTTGACCGGGACGTCTTCTACAACGCCGACGGGACGAGTAATGGATCGATCCGCCATGTATAACGTCATCTTCACCGGTTTAGGCTCGCCTAAACCGATCTTCCTGCACAACGCAAGTGGTATGATGCTCACACTTGCTCCTAAATCACATAAAGCGTCATATGTGACCTCTCCCACTCCTATGGGAATGCAAAATGACCCCGGATCTTTCAGCTTTGGGGGCATTTTCTCCTTCATCGTCCTGATGAGATCCGAAGAATCCGAACTCATCTTGACTTCACCGAAATCTTCTAGCTTTCTCTTGTTAGAGAGAAGCTCCTTCAAAAACTTGTCATAAGCTGGCATACCTACAATGGCATCGATGAAGGGTATATTAATATGCAGCTTGCTCATGAGTTCTATGAACTTACCGAATTGCTTGTCTAGGCGCGCTCGCGCTCTAGATTGAGGGAATGGTAGGGGAGGTTTGTAAGCTGCAGGAGGGACATAGATGTCTTCCTTCTCCTTCCCCTTTTCTTTGTCCTTCTCCACGGGGACTTCAACGAACGTAGGCTGCGGATCGGTGGTAGTTGCTCCGCTCCTAGTTGTAATCGCCATTACCCTTCCTTTAGGGTTGTCCTCCGTCTTTCCTGGAAGTTTCCCTGGATTTCTAGGAACTTCTTCCGCATGATCGAACATTTGGTTTTCTAAAACCTTTTGAGCTTTGTCGATCTTAGAAACTCGATCATCAAACTTAGTGAAGCGGTCCTCCATCCCTTGAAGCTTTCCCAAGATAGTTTCCAACATGGGATCTGGTTTCTCCTTCCCCGAAGTGCTTCCTCCATTAGATGATTGGCCCTGGCTTTTCAAAGGAGTAGAGGAAGAGGAAGGTGGAGTTAGGGAATTAGAATTGGAGGGATAGGAGTTACCGGAATTCTGTTGATTGGAGCGCCAATTGTTGTTGTTTGAATCACGATTGTTGTTCCAATTGTTGTTGTTCCGGTTGTTGTTGTTTCCATTCCAATTGTTATTCCGGTTATTGTTCCGGCTATTGTTGTTGTTGCCCAAATAACCAACATCCTTCCCTTGTTGCTTTGGGAAGTTGGTCTTGATAGTCTCCTTCAACTCCTTGATTTCATTGTTGAGGGAGAAAATCTGATTTTGAGCTTCATGAGTGAGCTTCGCTCCTTGCTCCACACGATTTCCCTCCACCTTTCGGTGGGAATATTTCTCTATGACTCTTGCTTGCTTCTCAATGAAGTCTCAAGCGTCATCTTCTCTCATGTCCATGAACGTTCCACATGAGAGGGATTGGAGGTTGAATTGCGTTCCCGCATCCAACCCCTTGTAGTATATCTCTAGTAAGGCAAGCTTGGATATGCCATGATGAGGGCAATCCAAGAGCAAATCCTGAAACCTTTCCCAAGATTGAAACAAACTTTCGTTAGGCCTCATAGAAAAAGCATTTATCTTACCTCTAAGTTTCGCTGTTTTGGAAGGCGGAAAGAATTTAGTGAGAAACTCCGCAGAAAGGTCTTCCCACGTGTCTAGTTTCCCATTAGGAAGAGCTTGATACCAAGACAGCGCTTTCCCTTTCAAAGAGAAGAAGAATGGTTTAAGCTTGTAGCTGTTGGTAGTGGCGCTCTTCGGTCTCATTGTCTCCATCATGCACTCAAAGTTCTGCAAGTGCTGGTGTGGAGATTCGGCACTTGTACCGCCAAACTGATTTTGGCGAACAAGAGTAATAACTTGAGGGTTGAAGCTAAACCCTTGTACATCTTCAGCATCGAAATTCACACCCAAGCGGCGTGGTTGTTGTGTTGGATCCATCCGCTGGCCAAGAGTTCTTGGCTCGTTATCCACACGTTCGACTCTTGCATTCCTAGGTGGGATGCGGCGATTAGTAGCTCCTGGTAGATGGAAGGGATTCGTATTGATCGTGGGATCAATCTCTTCCAATGGCGGCATGGAAGAGTCACTATCATCAGCGGATGAGTGGCTTTTTCTTCTAGATCTTGATGTCCTTCTTGAGGATTTCTTGATTCCTTTATTCTTAAGGTCGCTTATTTCTAATCTCATTTGGAACATCTGATCCTGTAGAGTGTTAACTTGGGATTGATGGCGATCCATCTCATCCCGGCGAAGATTCTCATTCCATCGGAGTTGAGCTTCCTTCTCCGTTAACTCCGCCTGAAAATCACGTTCGTTTCCTTCGGCCATCTTCTTTTCCTTGCGCTTTTGCCTCAAGGTTTTCTCTAGCTCTTGATCAAGAGGTAAGAGATCTCCGGTGTTCCTAGACCTGCGCATACACTTAAAACAATATCAAATAACGAGAGCAAGCTCCCAAGCTTGACAACCGGTTACCGAATTCGGCCGAAACCAAATCCCCGGCAACGGCGCCAAAAACTTTGTTCGCCCCTAGAGGTGTGTGCAAATAAGTTTTAAATTTATAAAACTAGAATCAAGCAGCGAACCCGCAGTGTACGGATCGAGGTAGCTAAGCAAGAATTCCAGAGTATCGAACACAGGGATTTGGGTGGGAACAAATTCGATTTCAAGTTATCAAGCAAGTAAATATGGGAGTTTTGCAAATATTGGGAAAACAACAATCCTAAAGATCCGGGTATCCAGTTGCGGCAATAGATTCAAGATATACTTAATGATGTAAAGACAGAGTTGAGATATGCAAAGGTATACTAATGTAAGGTAATCGTACGGTTGAGGTTCCAAAAACCTTATATAACTCACCTACAAGGCACTCTCTATACAGGTTGTTGAGGCTCAATATAGAAAGATTCTAAAGGCGAGAATTAGTATCAAATACCCAAACTTATAACCTAAAGGTTCAAGACTAACTTATCCGATTGAGGTTGTTGAGGCTCACAATCGAGGTAGAGGTTGTTGAGGCTTCACTACCACCTAGAAAAGACAAGTCTAAACTAAGCTAAGGCAAATCTTTAACTTTGGATTAAAGTAAAAGCAGGTTCGTAAACTAGAGGGAAATCACGGTTGGATCTTGAGATTCCACGGTCGTGGAACTCAAGAACTGCCCGTAATTTTAGGTTGTCGACGATTCTCTCTAACTCTCAGAGTCTAATCTGTTTGCGATCGATCTATCATCACCTATGCCACAACTATCAACCCTTCACCTTAGAATTGTTAAGGGTTTTTAGCCAATAACAGTCATTTTAATATCAATTCAAAAATTAAGGAATAAAAGATGAAAACTTTCAAGAACTATCAATAACCTTCAAGTGAATCTCAAGATCCCAACAAGTGTTTATCAAAGATTCAAAACGGAATAAACAAATCACAACTATAGGAAAGAAGAGAAACGGGATGTCAATCCGTTTCCGATTCGAACCTAAACAAGAAGAGAGATCTTCTTGCAATTCTTCCAAGAACTTCGGTCTTTCACAAATCCGAAGATCACAACGACAATCTCCACCGAAAGTGCGAGATTTGAACAACTCTTCAACTGCGAACTTTGATCTCCAATGAGATCTCCGAAATTGCCTCCAAATTAAGAAAGCGTTAACCCTTAGCGTCGATTGCTAAGCGAAGATTGTACGTCTATGCGTGGATGCAAGAACCCTAAGCAGGCATAAGCGAGAATAAGCGAGAATAAGCGAGAATCAGCGAGAATCAGCGAGAATGATGAAATCTCCTTTCTTCCGTCTTTTTATAATGCAGGGCAAAGTGTCGGCCCGGCCCAATCTTCAAAAGATCATGGCTTCGAAGTGTGGCGAAAAGATTCGCCAAGATCACGGTCGTGGAAGATTCCACGACCGTAATTTAGGGCGTGGAAACAATTACGGCTAGTTCCACGGCCGTAATATCCCTTGGAATGAACATCGAATTCTGACTCACAATCCACGGCCGTAATTTAGGGTAAGACCGTGATTCTTGCTTTCATTCGTGCATTCCTCAATCCAATACTCAAATTTGCTTCCAAAAAGTGTCCTCGATCTATGGACATATCAACTCAACTCTCCTTTGCTCGATTTCGTTCGGAAATACCTCCAAATTACCTATAATCAACATAGAACTAGTGTAGACATCCATATCGACAATATAGGCAATACTAGCTCATATATGCGCAAAGATCAATCAAAGACTATCACAATATTTCATGCTAACACTAACCTAATATTTCTTTCAGCTGCTGAGTGTTGATTGATTGCTGCTTGATTGTGTCAAAAGATTCTACATCTTAAAAATTGATAACAATCGAGAAAAGATGTCACTGTGCAGGGTTCAACCGGCGACGATGGTGGCAGTTTGCAAGAAATTGAAATAATCACTCAACAAGCTCAGTAGTTGGGGCTTAGGGTTTTTCAATTTTACCCCTGTTAGTGGCTGCTACCCATTTCATAAGCCATGTAACCATGTTAATCATTCATAAAATTAGGGTTTTTCAATTTTCAGAAATTTGGGGCTTAGGGTTTATGTGGGATTGAACAATTTAAGGCATAAAGGTTCATGGACAACATTACCCCTCACAATTAACGCCGTTCTTCAGATTTAACGCGTGAACAGGACCGTATATACTAATCTTCGGTCGGGGTTAGTAGATGGGGTACCGCTCTGATAGTTAAAAAGATGGGTACTAAAGTTTAGTCAGCCCAAAAGATAGGATATTGTTTAGATAATTTTCTCATTTATATATATATATATGTTCTGAATTTTCTATGTAGTGTTAAGCTTGTGGACGATTGTATGAATTTGCAATAATACCTTATGTGTTAACTTAGCTAGGAACATTTGTCCGAGAAACTTAAGTATTTCATTGTACATGAATTTGTAGTCGATTTTATGAACCAATTATGCCTATCTTGAAAGCATCGTCTGTGTGTTACCCTTTGGTGCCAAGCTAAGTTGTGTTTAACATGACCTTAATCTTGCACCATACAAATCTTGCTGAACTTTTTGGTATGTTGAATTTTCGTAAGTGTGTGCTTATAAATGTTGCAGGTTTGGAAGTCGATGGTTCCGGTGAAGTCATTGTCGCTTAAATCGATCAATGACACATGAGGTAATGCCCATAAGTCATTTGAGATTTTTCCGAACAAGAGATTATCGTTCACCCTTATCCTCGGTTGTTCTCTGAGTTCTTTATTCAATGCAGTAGAGCTTAACATCAAAGCCTTGTTTTGGCTACAACTGCAGAAGTTTGTTTTTCTTCTTGACAAGCCTTTTTCTACTTCATGTTAACCCATCTAAGCTCCCCTCTATGTTTTCTTTGGTCATCGTGTTGCTCTGATTTTCTTAATTTGTAATTCTGGTATGTAAATTTTTGGTATGTAAATTTCTGGTATGTCAATTTCTAGTATGAAAAATCCTGGTATGAAAAAAATTATGGAATGAAAAAAAATCTACTATGAACTTTTGGTATAAACTTTTGGTATGAAGTTTTTGGTATGAAAAAATTATGGTATGTTTATTACAGAAAATAAAGAAATAAAAAAAAACAAAAAAGGCAAAAAATAATTAAATAAAATAAAAAAATAATTTTAGTAATTAAGAATTAAACTTACACTTACACAATAATAACAAACATCTATTATTCTTTTTTTATTAAAATAGAGGGGTTAATTAGTTTTACCTACCACTAAATGAAGGTGGTAAAAAATTATGAAGTATACTTATTATACACAAAACTAAAAAAGGCCTAGTAGGCCAAAATCTTTGGCCAAAATCTTTTAATATTTCTTGGAAAAATTCAGCACTTTTATTTATAAGATGATTAGATAATTTGTTATACTAATTTTAACATATAAATATACAATTCCTATATTAATTAAAAATAATCTCTAAATTAACACATGTTACATCTTTTTTATTTTTAATAAAAATATCTAAACTACCAAGTATAATTTATTTAGTTGAACTATTTAAAAATACTTAAAATCATTGTGATACATCGATTTGTTTACCCGTGCATTAGCACGGGAACTACACTAATATTTATTTATTTATATCAATTAATTATTAATTATAATTTATCTTTTAAAATAAATATATTCTAGTATATATATATATTATATCCATTTTAGCACATCGTAATATCCATATTTAATTCATGGTAATATCATATAAATATATTTTTGACATATATGTTTAGATAGTGCATCTTAAATTTATTTTCTCTCTAAACTCATATATCTAAAATTATAATTTTAAATAATATTTATAAGTTATTATTTTTCAATAATATTGTTGACCCAAATAAAAATTAGATCACATATTTAAATGATTAATATTTTCATAATAATAAATATATATACACACTTTTTTAAAGAATATTTAAACTCATATAATACATTATTTTTCCATTTAACTATTTTACTATGCAATAATTAGTAGGCTTTTATAATCAATAAAAATGTATAATATAACTTACATGTATCTATCTTTTATCAATATTTTTTTGATACTTGATATAAATACAATATATATATACAAAATTTGATATAAATTAACTTTAATATTATATTTTAGTATAATTCGTGCAAAAACAAATTTAGTAACACTATATTACTGATGAGATTCAAATAAATTTTCATCGATAGCACGGAGTAGAATAAAAATGTAAATATATTTGTTTGAAATAGGGAAAAGTGAGAGCCACAGGGCTCTTTTTTCGAAAACGGGGTCGGTTTAAAGTTTTAATGCGCCAACGGGACACACACTCCGACTCTCCCCTCTCTCTCATTTGACTCTTCGAACGACTCATTCGTTTGCCAGCAAAGCAAATCTCCCTCTTTCCCTCCCTGCATTTCCCTCTCAAAATCGAAACCCTAATTTTTCTCTGCCAATGTCGATCTTGCTAAGTCCCATGTCACTGATGGAGGAGGAAATGTGAAAGCTACGACGTCGGAGGTAATGTCTTTTTTACTATCTCTCATTTCGCGCTTCATGTTTAGCATCAAATTTATAACTGCATTTGAGGAATGACTAAAAAGTTGAGTTCGGTATCAAGTTAAACGATTGTGCGCATTGAGCTGATTCTTAGTTTTTTTTTTTGGGATATTTTAAAGGGATTTGAACAATATAGCTCATATCTCGTAGTAATTTCTTTACTTGGCTGGTTGTGACAGTTATGACTTATGAGACATTGCATTGTAGTCAAAATCCCGTTGCCTGTAATTGGTGTTGCGATATTGCTATACAGTCAGTAGAGTGTTACTCGACGGTTGTCTCTTATTTGAAGCATCTCATTTGCTAAAGTTATTTACTGTGATTTTTTTGTGTTTCTTTTCCCCTAATTCAATGACTCATGGAATGTGGCATTGTGGTTGTGTGTATGAACATTAATTTGATTGGGAAGTATAACAATGTGCATAATGTTTTGCAGAGGGTCAAATTAGATCTTTCTGAGATTCCCCGCCATGCTTTAATGCTTATTGAAACTGCACAAGCCGTGACTTACAAACTATTTGGGTTTGACAAAATTTTCCGAAGTTGGATTAGGACTTTAGGAGTGACATCACTGACATGGATGCTGAAAAGAAGCGCTCAAAGGGGAAACTTCATTACTTATTTGACTGGCATGCTAAACCCCGGAAAAAGCTGTTCCCGACCAGTTCACACTCATCAGGTTTGGTTACAGTTGCTAAGTTTCTTTTTAAGCTGATTATTTGGTAGGATCTTGATTTTGCTTCATGTTTTGGAGCTGATGACATGAATCTTGCTTGCACGTTGATTTACAGCAGGGTCTAATGAAGGGAAGGAAAGTATTGACGATGCAACAATCTCTGAGTCTCTTTCGGTAAGTCAATCCCTCTTTATCTTTATCATCTTGTTTAATTTTGTTAAAAAGGAACATTCACAGATTTTAAACAGTGTTCTAGCTATACATGAATACTTCCTTGTTTATCTGCTGAAAAAGCGATGCATGTTTCCAAACTTTATTTTAGAGAGAAACTCGTTTTGGTGAAGATGGATACCTGACAAAAGGAAGTAGCAACAATACTTGCACATCATCTGTTAATGGAGATGATGCATATGGAACTAGAGCGCCTAGTGTGGTGGCCAGACTTATGGGATTGGAATCGCTGCCAACATCAGGCGAAGCAAGTTCTATTTCATCTCTTGATTATGAAACTACTACTGGAAACTCTAAAGATCCAAGAAATGTTTCTGCTAATCCGCATGATCATCACCCAGCAGACTACAGCTACACGGCCAACAGGTTGGAAGGATATAACTGGAAATCTAACATGATGCGTGGCCGACCAATTGAAAGATTTCAAACTGAGGTTTTGCCTCCAAAA
Source organism: Fagopyrum esculentum (assembly GCA_033239045.1). NCBI lineage: Eukaryota > Viridiplantae > Streptophyta > Magnoliopsida > Caryophyllales > Polygonaceae > Fagopyrum > Fagopyrum esculentum. The sequence goes on along the minus strand of BSUD01000004.1, from coordinate 28,344,643 downwards.
TCTGCCAAACCCATCTCAATAACTCATCATAAACTGTTATCTCCTGTCAAAAGTCCCGGCTTTGTGCCTACAAATGATGCAGCCTATATAATGGAGGCAGCTGCAAGAATCATCGACTCTGCTCCTCAAGCAAGTTTGCTGACAAGGACTCCCTCATTTGGGTCTGTGTCATCTCCAAGAATGCGAGATATAAGAGACAAAATGGAGGCTGCACACAGGTCAAATATTCTATCTGACTCCTCCAAGAAAAGCAAACAGTCTCCTTCAGCAAAGCCGTTGAGACGAAATCTTCGTGACAAATTGTTTGATACATCATTGTCTAGAAGTAGAACCTCTGATTCAGAAACAAGAGGTTTACGCAATACAAGGAAAAAAGTTAAAGATGTATCTCCTGCTGCCCAGGAGAAAGATAGCCTACAGAAAAAAGACGGGACAACGTCTAGCAACAGTAAGAGTCTGGTGCGGAAGGAACACAAGCAATTAAAGCCGAAACAATCTTCTAATAGCCAATCTACTGCAAAGAAAAGTACACAGACAAGGAATTCTGCAAACAGGAGCTCTGAAGGGCTTGCACTAAACACTGAGAAACAAAACTGTATAACAAACAAAGATAATGCAAGCTCGATGTCTTCAATCCCCAACCAGCAACGTAGGAGATCTGTTCAAGCTTCCGGATCTGTTGGGTCTAGTAAGGTCCAAAATACTATTATGTTAAACTCTGAGAGTAGTTCCAAGAAGGTTATCTCTACTCTCGGGACCAAAACACATCCTGCATTAAGTAGAATGAAGAACATTTCAAGAAACAAGGAACCAGTCATCAAAGACAAGCAATCCAAGGGGGCTAATACAGATAACTTGTTAGCCAAGAGAAACGACATTAGCCTGCAAGAGGATTCTGCAATGCAGAGTGGTACAGATAAGAAGGAGGTCATGGATGTCATTTCGTTTACATTCAACTCACCTCTGAAAAAATCTGCTTGTATCTCCCACTCATATAATGAGATGACAGAGAACAATAGTCTTGCTGATTACGAATCTTACAAAAATGATCAATCTACCTCAAAAACATCTTCTTCATCTGCTTTGAGGTTGAAGCTTAAAGGTGCTGACACTTTGAGTTTTCTTTTGGAACAAAAGCTTAAGGAAATAACTGATAGGGATGAGTTTACCAAGCCCAAATCTGATTCAGTGATGGAATACACTGATCATTGTGCTGTTCCTATATGGTCAGAGTCAGTTTCCAAGAGAAGTGCAGTAAGGGCCATCCCAGTAGAGCAGGACTGGCAAGAGCACAATCCAGATTTCACATATGACGAGCCTAAGAGAGAGGTATGCTATTTACTTTTGTTTTTCTTCTTTTTGTTGTCAGTATTCTATAATGCATTCTTATCATATGCTAAACAAGTATTAGTTGGCCTATCTATTTGTCCGGTTTGATCACAAGCTTCGTGATTAAATTACTCTGGTTCTTGACATGACCTGGAGAAAAGAAAGTCATGTGGCATAAGGTTACACGGTTATCTATTTCTTGCAATATATCAGATATATGGGTCAGGGTGATTGGAAAAGTAGAGGGTGGGGTAGTGGGGAGATTGAGACAAAACGAATATTGTTTTGGAATTTTTATTCCTTATTGTGGTGCCTTCGATGCACTGAATAGGATATCGATAATAGTAAATTGGAGAGATATAGAAGTCCAAAGTAACAATGTGATTGACATGATACACTGATAACCAATTACTTAGAAAAATCACGAAAGGATATGATGAGAAATGCAAGGTATGTGGCAAGGAAAACAGGAAGAGGGGATAGGTAAGTTCCTTATGGTGCGGTAAACCAATGTTTTCTGTGTGATTCTTCTTTAAGTGGGAAATTGATAGTGAACAAAGATAAAGACTTAAGTTAAGAAGCATGTTAGAGGCAGAATTAATTGAACTTGATCAGATTTGCTATCAACAATCTAAGTTATTTAGCTTTACTAGAGTTCTACCAAATTTTGGAAGCTTTTCTGTGTCACTGTCTTAACACCCATTAGTAAGTTTTTATCTTCTAAACCAATTCAAAACTTGAATTAATTTATATGTTAACATTTTCTTCATTTAACAAACAAAGAAACTGAGATGATTGTGTTTTTGTGCCCCCGTGATATGCATGTAACAATGAAGCTAGTGAGTAACTGAGATGTGTTGGTCAGAGAGGAAAATAACTGATGATGGTAGCTGATTCTATTGATCACTGTGTGGAACAGAAACAACATCTACATTAGGGTTGGATGGGGGTAGTGTAGGCTTCTTGGAGCATAAATTTAATTTCAAATACTTGAATCACGATTGAATAGCTAGCTTATAGTTGAATAAATGAAGGTACGCCATTGTTTCTTTGTATACAAGCGCTATGCTTGCTTCTCCTTATACTGCCGACTACCGATAAGTTTCTTCTACCTTAGAGCGATTTCTTAAATATTGAAAATCCTTTATATATTGTAAAAAAAGAACCGTAAGGTAAGACATCACCGGTGTGTCATGTTCTAAAAAATAAATATTTGGCCTGCAACCGAGGGGGGAAGGACTGCCGGTTCACGGTGTGTGAACAGGCAGTTTCCCGATGGTTCGGCCGAACCGCTAACATGACTAGTATACACCATTTAGTGCCTTTCTCCTAAAAGGCTAAAAGTATGAAGTTTGTGAGAATGAGTTTTACAGAGAACATAGAACATGAATGTTATTAAGAGATAAAAAAAACATTCAGAATTCAGAATTTGAATTCTGGTTCTTCATGCCACTGGACAAAGATACGATCTATGCACGTACATAGTTTGTCAGCATATCCACCATTTCTCCTATTCAGTGAATATTATTAGGTTTTCTAAATGCAAATTTGCTTATTTTATCTCTTCTAATCTGTGACAGGATATTGAAGGTGACTGTAGTAATATCAGAACAAACCAATTTGTTGGAAAGGAAAGACTAGATGAAGGACATCCTGATATCCTGGTTCCTGAGTGTTCTGTATCACATGGAAGTTGCATCTCTTCAAACTGTAAAAGTGATTACACTTACGGTGAGCATGCTTATTTTCTTCTCTTTCTCATTCCCTATGTTTTCACTTTGTTGACATGTCATACTCTTGTGTTGTGGTGATAATAAACTGCTAAAGCAAATTATCAACCTGTTACATGTACCAAAATGGATAAACAGGTAAAGACCAGGGAACGGGGAATTTTAAAGACCATTGGGCTCAGAAAACCAGTATTACTTTTGCTATGAGGAATGTGTGGGGACTTTTTCAAGTCAGTGTTTTTGTGGGGACTTTTTCACCTTGGTGTGCTATTTGTGCATGTTTTGTGTTGAATTTGATAATGCCTTCCTCCTCAGCAGCATCCTGTGCTCTTCAGGATTTGATGATGGTTAGGCACTTTATGCAGCACAAGTGAAAAGGAGTTGTTAGGTCTGGCAGATATCCTGATATTTAGCCATCAGAGACTTTAGCAAATGAAGTGATTGTAATAAAATTAGAGACTCTAGTTTTTAAGCTGAAACCTTTTTTGGGACCATGTTGTGTTTTAGTCAGCCTCAAAACATTTCATTTCCTTTATAGAAGTGCCTCTAAGTATGTCAACTGATGCAATCCTAACTCTAAAGATGTATACAAGGGTCACACATAATAAATATGTAAGCCCAATCTTGGAATTCCTTGTTTCAACTTGTCCCTTTGATCTGTGTTTCTGTTTCTATAGTTGGTCTTGGAATCATGTATTTCTTACCCGTTGTATTTGAAGGACCCCATTATACTTGGCTCTTGGTAGTATAAGTATCTATATTTTTGACTTGGGTTCCATCAAGTGCTGTTGTGAGAGTCGCTTCTGCACTAATTCACTAACTTCACAGAAACTCTGATGTGAATACCGATACAGGGGAAACATTTTCTTCATTTCATTTGGCAGTAGTATATGTGCCTATTTTACTACCTACCATTCTTTGAGAGCCTGTATCAGTTTCTTGTGAGTATTGTAAGTTCTCTGAATTAATATATTAACATCTCAGAAAAAGAAAGGATGGTGCATAATATCTTTTTGGACTCCTAATCTAAATTTGGATGCACACTTAGTGGGATGGACTCTGGAGCTCGTAGTTTGGCATGTTAAACTGTTTCAGTCAAGGCTCATAAATAGTGATAAGGTATATTTTGGTAGCATCGATCAGAGTGTTTTAAAGAACGATGTTCCAAGGTCATCTCAAGTGAATAATGCTGTTAATTGACATCTAGTTTGAGTAATTTTCTTGGTTGCTCTTGTGCTGAATGGAGTGAATGTGTATTTCACCTCTTTGCTATATTTGCTTTTCATCTTTTTCACCCTGATGAAACAGCACTAGGATATAGCCAATACTTCTGAATATGTTGGAGAAATGATCGCTCGTTCATTGAACTTCCTATTTTCATCCTTAACGGAAAATGATCTCAATAAGTTGTGATTATTTTGCTTGAGGAGCAGCATTGGGGATAATTATACATCCTACTATAATGGGGATTTTTCTTGAATTTATCGTAGTATATGCACGACTACACACGATAACTTATTCAAAATGGAGATAAAGTTTATCTGAACTTTTTTTATATTAAAATTAGATTACATGTTGTGGATTGTTGTGCTTAACCATCCCTTTTTATGCAGGGAATGCAGAGTCTTTCTTAAGCCAGTCTGATGAGGAATTTAGCTGTGCATCAACTGAAAAGTTTAATGCAGTAGTTGATGAGAGGGACATATCAGATACAGCATCTTCGTCATATTACGAGGAATGGGATGGAAGGCATACTTCAACATCGCACAGCATGTCGGAATTTTATCTGACTTATTGGGAACTACAATACGTGAGGCAAATTGTTCACTGTGGAAGGCTAAAAGAGCATGTGTTGAATGCAAACACCAATTTTATAGACCCATGTGTGTTTGATCAGGTTGAAAATCTCATGATTAATTCCGCAATGAGCACAGAAGAGTGCACCAAGCTTGCACGGGGAATCTTATTTGATTGTGTGAACGATTGCCTTTGTCTAAGGTACGAGAAAATCTCATACGGGAGCTATAATGCCTGGTGTAGATGGAGAGTGCTGCTCCAAAATGAAGATTGGTTGGTTGAAGATTTGTTTAATGAGATTATAGGTTTAGAAAACATGGGAAACCTGGTGGTAGATGAACTCGTCGAGAAGGAGATGAGCACACAGTATAGGGGGTGGCTGGATTTTGAAATTGAGATCCTAGAAGAAGGAATGGATATTGAAAGGGACATAGAAGATTCTCTTATTGATGATCTAATTTATGACATATTCTTATCTTAGAGCCTGTTATTACTTGTACCCTATCTGTGTAAATATCTAAAACAGTGGTAGGTTATTGTCTTTCAGTCTAAATTTGTAGTCAAAAATATATATTTGAATGTTGTCTAATTGTTGTCACTTTATGTGAAGGAATATGAGTTTCTCCGGTCTCCAAATTGAACTCAGGTAACTTTTTCTTTTACCTTTTTAACTGGGAAATGCATAGTCAGTTAGTCACATGATGTTTCTGTGTTTACCCTTTGTGAACTTTAGATGCTCTGTTGAAGTAAAGTGCTTTAAATCTTAAAATAACCCAATTAGATATAACACAGACAAATTCTGCCTGCTTGTAGATAATGCTTTTCTTTATAGTACTTTATACTTGTTTCTTCATTGTTGCTCGTGGGAATACTAATTTCTGTCTAGTTTCCTTTGGAGCTTTGTTGATTACAATCTGGGGCTTTCCGTACATAAGAATCATACAACCAAAAATGCCAATGGCTGTGATTCATCTTTGATAGAGCTGGCATTGCAGTCATCTTTTTTGACACGATCCGGGAATCAAAACCCATGTCGGATTTTTTTAATTTGAATTTTGGGCTATCTAAATGCATACACAAAAATCTCAAATGCACACTCGTAACATATGCTTTGCTGCTTATTGTTGAGGGTTGATGTGTGGAATGTCCCATATGATATTGTGTGAAACTAACTTATAAGTCTAAGATTTTTTTATTGCCAATTGATTTTAGGATTCATGTCTTAGACCCGTCGGATATAAAGATAAATTAACATGTGAGCGTTGAGTGTTGAAATATGATATTATGTGAACCTAACATATAAGTCCTAGGTTAGACCCGTTGGATATCTTTATGAAATGAAATTAAACTGGTTTTGGTCATACACGTTCTGGTGTCAATTGACAACATTTGTTGTCCTTATGCTTTGAATAAGTGTAACCCCATTTTTGGCCATACACTTGTAAGAGGCTCACAGTTTAGAAATTTAAGGAGTTTTTTTTATATTTTATTTGATGAAGTTTAGAAATTTATACATACATTATTTTTACTGTTGAGTCTCCTATTGAGGCAGAGACAGGGCAGAAGGTTGAAGGATGAAAACCTTGGGAATTTGCTTGAAATGGGCAGTCAATCGCAGTCTGATACTGTAAATAGTTTTATTTACACTGTGTTTGGTTGAATGTGTTAAATTGGGCCAAAATTCTTGAAAGTTGGGCATGATCCATCCCACAGGCATACCCACGTTTAGGAAGCATGATTTGAGTTATCATCAAGTCTCCCACATGCTATTCAATTCAATTCAATCACACTAGTTTGGTTCATATCTTCTATTTGTTTTCCTTTTGGCCCATCTGGTTTGATTGTGTAACGGAAGTTATAAAGGCACGGGATGGATTTCACAAACGTCAACGCATTCGTAATGCGTAACCATGTGGTTATGCATTGCGAATGTGTGAAAGAAAATCATCGCTGACGATTACGGATTTCGAAACTGTGATAATTTTTTTTTTGTTAATTATAACATACAACATAACACGGATTATTAATTTATATGAACCATATGTTAATTTCACAACTTTTCACAAAACACACTATCTTTGAAATTTTACAATGTCATGCATTATTTTGTAAAGTTTTATGAACTCACCACCTTCCCAAGTACCATTCATAAAGGGGCGGTCAAGAGAGGTTTCCCCTAACCCGACGTATATTGATACGGTGAGACTTTTGTTTAATACATTTCAAGCGGATATAAGAAGATCCATCAATACACAATGTTTATACCATTTCATATGAGAATATTTTTAAAATAATGAGTGGTTTTGTAAAAATTCAAAAACTTTTTTTTTTTTTTTTTTTTTGCAAATTGGAAAATAAAACTTTTAATTCAAAACGAAGTTACTTGGTATGAATTTAATAAATCTAGGCCGACTTTATATTTTTAAAAATAAGTTGTGAAGTTTATTCTGTAAAATTCGGATTACCTTAAGTCAAATTTAATAACTTAGATTATTTTTTTCATCTATAATCTATTAATCATATTTTAGAGATTTTAAAAAAGTCATCTATTTTTAACATAGAGTAAATCATTTAAATTATTTTCAAATAAAATTTTCACATTTAATATTAGTAATAGATCAAGTTAGGTAGTCAAATTAGATTGTAGGCTATACAAGAAGAAGGTGAATTAACGATTCATTGACTTCCAAATCCATATAAGGTCTAAAATTTATACCCAACACTATTTGATTTTGACTTATACGAAGCCTAAACATATATGGATTATAATTCACTCTAAGCATTAATTGGGAAGAATTATTGTACAAAATATCAAAGGGACAACATTATATTGATGTATACCTAATAACTATAAGCAAGCAATGAAAACACATTAAGACGTGGTTGCCCTTAATCTCGAGGATCAATCTTGTAGGGTTAATGTTTGTTGTGAGGCAGACAGCCATAACTATTTGCAGATAATGATTGAAGTTTGTGTATACATTATGCCAAATACTTACATAGTGCTTTCAAACTATTTAAGAATTATTTAAGGTCTTATATCTCTACCAACATCATATCTCTCGAAGAATGTTTATTACATTAGAGTTCATGTGTAGCACGTTAACGGGCATTTTTATACAATAATATACATTTTGTATTTGGAGAGCCACTAACCAAAGTTTGTAGTGTATTTGGGTCGTGTTAGAAATAATAGTTTTCCTCTACTATTCTGATTTCCTATGTAGTTTGTTCTCCCTTTCTTTATTTCCGGGATTGCTATTCGGTAAGATGAAAACGAGCAAAGTATGCGTACTGCGTGTGTGCATGACCAGACGCATGCATATTAAAGATTTGAAGTGTATCTAGAGCGCATGCACATCGGGAGTTTGTTTGGAGTCTCTTTTTTGTCGAAATGAGGGGTGAACGATGATGCGGCGCGTTCAAGTAGGGAAAAGTTCAGACGCTTCCGCATTGCACCCGTGCCCGGTACTTTTTTTGTTTTGCAAAAATTTTTCCCCGAACGCACTCGTATTGTGTATGTTTAGCCTCTTTTGTAATACTCCGTCTTCCTGAAGAAGTGGGAGAAGACGATGATACACACACCGAGAGAAGTGAGTTAACAGTGGAGCCAAAGAATTCGCAAGTTGTATTAGCCATGGTGAGATAATCGGCTTTTGCATATGATTAGAAAATTGTTACTTGTTTCTTGGTCTTTCAAGAAATGGGAGATGCAATAAAAAAGTAGTTGGTGGTGGAGCGACAAGAGACTAGGCAAGCAACATATTCAGAGAAGGCCTCGGAGTCGCATATCATTAGATTTTGATAGAAAAATGCCTTGAGACGGGACATTTTTTTAAGTATCGTAAAACATGTAGAGTTGTTACCCAATGGTCTAGTCAAAGACTCTGCATTTGTTGAGAGAAAACATGAAAACATAATTGAGCTCAAACCGCTTGATTGTCAAAATAAACCAAGCGGCCAACAAGCCTACAATACTTCTTTGGATCGGCAAGGCATGATTGTTGTCCGGTTGCAAGTCATGGTTGAGAGACATAGTTAATGCATTCGTTTATTACCTAAGAGGCCGGCCTCATTAAAAATGCTGTTCATATACCTCCTTTTATTTGATTCAACTACAAGCCCGTAGGAATCTCAACTATTTCAATCCTTAGAAAGAACCATAAAGGCCCAAAATCCTATAGGTGAAATAACCTATAGAGGTAATCCATGAATTTGATGATGGTTGCGGGAGTGTTGCTAGATCTTATAAGTCGTCAACATAAACAAGAACGTGAAGAGTAATATTGTGAACAAGGAGTAGTTGAAATAAGATCGGAGGAAGTTGTATTGTTGGAGGACTTAAACTAAGTTGTGAAACCAATGGTGTGGTGTTTGGCACGGGTCGTAAAGGAGATTTTCTTAAGCTACATACCTTTGTGGATGAAGATGACGAAAACCAATGGGTTGTGTCATATAAACTTTTATCATTCAAATCACCGTGGAAGAAAGCGTAACATTCATCTAGTGAAACTCTCAGTTTATGATTGTGGCAATTGTGACAAATATCTTAGCACTAACGAGTTTGACAACCGGAGCAAAAATCTCGTTATAGTCCAAACATTCTTTTCCCCGATTTACGAGAACTATTAAACGAGTCTTATACTGTTCAACGCCAACGTTATATCTATACTTGATGCAAAAGACCCATTATGAGCCTATTGTAGTTCGATTTACAAGTAAATCAACGAGATCTCGGGTGTGTTTTTGGTGATAACTACTAACCGAGCCTTATACCGTTCACCCTCGATACTTTATGTAGAAGACCCATTCCTAGCCTATTAAAGTTCAATTTGCAAGTAAATCAACGATATATTGGGTGTGGTTTTTAGTGAGAGCGTCAATTTCATGTTTCACAACAGTATGCCTTCTTGAACTCTTTGTTACCTCTTTGAAAGTCCATAGTGCTTGAAGTCGAGGTTGGCATAAAATCCCATAAAAGAACCGAGGATCGGTAGTCTTGGTGTTGTGATAAGACACAACTAGTTGGGAAGTAGGTGGTCGACACAAAGTTTTACGTAATGGTTGTGGTCGGGAAAAGAGGGGAAGTAGTTGATAAAAGGTTAGGTAGGGTTCCGGAGAAGGAGGCTCCCTTGGTAGAATCAAAGTTTATGTTGGGTGTATTAGATTGGGTTTCGAAAGAGAGAGGATTTCAAGTGTAGGATTACGGTTAGTTAAGATTTTGGGGTAGGGTGCTCCCTCAACAAAATTAGGATTTTGTCGGGTGAGTTTCAATTGATTTCAGCAAAGAGGGTTTTAAGTGTGGGATTAGGTAGGGTTAGGGAAGGATTTTGGGCAACATCGTCATATGATGGGTGCATGCTTGGGGGTTGTTTAGTTGAAGATTGCAATTTTTTTTGGTACAAAGGGAAAGGGGTGCTCAAATAATTGAGCATCCCGAGTTGTAAATATTGTATTTGAGCTAATATCCAACATTTTTCATCTCTTTTGGGTGTTGGGTCCCTAAAAACATATTTACGACCTTGATGATTGAATTTGTCTCTACTTCTAGGAAGAGCAAAGAAAAAAATCGAGACATCTTAACACTCATAAACGATCGAATGATGGATGAATACTATGAAGGATTTCGTATGGACTCGTGTGGTAGAGCATTTTTGTGAGGATTTTGTTGACAAAATAACATGTTAGGATGCATCCGCTGGAATTTAATTGGAAGGCTAAGCTCTAACAACATTTAAAAGGCGTTGATGTTTTCGTTTAACTCTTCCATTTTGTTGAGGTGTGCCAATGCCACTTGTTTCTAGATTAATTCTTTTTGAATTAATTAGGGAAATAGGACCCCTTAAAATTGTATTTTGTAAACTAGACTTCTATATAAAAGAAAGAAAAAGTAGGTATGAAAACTAGCAAATAGAGTAATAATTTCTTTAGTTGAAATGATGGTGATTAGATGTTTACTTTTTGTTTAAGTATCTTTTTTACATGTTTATCTTTTATTTTTGGTTAATGTAGCTAGTTTGATGAAATTTTCAAGTCCATGAATGTTTAATTTTTTTGGGTGACATTATTTTCGTTACCCAAATATGAATTATAGTATTTTTCTCATTATTGGGTATATGTTTATTGTTTTTGTGGTATGTTTCTTATTGTTGAGTATGCTTAAAGTGATATTTTTGTGTGTGTTTTATAGTTATACAAACTGTGTTACAAGGACCAAATGTCATTTTGTATTGATGTTTGTGTACAATATCGATTTGTGTAAATTTTGGTTATGACAAATTCAAATTGGGTATGCTTTTATACGTGTATTGGCTTTGTAGTATATTTCTTATTATTAAGTATATTTAAAGTGATGTCGTGGGTATGTTTTATGGTTAACCAAAATGTGTTATAATAATCAAATGTCAAGCGAATTCTTGGGTAATGACCAAATGTCATTTGATATTGATGTTTGTGTACAATATCGAGTTTTGAAAATTTTGGGTATGACAAATTTAAATTGGGTATGAATTTTGTATTAAGTGATGTTTAAATTGGGTATAAATATAAAATATTATCCAATTTATGGATATTATTTTATTTTGGTATTTGATTTATTGGGTATATTGTTTTCGAGTATGTTTTTGTACTTTGAAAAATTTATTTTTGGGTATGATTGTTTCATTAATTGGGTAAGCGAATTTTTGGGTAAACGGATTTTTTCTGAGTAGAGGGCTGCGTTTTTTTGGCCTCAAATTCCCTCCAAATGTCAATCAAAAGGTCACAATCAACACTCACATCAGCCATCACTCATTAGTCATCACTTTTGTCAACTTTTTGTGCTATTTATGAATTAGTCTAGTAAAGTAGGAGTCCTATTCCTCAATTTGTAATTGGTAGGGTCCTAAATTTCAACTTTATAGTGTAAAAGGCCCTAAGTGCCAATTCAGCCATTCTTTTTTAGCTAATGATGATCTACGAGATAAAAATTCCCTACCATTATCATTGTTAAAGGTTTTGACATTTTTTTTTGTGAAATTGATTTCCAATCATGACCCAAAAATAAGAATATGCTAATGAACATCACTTTTATTTTTTAACAAACAAACTCAAGGCAACAAGAATAATCATCTAACACGATAAAAATATGACGTCCAAGATATTGACAAAGCTCAATAATGTTTCCCGATCTATAATGTATTAAATCAAATAGAAACGATACATGTGAGATGCTAATAGGAAATTAAGTTCTAGGTTGTTTTGCCCTGAAGCAAATGTTATATGAACCATTGTTTGATTTATTCGGTTGATAAAATTCATCTAAAGTAAATGATAGGTGGCCAATTTGGAGATGGCGCAAGAGAGCCGGATCAATTGATGATGAATGACAAAGGTGGTGAATTTGGGAGGTGTTAGCCAATAGACGGCATCTCATACTTCACCTGATTCAATCAAAGTCCTTGAAGTTCGGTCTTGTATGACATAATTTATTAGTGATCGTAAAAATGCATTTCACATCTTTGCGTTAATTGATTGAGTGACACTAAATGACAATCAAGGCTCGACATGAAAAGAACATTGCATAAATTGAAGAGAGAGATTATCCTCTCATTGATTTAGACGACGAACAAGGTGGGCTCAATCCACTTAACCTCTCTAGATTCAATCCACAAGTTTGACTATATGTATTTTCATCTCGTTTTAAGATAATAGCGTTCATTTGATAAGTGTTTTTTGAGTTGCATACGTTCCCATTTGCGTAGATTTTAAGTATTTTGCTTCAAAAGAAACTTGTTGGTCAAATATTTTATCATGTAGATGCTCTCCGACTTCAACAATAATTTTGTTATAGTATTTTGTACAAGTCCTTCATGATCACATCATTTGTAAGATACATCATGATTGTTGAATGAACATTTTCCTTCAAATTTGCCATCTTAGGGACTACTCCTTTCTTGTTTGACAATGGTCTTATAAACCATGTTGTTCAACAAAGCACACGTTTCAATATGCTAAAGACTGAAGTTGCCCTAGTAAACTCGTCGATCTTAATGGTTATTAGAAACACTTTCTCTTCATTAATAAACACCAAACTCAAGCTTGTTAACATTAATTTAATTTAGTACCATTTTAAGAAGGTGACCTTTTCTTCTTCGCGCTTTCCCTTCATTAACACCATTAGAATTCAACCTATAAGTTTGATTATTTGTAATTTCATGCAATTTTAGGAGAAAAATTAATCTAAGTGTTTTTTAAGTTGCATACATTTTCACACCCGTAGATTTAACAAACTTTGTTTCAAAAAAAACTTGTTGGCTATATATTTCATCATGTAGATACTCTCCGCCTTCACCCATAACTTTGTTGTAGTTTTGTATACAAGACGTCCATGCTAATATGATTTGTAACACATCACGATTGTTGTGAATATTTTTCTCCAAACTAACCATCTTAGTGACTACTTTCTTTCTTGTTTGACAATGGTCCCATAAATGCATAAACCATGTTGTTTAACAAAGCACACATATCAATATACAAGTGACCGAAGTTGTCCTATGTGAACTCGTCGATCTTACTAGTTACAAGATACACTTTCTCTTCAGTAATAAACACCGAACTCAAGCTATGATACTAATTGCGTGTAATGGAATTGAAAAAAGATGGCATAAGAAACTACATGTACAGTAACAAAACACATGGATGTGTATTGGAAAACTTTTTTTTAATATGTTTTTACAAACACAAATATAATGAAAAATGTAAAAAAAAAATATTTGTTTCTATGAACTGTGATTTTTATATCTTTATTTTAATGATTTTAATCTAGTTTTTTAAAATATTAAAATTTATAATATTTACCTTTTATGATTAATATTTATAATTATAACCCCGTCTTTAAATTAGATATATACTAATCAACGGACATTCATAAAAAATAATTTATATTATATATTTTATCGATAAATATCATACTCTCGTCTATTATTTTATAAAGGAAAATTGTTTGATGCATTGGACGATAATAGCCGGTTGAAAGACCGAAAAAATGGCTGATTGACTAACCATCATCTAGAACTAGGACAAACAAAAAATAAAGAAACACAAAAACGTACATCGGTTGACCCAAAAGCATAGAGGTCTTCAAGAGAAAGGAAAATGAACCAATTGCTAGAAAACGGAGAGAAAAAAGTCCATCTACGAAGGAAAGGGCACATGAAGGAAGAAAGAAGAACAATTGTGAACACCTCATATTTGAACTCGAAGTAGAGTCATCGGGAGTTGATCACAAATAACCAATCCCTCATAGAAAACAATTCGAACCGCCACCAAAACTTGTTTCATACTCGAAAGACATCACGACGAAACCCGACACATATAAGTGATCTTTGAAAAGATAGAAGAGGAGAGCACATTGAGAAGAAAGATTGTTGGTATTACTTTTTTTTACTAATAAATTGAGTAATTAGGAATGATCGGAAAAAGAGACGGGTTTCGTTGAAGACAATTTTTGAACGATAGAGTTTTATTGACATGCGAGAAATTTTCAGTTCAAAATTAGCTTCAAAAGAAAGTTGATGATTGTCATTACACTTTTTTAATATATATTTTTACCTCCCTTTTCTTAATTTTTCTAAACAATTATTTAACCTTAAGTAAAATTAAGCGAAACTTAAATAAGGTGAAAATGGACTAAGTTTTTTTTGTTGTAATACTTAATTTTTAATCTTCTTTGTTTCGAATAACCCTACTTTCTCTAGGACAATACTAGTATACATGCCACCAAAAGAGTAAGAGAGTAGTGGTCAAGGCATGAACAAGCGTAGGATACCAAATTCAATTTGGGAAAAGAGAAAAAAATCCCGTCAAAAGGAGTCAAATCTTGTAGTCCTAGAAGCGGTCAACCTCATCAAAAATTGAAACAAAGGTAGTGTTAAAGGCTCGAATAAGCGGATCTGAGAACGACAAACTTCATGGCTCCTAAATCTTGCCACAACTGGTTCTTGGCGGCTTGCAAGATCTAGTTGTGATTGGGTCTTGGTGAGTTCTCATATCTAGCCGTGATTTGCTAATAGACCTGCAATTTTAGAGATTTTCTCATCAAAATTTATGATTTTAAGAGATTTTTCCTTCAAAATATTTGATTTACAACAAAATTTATTCGAAGTTTATGATTTTAGAAGGTTGTCCAACTATTACAGTTTTTGTATTTTGTTATAATATAGAGCATTTTGGTGGAGCTCTATGTTAAATTATATTCATAGTATTTTTATTGACACTTTTTTTTTCTTTTGTTGTCTTTATTTTCATTTGTATAATATTATTCTATTTCCTACCTAAAATATATCATACGTATTTGATTTATGAAAAAAAGAAACGGAAATATCTCATTTAAGTGCTTTTTATTATATCACCACTAGTTTAATTCTCTTAAATCTTATACAAATAACTTTTTTTTATAGTTATTATCGATGTAATATATATTGTATATAGAAAAAAAATATTTCATAATAGTTATAGAAGTTACAATCACAATAAAATTTAATTTAAATAATTTATAAAAAAAATTCCTTTTCAATTATACTTGTCATCATAACAAAAGTAAATTTATATTAAATAAAAGTAGTAAACACAATCGAATTAAACTCTAATATTGACAGAAGTTACTTTAATTATTTATAAAAATAAATTTTATAACACTAAAATCTGCATGATCTATAATACTATAAACAAAACAAATATGAGTGATAAGCGTTACTAATTATGTTTTCTTATAGTATATAGATTATGAATTAAATTAATAAAACAATACTATTAAAAAACACGAAATTCGTCACTATTTCAGCGATAATACGAAGAAACAAAATTAAGCTAAAAGTAAATATTTTTGTCTAACTATCACTTCATATTTCCAGGTCAAATCAATTTTCAGACTTCTATCTGCTTTGCTTCAACATTTGCCGATAAATTAAAGCGTGGCATGCAACCGTAATAAACTCAAACTAGAAGCCCAAATTCCTAACCCTTCATCCCTTATTATATTTTCCCACTCCATCCCCACTTCGCAGTTTCCCTCTCTTCCTCGATTACAGTTGCAGAGCCAAGAAAAAGCTCAACCAGCAATAACCATTTCCCACGCTTTCCAACCACCACTGAAAACCATGGAAGATCTCCAAATCCAACGCAAATCGGCAACCTCAGACCACCTACACTTTCATCCTCCGGCCACGGCTGCTTCCGACGAAGACTGTTATTATCTAGATAGCAACTGCTCCACTCCCTACGTCAGCGCTCCTTCCAGCCCCGGCCGTCCCTTTGATGGAGGCGGAGGTGGAGGCGGTGGATACTTTTACAGCGCTCCGGCGAGTCCTATGCATTTTATCCTCTCCGCTGCGAGTTTGAAGCCCTCGGGATTTAGCCCATCGCCGGAGGCGTCGGCGACGGGGATTTCTAGTTCTGGATCGTTTGAGTTCGAGTTTTCGGCGAGGTTTCCGGTGAGCTGTAAAGATTCGGCGGTGACGGAGGTTGGATCTATGTCGTCGGCCGATGAGCTCTTTCTTAACGGTCAGATCCGGCCGATGAAGCTCTCTACGCATCTACAGAGGCCGCAGGTTTTTGCTCCGTTTATGGACGTGGCTGAATCGGAGGTGAATGGAGAGAGCGGGAAGGATCTCAGTCGCAATGGAGATGATGTGTTTCGGAGTCGTTCCAGGGACTTGAGATTGCGTGACAAGTCTATTAGGCGGAGAACTAGATCCTTGTCACCGTTGAGGAATACGACGCCGTTTAATTGGTGTGAGGTGACTGTAAAGGGGGAAGAGATGGCCGAAGAAGAGCTCTTAGAGAAGATAACTCTGGAAGCTGAGAAGAATAGCGATGGAAAAAGCGCTGGTGATGAGTCGAACGAAACGACGCCCTCTGCTTCCGCTAGCTCTTCCAGGTGCTCATCGGCCGGGAGAAGCTCTAAACGCTGGGTTTTCCTGAAAGATTTCCTGAGGAGCAAGAGCGAAGGAAGAAGCAACCACAAATTCTGGACGAACATCTCGTTTTCCCCGGCGAAGGAAAAGAAGTCTTCAGCTTCTCAACAAGCGAATAATCCAAAGGAGAAGGAGGGAGATAATGATCCATCGACAGAGACGACTCAGAAGCAGACGAAGAAATCCGGCAAAGAGACGGTTAAGAAATCTCCGGCAGGGAAGCCGATGAACGGAGTAGGGAAGAGGAGAATCCCACCCTCAGCACACGAGCTGCATTACACAGCTAATAGAGCACAAGCGGAAGAGATGAGGAAGAAGACATTCTTGCCTTACAGACAAGGCTTGCTTGGATGCTTAGGATTCAGCTCAAAGAGCTATGGCGCCATGAATGGATTTGCTAGAGCTTTGAACCCTGTTTCCTCAAGTTAAAAGAAGGATAATATCAGGTCCTGATTACAATCGAGCCCTTTACATCAAGTGGTAATGTATAGATTCTTCTATTTTAGTATTATTATTATTATTGTCATATCTGTGTATCTTGAAATCGTTGGTCCATTTTTTCTCTTTTCATTTTGGTTGAAAGGGAAAGATGTTCATAGCTGTTGGCTCTGATGAAGAAATATGCATTGAGTGCTTAAGTAATCTAAAAGTTGTAGATTGTAAGTTCATTTTCACCTACTTTGCATTCCAATTAGTTTAAACCAAAGTGGTAATTGGATGAATTTAGAAAGACGGTGTTGGATTCTTGTTTGGTTCAATTATTTGAGGGCACATGTTAGTTACAGATGATGTTAGGTGGTAGACGAGTCATGGAAGAGACCCTACATTGGATACAGGAATGGCCATAACATTGCATGACCCACAATTTGTATTTGCAAGCATTCTTGTGACTTGAGTTGTATTTTTGTTACATATAGTCTTGTCAAATCTCATTTCATACTATAACTGTAGTAAACATTTCTTATGCATGATTGTCGGCATGGGTGAAACTTGGAGACTATGTGACCTTACATGAGAGCAGAAATGTCTCTCATCATAGAATCCAAGTTCCAACTACAAACTAGTATTTAATATGGTTGTGATAACTTCATTTTGAAGTAGAATTATAGTATTTAACTTAATTTCTATGTAATTATTTTTAGGGTGGTTATTTTTTTATTCATTTTTTGGTAACAAGGGAGAAGGATCCTTATATTATTGAGGAAAAACGGAAACTACATATGAGGTACACTACCGGCTCGTAAGTCATCTAACCCAAGTCTAAAGTGAAGTCATAATTAAGAAGCGAATCCGCTGCTTTATTCTCTTCTTGGAGCGTGTGACTAAATCTAACGACCATGTCTTTAGTGAGCAAACTTGACAACGTATAACTAGGCCGAAGAGAGGATGTGTGGTATCAACTCCGATGGATTTACCAAGGTTGAATCAACTTCCATGACCACTCTTCTGTGACCTCTATCCCATGCAAGCTATAACCCTTGAACAACACCCGAAAGCTCCTCTGAAGGGACGGAAGTGATACCCAAGTTGTTCAACCAAAATTTCACTATTGCACAATCAAAGTTGAACAATTTCAGGTATATGTCGAATAAAAAGAACATCCCTACCATTGGGATGCAACCAAACACATATTATGATCAGTGGCTTTTTAATGTGAGTTCTGCTTGATTGCAATGAGCCCAAATTAGTCTTCTAGGTTCAAATTTGATTGTGCAATAGTGAAATTTTTTGTTAATATAGTAGGTGACTGAGTAATATTATGACAGTATGGGGTTTGTTAGGTGCATCTCGCCCTATTTATCTCGTCTGAATCCATTTTGTTTCAGACATGTAGCCAATCTGACACCACAAACTGTGAATTGGCTAATTTTTGCGTTAACAAGACCATGTGAAATATGCAACACTTATACACAATGTATACATATCATTATTATAGTATGAATTTATGAGTCTACAGGTCAACTCGTGAATTTTTGAGAATTATTTGTATGAAATAACGAGCTTGCGGGATACAGGTCAACTCATAAATTTTAACTCAGATAGAGCTTTAGATTCCACTGATTTTAGATTGATCAAGAATTTTTGTGCGTTACAAAGCATACATCTTCTTGCCTCGCAAGGATTGAAGCTTAAAATATAGTAATGAGAAGTTTAGTATTTTTATGATTAAGTATACCTATTATTAATCTATACTTATCTTGACAGCTTGACAGATGACAAGCATAGCATATATGGGTAAATGTCTAATAAATTCTAGACTGTAGATCGGACATCGTTTTGTGTGTGAGGAACAAATGCTTCAAACAACACACATATTTAATTCTAGTGTTAATTATATCGATTTTATTTTAGTGACGAGACTAAAAAAAAAAAAAAAGTTATAATTAGAATAATAGATCATGTAATATTTTAATAAATATACTTCAGTTTAACCCAATTGTTTCATGCGTGTTTAGTAAAATTGCAGTTGTGGTTGCGGTTTTAGCAACGGTTGTTTCGAGACTTGTGGTTGTAAGAAAAACTCCATATACGTGTTGAGTTAGATGGTTCGGAATAATTTTGATTTTATGTTAAGGGCAAAATGGCCTCACTGTTAACAATCGATATATTACTAAGGAAGAACAAAAACACTCATGTTCAGATCCAGATTTGATTTTCATTTCCCCCTCATATCTTCAATTTTGCATGAATTGATGAAGAATTTTTGTTCTTCCATGGCCAACAAGCTCTCCATTCTAGTGACAATTGACTCTGTAAAAATGAATTCATATTAGACATTAGTTAACCATCGATATCCAAACGGTTGCAGGACTTTAAAAGGAGTCCAACTTTAGAGGTGAAGGGGAAGTACTGAACCTTGCACAGGTCAGTGAATCGAGCTTGTGTTTCATCGGAATTGAAATTAGTAGCATTAACGCCTTCCTTTTTCGGATATGTCATCTGATCAAGAAAGCCAAACAGATAAACAACAATTTCAGGGTATTCATGGAAAGAAAACTGATCCACCATATTCACCAAACAATATTGCAGCTGTTGAGGTAAAACTACCAGGGAGAAAGGAAAACACCAGATTGGAATATGAAACCCTACATTTATGTTCTGTATGACCAAGGGCATGAAGAAGAAGGATGAGTTGAAGAAGAAGAAGAACACTATAGGAATCATTTCTCCAACAACAACCCTAAAACTCCCAAAATCTTCATCAACCAGATTCCTAGAATAAAACCCCAAAACTAAAATCTGACTTCCAACCTCAACCCTAAAACTTTAACTAAACAACTCTATGTTTTCACAACTAACGTAAATCTAAATGATTTGGAACATTTATGAGAGCAAATTTCATGATAGAAAATGTGAACCAAATTGCAAACTGGAGTTAATTTATCACTTTCAATTTGGGAATGTATAGAAATGTTTGAACAGTATGCATTGTGTTGAGAATTGACACTCACCACAAAAGTCATCTGAGGGAGAAAAAAAAAAGTCACCGGGGTGGTACGGACAAAGAGAAAAAAACAAAAATAAATTACAAAAATCATGTTATATATAAAAAGTATCAAGGATAAAAGTACTAATAATACATAACTACTGAATTAAGTAATAATTGTTTAGTTATAATGTGTATTTGTTCAATTAAAATTATTTAACTATATTTAAATATGTTGATTGTTCAACTATATTTGAAATTGTACAACTATCACATATGATCCGTTTATGAAACTCCACCTTCATTAAAATGGTTTACAAGTGTTGATGATGGAAGACTTCACACAAATGTAATAGTTGGATATTCTAACAATGTATTAATTATATTCTCTAGATATTTGTTTGATTTGAATTCAGTGCAGGTTTCATTCATATGACAAGGACCTTAATATGGATTTCAAGGGCCTTGGAGTATAATTCAAGGACAAAGGAAGATAGCGAGTACAAAGGGATGAAATCAAAGGCCTTGGAATTATAAGTGTACGGAACAAGAATTCAAAATGAGTTGAAGATTTTCTTGGAAGATTCTGTAACGGAAAGATCTCATCAACCAAAGATCTTATCAACCGAAGGAAGATCTCAAGTGAAGAAAAGATAATCTTTCTAGAAGATTTTCTAAACGGCAAAAATATCTTCTCTCTCTTGAGTCAACAGAAGACGAGAAGATCAAGGATTAAGGACTCGACGTGTTCTCAGGAGCTGAAGACCTGCAATGTCTAACGTCTACCTTATCTCAAAACAAAAATCGATCTTCATGGAAAAGAAGATTAATCTTCAAACGGTCATCTCTACAACGGCTAGAAGACCTTTCCATCGAAGAGTATAAATGAAGATGATGGTTGAAGAAGACAAGTACACAAGCTTACATCGGAAAACATCTTTACATCTTCAAGCAATCTAATCATCTTCCGTTGTTGTTTTTCTTTCTCTCATTCACGCAAAAGATTTATCCCCTTTAGAGAGAGAAAACACTAGAGCTCCATTGGAAGATCTAAATAGTGTTATACTAGAGTGTGTGTTACTCTGCGAAATAACTAGGCTATTATAGCTAGGTTAAGAGTTGGAGCTAGATCGTAGCGTTGGCTACAGTGAGAGAAGAAGGGGATTTCTTCTAGTTTGTATCTAGGACTCTTTGAAGCTGATAATAGATAGTTAGATCCTACGAATATATCCTGGGACGGAGAGTAGGCTATTTAGAGCCGAACTTCGTAAACATATCCTCGTGTCAATCTTTTCAATTCCGCACCACATATACTTTACTGTGACTAACCTTGTTTTGCAGGAGCAAGAAGTCAAGGCCCTTGAAAGGAGTTTCAAAGCCCTTGAAATCAAAGTTTCACATATAGCAAAGATTGACATCAAGACATTTGAAAGAGGTTTCAAGGCCTTGAGATTTGGGTTTGCGAAAAGTTCTCATACTCTATTCAACCCCCCTTCTAGAGTATATTTTAACCATTAAATTCACCTACCGGTTCTTCAATTGGTATCAGAGCTAGACTCACTATAATAGTAAAAAAAAACGAAGATGACCTAATCGAGAATTTTAAGGAATTAAATCCGTTTTAACACGAGATACCTCTCGAGGTAACTTGCTCCTAGATGATATTACAACCCGGTGTTATTTGGAGCATTTGGGAGCTTCAATTAATAAAAATGCAGTTGAGAAAAATGATGAGGACATCGGACATGTCCTAGATATGAAAAAACATGGAAAGGCAAAACGGCCAAAAGAGTCGCTATTTCGTTTCTTAGCGGCTAAGAAAGATGGCTTATGAATACACGTTTTTTGAGACAATTGCGGAATAATTATCCATACAATATTTCAGATTTATTTTTCCAATTTCGAGAAAAGTTTGGAGAAGGGGTCTTGAACCGCTTTTTCGGATCGGTGAAAGG
The DNA here is from genome assembly GCA_033239045.1 of Fagopyrum esculentum. Taxonomy (NCBI): domain Eukaryota; kingdom Viridiplantae; phylum Streptophyta; class Magnoliopsida; order Caryophyllales; family Polygonaceae; genus Fagopyrum; species Fagopyrum esculentum. Next base: position 28,322,451 of record BSUD01000004.1, on the reverse strand, counting down.
ATAATTATCGATTCCGCTAAAGGATAATCATCGACTCCGCTGAAGGATAATTATCGTCTTCGCTATAAATAGCGGAAATAACGTTTATTAATTCATTTTCTTTCACGTTTCCTCATAAAAACTCTGATTTCTCTCAACCTTCAAACTCAGATCTACTCTTCGTTTCTAATCCGATTTCAAATCCGTTTGAGTTTTTGGATTCCTCTCTTCATTCTCTTCATTTTGGTACCGAGTTTCTACATTTCCGAGCAAGGGAAGGTTTGGTCGAGCATATATGATACTAGGGAGGTTCCGTCGCTCAGATTCCGGTGAATTTGATGGTGTCCGAGCGTAGTCTGCGTCGTTGTGATTCTGAATCTTCTTTCGGATCGTCAATCGGGTTAGTAACGAATACGTTATGAATTTATTCGTTTTCCGTATTGCGATTTAGGCTAAATTGACCTTAGGCTTGTCAAAATGGATAATTGAAAATTCCATTATGCTCGTTACTTTATTCTGGTGATTATGGGTTGTTTGTTTGATGAGATTTGATGATAGGTGGGTTCAGAAACTGCCTGCGGGCAAAACGTTATTCTGGAAAAATTTAATTAATTAATTGAAGGTTAATTAATTAAATTGGGATTCTAGAAAATGCTATAAGCTAATTAAATTCAAAGGAATGAATTTAACTAGTGTTTGAAGCGAGAAGTTTAATACGAGGAATATGATATTCTCAACAGGTGTTGTTGAAGGTTTCGGTTTAACTATAGCTTAGTTGCTTTGTGAGTGTATCCAAGCACGATAAAGGAGGATAGTCCGAGTGGGAAACGAACTCAATAGTTGGGTTGCGAGGTTTTATTGTTCTTAACTACGAGGTAAGTGTATATGAATTGCACTTGCTTAATATATAATATGTATTTATTATGCCATGATTTTTATGCATGCTTATATATATGAGTGAAATGATGATGATGACTTGATATGATTTATGAATGCATGCATGAGGTACATGAGATGATAATGGAAAGAATATGATGAAAATATGAAATTGAGTTATGATATGAAAGTGATAATATGGGATGGTAATTGATTAATTAGCCCAACTGGGTCCCGTACGGGTTTTCGGGGGACGAGGTCGCTACCTGATCTACAGGGGGCCTCAAAGGTCGCTACCTGATCTACAGGGGGCCTCAAGATAAGAAAAATAGTCCAAGATCGCAACCTGATCTACAAGGGGTCTTAGGACAAGATGGCCGAGGTCGCTACCTGATCTACAGGGGGCCTAGGACGCTATCGGGTTGGCCAACCGAAAGAAAAAAAAAGAAAGAAAGAAAGAAAAGAAATACGAAAGCACATGAGAAAATATATCGTACGATCAGTTGGGGCTAGTTAGTTAATTATCACCTATGCATCGATGCGATCGAGTCTAGCATGCTATATGTTATGTTATGATTATTTATATGTGATGGTATGATATGAGATATTTATATGAGATTATATGTTTATATGTGGTGTGATAACATGCTTGAATGTTTATATGCTATGTGTTATTGATGGTTGTGGATGTAATGTGAACGTGGACATGTATGTGTGTGCTTTGGAATGTGAGAAAAGGGTATAGAGTGTCCTTTGGGGACGGGATATTAGATACTTATATATATTGGGGAGTGTGATTTGTATACCCTTACTGAGCGTGTGGCTCATTGTTGTTATATCCAGATTTTATTTCAGCTACTCAGACTCGGCCTGACCAAGGCAAGGACGTTGGACCCAACACCTGGATTTGAGATCATATCAGGTGGGCTGTTATGGGATGCTACCGCCTAGGATGTTTTGTGTGGTTTTAAACAGCTGTGTTTTGTTAAACAAGGTTTTATGACGTATGTTAGTATGTATTTATGTTGTGAATATGGTTGTAAGATAAAGTTTTTAAAATTTACGTTTTTCGTTTTTCCACTTTTCCGCTTATTGCTTTAAACAGGGTTAATTAACTGGTAATAAACTAGAAATGAAATAGGTGTCACACTCACGTTTATTGATTTAACCATCAGTGAGACTAATCATGAATCCTGTAGGTGATGGTGAATTTGCTCAAGAAAGATCCTCATCCCGACCACCACTCTTCTGTGACAACAACTTTGCTCATTGGAGAGCACTCATGCGTATGTTCATTATTGACCAGGATATGGAGCTTTGGAGCATTACTCAAAATGAACCTAAAGTTCCAATGACAACGGTTGAAGGCGTCCAAGTCCCAAAGAAGGAATCAGACTTCACCCAGGCTGACCTGTACAGTGTGTCAAAGAATTACAAAGCAATGAATCTACTTTACTGTGGATTAGATGCAAATGAATTCAACCGCATCTCATCATGCAAGAGTGCTAAAGAAATATGGGACAAGCTTGTTGTTACTTACGAAGGAACAAGTCAAGTCAAGGAAACAAAGATTAGCATCTTTCTCAGACAATACGAGCTATTCAAGATGAATCCCAATGAAACAGTCAAAGAAATATTCACCAGATTCACTGAAATTGTGAACAATTTGGACTCACTAGGAAAGATCTTCACAAATGAGGAGAAAATGAGGAAGGTTCTAAGGAGCCTACCTAAAGCCAAGTGGGGACCAAAGATGACTGCTATTGAAGAGGCTCAAAATCTAACAACTCTTCCTCTTTATGATCTACTTGGAAAACTCATCACACATGAAATGGTTCTTGGTGAATAAGACGGAGAACTCCCATCCAACTCCAAGAATTTGGCATTAAAATCCAGAAGAGATGAGTTACCATCTGACGAAGAAGATAGTGATGATGATGATGAAGAAGATGTTATCGCCATGATCTCAAAGGGTCTCGCAAGAATTCTCAAGTTAACGAAACAATTTGCAAACAGAGAATTTCCACGAGCATCAAAAACCCGAGGTAAGTTTTCTAACTCTAATAAAAAAATGAGAGTACTGACTTGTTTTGAATGTGGTGAAACAGATCATTTGGTGAAGGATTGTCCACAAAAGAAGAGGATCAACTTCAAGAAAAATGATCGAAAGAAGAAAGCTATGGTTGCTTCATGGAGTGATTCAGAATCAACAAATGAATCAGAAGATGAAAAAGAACAAGCAAACTTGTGTCTTATGATCGATCATGAAGATGATTCAAATCTATACATTGATAATGTGGTAAGTACTATCATGTCTCAACCTGAGATTGACCTTAAACAATTCCTTAAAGATATTATCTTAAGTGATAAGGAACATAGAATAAGGATAAATTCTTTAAAAGAAAAGCTTCATGAACAAGATAGACAACTGAGTGAAATGTCTCTGGATATTGAAAATCTTTAAACAGAAAAGGAAGACCTTGATGACAATATCAAGGCCTTGGAATCAGAAAATCTGATTCTCAAGGACAACCTCTCTTCTCTTCATCAAAACTATATTGATCTAGAGAAAGAGAAAGTTTATCTAACTTTGATGTGTCAAGACCAGAAGGCAGCACTTATTAAGTTTACTCGTTCAAAAGCTAATGTGGAAAGAATGATGGGTGAACAACAGTCATCCCTTAACAAAAATGGTATAGGTTATCATAGGAGTTTTCCTAGAAAACCTACCACCACTTTTGTCATGGCTAAAGGAAGCATTTATATGCCTACCTGCTTCCACTGTTGTAAAAAGGGTCATGTTAAATCTACATGCCCTTATAGAAGAAATGATCCATATATTATCAAAAACACATATCCTTTATGTCTAAGGAAACAGGTCAAACAAATCTGGGTTCCTAAAGGTACAAGACCACCAAACATGATCGAACCTGAGTATGAACCAAAATATGTCATATGGTCGACCCGGAAAGGTTGATGTTTGCTGTTTTGCAGGATATTATCAAGGTAAAGGTGCACAAATGGATATTAGATAGTGGTTGCTCAAGACACATGAGTGGAAAAAACTCTTTATTCTCAGATTTAAAAAGCAATCATGTGGAACTATTACTCTTGGTGATAGTGTGACATAATTGGCATTGGTAAAATTTGCTATAATTCATCCAACTTTATTAATGATGTTTATTCAGTTGATGGCTTGAAATATAATCTGCTGAGTATTTCTCAAACTTGTGATAAAGGCAATAAGGTCATGTTTGATTCTAAAAAATGTGAAGTTCAAAACATAAAGACAAGAGAAGTGTTGCTTATTGCTCCTAGATGTAATAATGTTTATTCTTTGAGTACTAACCAAGTTGCAGGAACTAAGCTAAAATGTCTAAAGGCCTTGACTGATGATCCAAGGCTTTGGCATAGAAGACTTGGTCACGTAAGCATGCACACCATGCAGAAGTTACTTACAAAAGATTTGGTGCGTGATTTGCCAAATCTAAATTTCAAGGTTGATGACCTATGTAAGGCATGCACACAAGGTAAACAAACAAGAGGTTCTTTCAAAGCTAAGAAAGCTGTAAGTTCTTCTTGACCTATTGAACTTTTACACATGGATCTTTGTGAACCTATGCGTGTCAAATCTCCCAAAGAAAAACAATACATCCTTGTCATAGTGGATAATTTTTCTCGCTTTACATGGATATATTTTCTACGAGAAAAATCTGAAGCTTTGTTTGGGTTTTCAAAATTGTGTAAGGAGTTACAAAGCTTGAAAAACCTACCAATCGTTTCTATAAGAAGTAATCATGGTAGAGAATTTGATCAACTAAAGTTTGATTTGTTTTGTGCAAAATATGATATTTCTCATAATTTTTCAGCTCCTAGAACTCCTCAACAAAATGGAGTTGTGGAACGCAAGAACCACACTCTTGAGGATATGTCTAGGACAATGCTTATAGAAAACAATTTGGCAAAAAGTTTTTGGGCTGAAGCAATAAACACTACAAATTATATTTTAAATTGATGTTTAATTTGCCCTATTTTGAAAAAGACTCATTATGAACTCTTTAAAGGTAGAAAACCAAATATTTCATATTTCAAACCCTTTGGATGTACTTGTTTTGTTCACAACAATGGAAAGGACAATCTTGGAAAATTTAATGCACGTAATGATGAAACTATATTCATTGGATATGCTTCAAATAACAATGCTTATCGAGTATATAACAAACGTACCAAAGTTGTTGAGGAAAGCATTCATATTATTTTTGATGAAAGCAATGATGGTACTTTGAGTGAGAGTTTTTCAGATTTAAACCTGAATCAAAGAGAAGATCACATTTCAGATAAAGAGGAAGATCCTAACGATCAAGACAAGAATATGCAGGAAAAAATTCAAGATACCAAAGAAAACCCTCAAGACCTTGAAATACACGTTCAAGACCTTGAAACTAGAAATTGTGATAACAGAACTCCACTTCAAGGGCTTGAAGCCCAACTTCAAGGCATTGAGATTGAAACAACAGGTAATACACAAACGGTACCTGAATCTAGTCAAACATATGTAGCTCAACCTTCTAGATCTACTTCATCTATCAAAAGAAGAAAAGTTCAACACTCCTCGTATCATCCACAAGAGAATGTGATCTCAGATCCAAACGCTGGAGTTCAAACTAGATCTAAAGTGAACAATCTTTGTGCATTCTCCGTATTTGTATCACTAGTCGAGCCAAAGAACTACATTCAAGCTCTTCAAGAACCAGATTGGATCATTGTCATGCAAAATGAATTGAATGAATTTGAGAGAAACAAGGTATGAACTCTTACTTCAAGACCAAAGCATCAATCAGTTATTGGCACGAAATGGGTCTTTCGAAACAAATTGGATGAAAGTGGCAAAATCATACGAAACAAAGCACGACTTGTAGCACAAGGTTATAACCAAGAAGAAGATATTGATTATGAGGAGACTTTTGCTCTAGTTGCCAAGTTAGAAGTCATACATATGCTACTTGCATTTGTAACTTTCAGGAGCATAAAGCTTTTTCAAATGGATGTAAAATGTGCTTTTTTAAATGGCTTCTTAGAAGAAGAAGTCTACGTTGCTCAACCTCCTGGTTTTGAAAATGATGAATTTCCAAATCATGTTTTTAAATTAGACAAAGCTCTTTACGGTCTTAAGCAAGCTCCTCGAGCTTGGTATGAAAGATTGTCTAAATATCTTCTTGAAAATAATTTTAAAAGAGGTTTGATTGATAAAACATTGTTTATCAAAACTAGAGGCAACTATATTCTAGTAGTATAGATCTATGTTGATGATATATTATTCGGTGCTACTAATGATTCCCTTTGCAAGGAATTTTCAGATATTATGTGCAGGGAATTTGAGATGAGCTTAATGGGAGAGCTAAATTTCTTTCTTGGACTTCAAGTTACACAAGCAAAGAAAGGAATTTTTCTCAATCAAAGCAAGTATACTAAAGACTTGCTTAAAAAGTACAAAATGGATCAATCTAAGATTGCAAAGACTCCTATGAGTTCAACACTTTCGCTAGATCATGACAAGAATGGCAAAAGTTTAGTACAAAAGGAGTATCAAGGTGTGATTGGTTCATTGTTATATCTAACTGCTAGTCGTCTTGACATTATGCTTAGCGTCTGCATGTGTGCAAGATTTCAAGCTGATCCTAAAGAGTCACACTTGATAGTTGTGAAAAGAATTTTTCGGTATCTCAATGGCACTAAGGATCTAGGGTTATGGTACCCACGTCAAAGCCCGTTTCATCTTGTTGGCTATTCAGATGCAGACTTTGCAGGGTATAAGGTTGATAGAAAAAGTACTTCTGGATGTTGTCAATTCTTAGGGTCATCCCTAATCAGTTGCCACTCCAAGAAGCAAAATTTTGTTGCCCTGTCCACAGCTGAAGCCGAATATATAGCTGCAGGAGCATGTTGTGCTCAAATTCTTTGGATTGCTCAACAACTTCGCGATCTTGGTTTTGACTTGAAAGATATTCCTATAAAATGTGATAATACTAGTGCTATTTCTATAACCAAAATCCTGCGCAACATTCAAGGACTAAGCATATTGATGTAAGGCATCACTTCATACGTGATCATGTTGAAAAAGGTGATGTTTCGATTTCTTTTATCTCAACTAACTTGCAACTTGCAGCTTGCAGATATCTTTACCAAGCCTCTTCCTGAGGAATAATTTAATTTTATTAGATTAGAGCTTGATATGTTGAACAAGGAAGCATTAACATAGGGGGAGTAAACGAGTTTTAATCGTTCCTACGCATGCAACCCAATTGATGTTATCAAGGGCCTTGAAATGAAATTCAAGAGACATTGAAATAATTTTGACAGGGTATATTAATTTTATGGATCTTTTAAGAGTTAATATCTTTTAGACATTTTAATTCTTAAATTTTTTAAGGATTTGTGGTTATTCATTTTTAGATTTTCTAAAAGCCAAATCTTTTCAAAGTTGTTATTTCCCTGTTAAAAAGGACCTGCTTTGTATATCATTTTATTCTTTCACACAAAACCCTATTTCAAAATCATTTGATTCCTCTCCCAAAAACTTCTTTCATGGCACCCAGAAGTAAGCAATCTGCTCCTCCGACTCTCAAAAAGAAAGTTGAGAATTCATCAATTGAGAAAGAAGAAAAATCTTCTAAGAGTCTGGATACATCTCAGATGACCGTTCTTCCCTCATCATGGTTCATTAATTTTAAAGCTTCTGGATCTTGGCTTGATGGTTTTCATAATCGACCACTATCTATGTGTGATTTGGTGGATACTGATTTTCTCGATTCTCTCAAGATATCTTGTATAGACAAGCTGAAGAACTCGATTATCTGGAATGTTACAAACCCTGGAGATTTTGCTTTTCCAAGACTCACGAGATTATTCTATGTTAATCTCACCACAAAAAGGGATAAAGGATGTATCATCCTTGAATCTTCAGTTAAAGGTACTCCGATTTCACTCACTCCTTCTATTTTAAGTGAGATCTTTGGAATTCCTACAGATATGGTGTTTGACTATCCTTCAAAATCAGAGAGTGTTCGCACTGCTAAGGAGAAATTTCTGGTTCCAAATTCAACCTCACGCCAATTGACTCATACATCTTTAACCTTAGAGGCTAAACTACTATTTACCATACTGGTTCAATGTGTCATTCCTCGGACAAATTCAAGAGAGCTATTGACAGATCAATATTTGAAATTAATCCATTTGCTTATGTTTGATGTAGACATAGATGTGCCTAATCTGATTCTCAACCATATGCTGCATTCTGTCAATTCCAAGAGATCTATTCCCTTGCCTTATGGAAATTTGCTGCCTAAAGTCTTTGATTATTACAAAATTGATACATCCTATGTGGAAAGACAGTCTATTACCAGCACAATTAATGAGAATTGCTTAGAACGTCTGGGTATTGAGAAAACTCTTGCAGGGACATGGACTCTAAAAGGAAAAGAAACTACTCAAAATCCAAATGAAGAAGTCAAACCTTTCCCTACTCTAAAAATCAAGTTAGAAAGATGTGAAAAAGAAATAGCTTGTCTCAACTATGAATTATCTAGATTTTCAGTTTGACATCAAGAGAAGAATGGATGCAAATTTCGAGTTCCTAGCCACCATAAATGCCAAAGTCGATGAAATGTATCTGATGAATGCTCTTACACTGACTACAATAGGAAGCATTTTGCCCATACTTGAAGATGTGGCTCAACATACTCAAGAGAAGGTTGAGAATGTGCTGATGAATTGTAAAAGGCGTGTACAGAATAAATCAATTATGTATCTAACTCATGTAGAGCCAATGTTCTTGCCCAAAGTTGAGTATGAAGTTGTTAAGCAGAGAAGAGCTGAAGAAGAGAAAAGGCGTTTGACAGCTGAAATGGATGATTGGCGTTATAAGAAATCTTCATCTAAATGAAAGAGAAAGTTCTTTGAGGGATATTAAGTTGTTTGGTTTTTCTAAAAATATGGTTTTGAAAATACTTTTTGGGTCTGTAATCGTATTTTAAAGACTTTCTGGTTTGACTGCTTTATCTCCCTTGTTGAAAGACAAAGGGGGAGAAATATGATCGACATTTCTGCATTTTGCATTCTTAGTTTTGAGCTTTTCATATGCATTGCTAAACTAACAAATGCATGTACGATAAAACATTTGTGTTGTCTTCCATCAAGGGGGAGATTGAAACTCCACCTTCATTAAAATGGTTTACAGGTGTTGATGATGGAAGACTTCACACAAATGTAGTAGTTGGATATTCTAACAATGTATTAATTATATTCTCTAGATATTTGGTTGGTTTGAATTCAGTGCAGGTTTCATTCATATGACAAGGACCTTAATATGGATTTCAAGGGCCTTGGAGTATAATTCAAGGACAAAGGAAGATAGCGAGTACAAAGGGATGAAACAAAGGCCTTGGAATTATAAGTGCACGGAACAAGAATTCAAAATGAGTTGAAGATTTTCTTGGAAGATTCTGTAACGGAAAGATCTCATCAACCAAAGATCTTATCAACCGAAGAAAGATCTCAAGTGAAGAAAAGATAATCTTTCTAGAAGGTTTTCTAAACGGCAAAAATATCTTCTCTCTCTTGATTCAACAGAAGACGAGAAGATCAAGGATTAAGGACTCGACGTGTTCTCGGGAGCTGAAGACCTTCAATGTCTAACGTCTACCTTATTTAAAAACAAAAACTGATCTTCATGGAAAAGAAGATTAATCTTCAAACGGTCATCTCTACAACGGCTAGAAGACCTTTCCATCGAAGAGTATAAATGAAGATGATGGTCGAAGAAGACAAGTACACAAGCTTACATCGGAAAACATCTTTACATCTTCAAGCAATCTAATCATCTTCCTTCGTTGTTTTTCTTTCTCTCATTCACGCAAAAGGTTTATCCCCTTTAGAGAGAGAAAACACTAGAGCTCCATTGGAAGATCTAAATAGTGTTATACTAGAGTGTGTGTTACTCTGTGAAGTAACTAGGCTATTATAGCTAGGTTAAGAGTTGAAGCTAGATCGTAGCGTTGGCTACAGTGAGAGAAGAAGGGGATTTCTTCTAATTTGTATCTAGGACTCTTTGAAGCTGATAGTAGATAGTTAGATCCTACGAATATACCTTGGGACGGAGAGTAGGCTATTTAGAGCTGAACTTCGTAAACATATCCTCGTGTCAATCTTTTCAATTCCGCACCACATATACTTTATTGTGACTAACCTTGTTTTGAAGGAGCAAGAAGTCAAGGCCCTTGAAAGGAGTTTCAAAGCCCTTGAAATCAAAGTTTCACATAGAGCAAAGATTGACATCAAGGCCTTTGAAAGAGGCTTCAAGGCCTTGGGATTTGAGTTTGCGAAAAGTTCTCATACTGTATTCAACCCCCCTTCTAGAGTATATTTTAACCATTAAATTCACTTACCGGTTCTTCAGTTTATATATATAGAGAGAGAAGTGTTTTAGGGCAGTAATTTTCTTTGTTTGTAATAAGTAACAATTGTTCAAATATAAGGTGTATTTGTTCAACTAAATATTATTTTGAATAAATTGGTGTGACCAGTTGTTCAACTATATTCAAAATTGTTCAACTAAATTTGAAATTATTTAATTATATAACAATTTGTTCAACTGATCACAAAGTGTTAATTTATATTTTCAATTGTTATACAAAACTTGAAAATTTACAACTATATAATCAATTGTTCAACAATATTACAAATTGTTAAAATTATATTCAAAATTGTTGAACTTGGTTATTATGAGTTTGTAATGATGTCATTTGGGCTCACTAATGCTCCAACTAATTTTAATGGACTTGATGAATCGAGTTTTCTAGAGTACTTAGACCGTTTTGTTGTGGTATTTATTGATGATATTCTGATTTACTCTCGAAGTCGAGAGAAGCATGCAGGTCATCTTCGAGTTGTCCTTGAAGCTTTGAGAAGAGATAAACTGTATGCTAAATTGTCCAAATGTGAATTTTGGCTATCAGAAGTAGCATTCCTTGGGCATTGATCTCGTCAGAAGGTGTGATGGTAGACCTACAAAAAGTTGTTAGTTGTCTCATAATGGCATCCACCTAAGAATGTGAAAGAGGTTATAAGTTTTCTTGGTCTTGCAGGTTATTACGGGGATTTGACATTGCCTCAAGGTACTAATGGGTTTACAGTGATGCTTTGAGACAAGAGCTTGGTTGTGTATTGATGTAAAATGGAAGGTGATAGCATATGCATCTCGCTAGTTGAACCCGTATGAGGTAAATTACCCCACTCATGACTTGGAGCTAGCAACAATAATTTTTGCTCTCAAGATTTGGCGACACTACCTCCATGGGGTGAGTTGTCAAATCTTCACAAAGCATAAGAGTTTTAAAATACATCTTCACTCGGAAGGAATTGAGCATGAGATAGAGAATATAGTTAGAATTATTAAAGATCTATGATATTGAGATCTTATATCATCCTGGAAAGACCAATGTTGTTGTTGATGCTCTTAGTAGGAAGTCAACACAAGAGAAAATGATAACGTGTTTGACTGCGTAACTTGAATTACAACAAGAATTGTTGAAGCTTGATATTGAGGTTTGGTTTAACAAAAACAAAGGCCAATTATGTATGTTGGAAATTTGACCGTCTTTGTTGGAGACTATCAAAGAGAAACAAGTTAAAGACGTTGCATTGAGGAAGATTCGAGAAGATGCTAAGAAAGGAAAATCTCCAGATTTCAAGATAGATGACAATGGGGTTCTAAGATGCAAGAACCTCCCATGTGTGCATGCATATGATATGATTCGAGAGTCCATTTTGAAAGAGGCTCGTTCCTATGGCTATTTTATACACCCGGAACCACTAAGATGTACAAGGATATCAAAAGAAATTATTGGGAGTGTACATGAAGCGAGAAGTAGCTGAGTATGTGGCTAAGAGTTTGAAATGTCAACAACTTAAGATCGAGCACCCAAGGCATGCATAGTTGTTACAACCACTTCCTATACCGGAGTGGAAGTGGGAAGACATCTCCATGGACGTTGTGATCGGATTGCCCCGTACTCAAAGGGAAATAAATGCTATATGGGTGGTAGTAGATCAGTTGACAAAATCTACTCATTTCATAGCTATCAAAGTCACTTGGGATGTGGAGAAGCTAGTTGAAGTGTTCTTTGAGGAGATAATGAGATGTTATGGTACACCCAAGACGATAATGTCAAATCATGATGGTCATTTTATGTCACGTTTATGGAAATCTCTACATGCCTCTATGAGGACAAAGTTGAGATTTAGTACCGCCTTCCATCCACAAACAGATGGAGAATCTGAAAGGATCATCCAAGCTTTGGAAGACATGTTATAGGCTTGTACCTTGGGTTGGCCATGAACGTGGGAGACACGTTTATGAAAATCTCTTCATGCCTCTATGATCGTTTTATGGCACGTTTATGGAAATCTCTACAACAATAACTAACACGCAATGATTTAGATGACACCGTATGAAGCTTTGCATGGAAGGAAGTGCAAATCACATTTGTGTTGGGATGACCAATCAACAAAGTATTTTGTAGAACCTAACATCCTACAACATACTCAGGATGAGATTACCTTGATTAGTAAACGCTTATTGGTTGTACAAAGTCGTTGGAAGTCATATGCAGATGCACATCGCCGACCCATTCAAATTAGTTTGGGAAAATATGTATTTATGCGTGTTTCACCAACTAAAGGCGCGTACATATTTGGCAAGAAAGTAAAGTTGAGTCCTCCTTATGTTGGACCCTTTGAAATCATGGAGAGGATTGGACCATTAGCATATCGAGTGGCATTGTCACCATCCATAAGCCAGGTGCATAATGTATCCCGACTAAGGAAATATGTTCCATATCCAAAGCATGTGCTCAAGCATGAAAATATTGAATTTAAGGAAGATGGTACCTATGAAGAGTACCCCGTGCAAATTCTTGAGTATGAGACAAAGAAATTGAAAAACAAAGCGATACCATTAGTGAAGGTTTTATGGTCTCAGCATGGTACCGATGCATCTACTTGGTAGACTGAAGCGGGGATGAGGGAGCGTTACCCCTTGCTTTTTGAGTCTTAGTTTTGAGGAAATAACTCTCTTAAGGGGAAGATGAAACGCCCCTAATTTTAAGGTGCGTTTAATTCCAGTATTTTATTATTTCCTATCGTAGTTTTACAAGTATGTATATATATATATATGTATATATTTTTCGTAACTTATGTTTGTTAACTTTTCGAGAATTCCCGGATTCGTATATCCATATATCCGTATACGGATATAGTTTTTTGAGTTAAAGTTGTTTACAAAAAATGTGACCGCCTGACCTTTTTTTCTTTCCCTCATCTTTTCTTATCTTTCCCCTTCTCTCTCCCCGACCCCTGGACACCGGCTCCTCGTTCTCCTTCTCTGTTATTCTTTCATCTCCCCATGCACGCAACTACATCTTCCTAGCTACACCTACAACTCCTACAACAACACCTCACTCCTGGATGCCACCACCTTTTGTCCCTTCACCTCCCTCTCAGTGCCTCTCGAGCATCCCTAGAACCGGAAGGAGCCAACCTTGTTGCCCTCCTATCACTCTCTCCTTCCCGTGATCACCTCATACACCCAATCTTGCCACCTGGAAGGAACTAGAGAGAGACAATGTCGCCATCTCTACTATCAAATTTTCTCACTTGTGGAAGGAGCTCGCCACCTACCTTGCCACCCTAGCGTTTGCCGTTGGAACCGCCGCCGAGAAGATTTACAATCACCCTCCAAAAATTATTCGAATCAAGGGCCCTCAAATTTAGTAAATTTACGTTCAAACTCCCAAACTTTACCTTGTTAATGACCCATACTTACAGATTTTGCAAATATGCCTTACAAAAGTATTAACAGAAAATGTTCAACTTTTATATTACGGGATATTACCCGAAATTCTGAAACACTACATATCTGTGCTAGAGAGTCTGGAGTCTAATGGTGAACAAGAATCTTTTGCAATCCAAATTAAACCAACTTTTGACCCACAAGACAAGATCCCTATTTGATAAGATTCTCTAACTACTTGCATATGTTTATATCATGATTCGTTTCTTCCTTTGCTTGATGGTGATAGTGATGCCTCGATGAGTGTTCCTTTGGATTGCTTGGACTGATTATTTGTGCTCCATTTTAGACCTAAATCACCTATAAACACAAAACACAAGGAGAGTAGACATTCTTTGACGATTTAAGCATAAGCAAATATGTAGATGTCTTATCCCATACAAAAATAAGGAAAAACACATAAAAAATAATATATATAAAGATACCATAAAAATATGTTATCAAAATCCTAGATGCCTATCTAAAATATGTCAAATAACCTTCAAGAAAAACTATATATTTGTGCTAGAGAGTCTGGAGTCTAATGGTGAACAAGAGTCTTTTGCAATCCAAATGAAACCAACTTTTGACCCACAAGACAAGATTCCGATTTGATAAGGTTTTCTAGCTATTCAATCGTATCTTTTGATAAAAGATCAGTAATTTCCTTGTGTGATATATTTGTGTTTTATGTGTTGTCTTTTATAGGATATATATTGATAGAGTATCAAAAGCAAGATTTTTGGAAAATCTCTAAGATACTGGTGTTTGGGATATGTCTAAGTCTATATAAGAACAGGCAAGGCTCGAAATGAAATGTTCTTCGTTAATAGTATAAGGAGGGATGTAAGAAGAACATGATGCACACAAGATACCTTTATGCGTAGGATTTGAGTGAGAGTGTTTAGTTTTGAGTGTTGGGTAGAATCAATAAAACGCACTATAAGATTTGAAGTTTGTGATCTACACACGAAGAAGCTTAATACAGTCATTTTAAAGTCCTACCCTACAAATGAGGCAATAGTTTTTATCGTGGTCAACTAAATGGTTAGTTATTGTTTCCACACTAAATACTCGTTTTTATCTTTATATACTTACATGGGTTACATCTTAAATTTACTTATCATTCCGCCGCGTAGGGATTCTGATATTCAAGTTCCTGAAGAATGATGACATCGATCAAACAATTAGTATTAAAGCTTGGTACTCCAAATTATTCGGTGTTTAAATTTAGGTTAAGATTAATGTCAATAATTGCAAGATTTGAACTTAGAAGTGGCAACACAAAACCACTGTTGTTGAAGCAAGGACAATATGAATGGTGGAGTTCTCATATGAATGCTTTCATAAAGTCCTATGACTTTCAATACTGGATGATCATCAAGAAAGATTATAAGAAAGTTTACCTCACTAAAGAAAGAGATCTTTGGGATAAAACCGACTAAAAGAAGATGGAGAAAATCACAAGGCCTATACAGTACTTCTAAATGTCATAAACAAAGAAGGAATATCGATGGTGATTGAGTAGATTAATGGTAATCAGATGTAGGCGAACATACGCAAGATGCATGAGAGAAGTGATGAATATAAAAAGAATGCTCTTTTTGATCTAGAAAAAGAGTTTCAAAATTTATAGATGAGATACTGAAACCATCTCTTCCTTTTATTCTCGCTTCTTGATAGTTGTTAACAAACTTGTTCAATAGGGACAAAAAGTTGAAGATTGAAAATTTTTTTAATGGTGGTTCATGATGGTCTAAGTTCAAAATTTCAAATGCCCAAAGAGATCATGAAATAACAATTTGAAACTCAAAAGTTTTCTATGAAAACCTTGTTTAGTAAACTTGCTATTACTGAATCTAAAACGCATGTTCAGGAACCCAAAAGAATCATGTCACATGACCTTTATATTGCTCTCAAAATTGCACAAGCTGTCAAGAACATAAAAGAATACAAGGAAAGTAAAGATGGCCTAAGGGACTCAAGCATCTTCTTCATAACCAAGGCCATGAGACAAATCTACAACAAGGGGAAGAATAACTACAAGTTCAACTCTAAAAAACAATTCAAAGATGTGGTGTGCTATGAAATCAAGGGAAAAAAGACACTTTGCAGGAAATTGTCCTTCAAGGCAATCTCAAGAATTCTCAAGAAGAAGAGAAGTTAAAGAAGCACTCTTTGCCTCTTGGGTTGATTTATTAGATCGAAGAGACTAGCTTTAGTAGTTTGACAAATAAAAATTACTTGGTTGCTCTGGAAAACCCTCTAAGAAGTTGGATGGCCAAAGGGGTTTTGGGACTTCGGCCTCATGACGAAGAATGAAGCAAATTCCAAGGTAAGTGATTAAGATTTATTTGCCTCCTTGTTAAATTACAAGAAAGAAAATTTTATTATTTATTTAAAAAACTTTAGCGTGATAAAAAAATCTCCTCATTCAAAGAGTAAAATGCAACTCAATAAGAGCACGCAACAAGACAACAAATATGAAAATGAGGCTTCTAATCTTGCAAAAGAGAAGATGATTCTTCTTAAGGAACTTAATGATTTATAGTGATAGTGTGTAGTCTCGCAAAACAACCTCTCCAAGTCTAACAGAGAGAAAGAGAAAATAACTAGTCAACTAAATGCTCACATAAGCGAACTCCTTAACTCTATTATCCTGATCCTTAAGTTTCAAATGAATAAAGGTGAAACTAATTTGATAGATGAGAAGTTTGAACTAAGTCCCGCGAAGTCCATGATTGACATAGTTAAAAATGAACTTCAAGAGAAGAAATTATATGACCTAATTAGGAAAACCATGTTCTTGGCAGAAAAGATAAATGTGTTAGAAGGTAAACATGGAACTTGGTTCAAAGTTCAATTGGGACATTCCTTCAACAAGCTTGTAAGAAGAAAACTGGACATCAAAATCTCAAAGAAACTACGCTTGTTTGGGTTTGTACAAACTAATGTTTTTGTCCAGGTTGAAGTGAAGAAGGAATATTTCTATTACTTAGACAGTGGATGCTCCACTCATATGACTAGAGAGATCACCAGCTTTTCTTCACTTTAACTTGAGACCGGAGGAATCATTATACCTCCAGAGGCAAGAGGCAAGAGGCAAGACAACTTACTTGACAATAGGAATGTAAGACTGAGCGAGAAGCTTGTGTAAGGTGTGTTTAGTAGAGAATATAGGTTTTAATATTTTAAGGGCATCTCAACTATGTGATCAAGGTAATTTTAATATCTTGTTATATGAACAATTGTAGGGATGTTTGATGGTGTTTCGTTTGAAGTACTTCTGAAATGCACTATAATGAACAATGTCTATATAGTAGAACTTGACTTTCAAACAAAGAAAAAATTTATGCTTGACCATCATCGCTGAAAGGCGCCAAAATGATGAGAGTTGAAACGTGAACTTGAAATCTTGTATATAGTTACAAGACTTGTTTGTAGCAAGGGGTCTTGATCAAACTCATGTAAGATGATATTTTAATTTGACAAATTATAAATGAATCAACTAAACAAATAAACGAAACATAAACAAATATCAAAAACAAAGGGTCAGTCGATCGGTCGATTGTAACTAGTCGATCAATCATAGACCCAAGACACAAACAAATAACTAATTACGAAAACATAAGCAATTGGGAAGAGAAACACATATTGGCTGATCGAATGGTAAGGTACTAGCCGCTCGACTAATATAAAAAAAATCATAAAGAACAATAACAAGAAGGGAGAGGGTAAGTTTGTTTGTTGTGTGATTCAAAATCAGGGATTTCGAAAGTAGCACGACAAGAAGTAAGTATCAACGATTAATAAAAAGAGATTCGAGACCAAGATCACCACAACATACATATAGATCTCAAATGATAAATCAGTGCAAAAATGTAAATCAAGTTATGTTGGGATCAATCCCTCTTGTTGTCACAAAATGAGTGGAATGTTAGAGGTATGAGTGACTCGGGTCTCACATTTAATTTGCCATCAACACCTTAAAGAACATATAGTAATGAAATGTTCCACACTCGACTCTCTCATTTTTTATAGAACAATCCAAAGTATCATAACTTTCCTAGATAAACATTCAAGCAATACATACATCGTTATCAATATCATAGATCAATGTATTCAAACTTTTTACACCCTACAATAAATTAAGTTTAGCCAAATATACCTTGGAATAAATTCAAACCTTTATTAATCAAATAAAATGGTCACGTTGGTTGGCCAGAGGGCACCAGTCGATTGGCTAACCCTAGTAACTTCTACTGTTCATTGAAACTCTCGATTGAAAACTGAATGAAAAAACCATTGGCTGAAAAACCTTATTTATAAGTGGCCCTCAACCTAGAACTCATAGGGTTTTGCTAGACCAAACCCGCTAAAATCTATTTTATAGCTACAAGATAGAACTGTTCAAAATGGACTAGCTAAAATAGGAAAAAAAAAGTCCAAATATATGGACGGGCTAAAATATAGCCTAAACTAAAAGAGCAAAATGATATATATCATCGAATAGAAAAAGCCGGTAGAGCCCAGTTGATCGACCACTACAGATTTTCTTCGGAAGATGATTGCTCTTGTCTAATGGTCATATGCTCGACATGTGCTAGATGAATAGTGTTCAGTCGATCGGTTAGGTGAACAATGACCGATCGGTCGTCACAAAACTAGAGCAATTCTTCGTCTTTACTCTCGGATCTCAATCAATTCCGTGTTGACCTTGACTTCCTTGACCACAAGGAGACTCTTAGTGTGTTTGAGGTAATTATATCGCATGTAGCTTCATATTAGCTCCCCAAATGCTTAGAATTCTTGTAATGTCATAAATTAACCAGTAGATCTCCAAAATACAAAAGAGAAGGATAAATGCCGATGAATCATGTTAATATGTCAAAAAGGTTAAGGAGTGGAAAAAAATAATGATGAAAAAATATGCTTAAATGGATGCTATCAAGATCATAATAATAAACACTTCTTTTTTAGGAGTACATGTCAAGATCTATTTACCAAAGATGTTAAGAAACAAATGTAAAACCAAAAATATTGGCCACAATTAAAACTTGATTTTCGCTTTGATCCTTGACCTCCAACACCTAAATTGAACAAAGTGGTTGTTGATGTATCTTGCAAGAAGCTAAGGTGAAGTTTCTTACTCATCTTGGTGAGAAGGAAGAACATGAAAGCAAATTGACCGCAAATATATGAAGTATTTAGAACCAATTAAGTTTAGACAACAAACTCATTTTTGATGAATAGTTTTCCGAGCAATTTGAACAAACCTATGAACCTCTACAAACAAATCTCAATGATAACGAGATCCTTACCAAGAAATACGACCTTAGGGATGTGTATGTTTCTTGTAGCATATACGTATGACTGAATTATAATTAGACAATGATAACCTTCATGAACTCTTATTAGGAATACCAAAGATAATATGACCAATGATGAACATTAAACTTACAAAGGAAAAGACACAACGAAATATATAGTAGGGGAGATGGTCCCGAAAAGACTTTTTTTAGCAAAACAAATATACATGCTATTTGGACTAGTCTATATGATCAAAATTAACTATCAGTTGTGTTAACCGTCAAGGTGCTAGGGATTCGGGTTTGCATGCTTCGTTGAACCAACTTATAATAAATCATTCGAGAATTGTCTCTAAACAACCATTTGTGACAAAGTACTTTTTGACAAATGAAATGTTTTGCTCTTTGAACAAGTCTTCTAAGATATTCATGAATAAAATAGTTCTTGCGCTTCGAACAAGTGTTCTAAAACATATATAAACGATAATAATAAAAGAGGAGAAAATATGCTACTTCTTGACGAGATGACTTTTTTTTATTTTTTTGAAAGTTTAGTATATTGATCAGAAAGGATGTACATGGGGTCCTCTTGGACTATTACAAGAGCAAAAGGAAAATAGGGAAACAATTACATAAGGTTAATGCCGAGTTGCTTAGTCCAAAGAAGAGATTTAGAAGATCTATCCCTTTAGTTGTGAGAGGAGTAATTCTTAATAACTTGAATGGCGTTGTGAGCACATGAGGTTGCATTGGTGAAGTGGTATGGTTGACTCTTCGGATGAGGTTGTAGTCACGTGCCCGCTATTTGATCATGCTAATCGTGATTGTATTTGAGGTCTTCGAAGATCTATCGAGGTGGGAAACGTCGTGTGATCCACATTTCCTCAAGTGATGTAACATTCCCTTGTTATGTATTTCTATTGTCTTGCTTCACGGCCACGAGACGTCACATTAGTTCATCTACCCCTGTTTTCTTCTTTTTAGGTTCCGTCATCCTCGAGCTTTGGTTCTCATTTTTGGTTTGTCTATTCTGTCTTTTTGGATGTTGTTGCCTTTTTTGTTCATTTTTCTGGTGATGTTTCATTGTGCCTTTTTTCGTTGCTTCGTTATACGCTTGATGGTTGCTTCCAAAAATGAGAACAAAAAATGAGTTTTGTTTATAGGAACGAAAAAAGGCACAATGAAACATCACAAAAACCTTGTTTACGAACCGGGATATTATTGCATCGATACTAACTATCCACTTTTTTTCATAATTAAGTTTCAAAAAATTCTGAATCCTTATTCATAAGAACGGTTTACACGCACTACAAGCGAGACCAATTACTTCTGTTACTGATTTTTTGTACTCTCGATACATCCTATGTCTCCGATAATGTTGAATCTATTTTCGTAGCACAAGTAAAAGTAGAGCTAAATGACATGTTTTAAACGAAATAAAATAATTAATATGTTAACGTAAATAATATCGCTATAGGCTATAGCATAAGTCCACAAAATGCGTCCCTTCATCGAGATTATCATCTCGAGATCGTGAGCGTTTTTTGATCGAATGAAATTTAAACTTGCTTTAATCCGATCATTAATAGTGTCGCTTCTCGAGTGGACATACAATTGAAGTTTAAATTAATTACCTTCTTCTCTTTCTCAGCAAAAGAAGAAATGAAAGGTGAGAAGCCGAAACAAATCGCAGCAATTTTGTAATAATAAAAAAATTAATTAGATGAATTATGAAATAAAAAAAAAATGATTTCCTCTTCCTTAACCTATCTCATCTGCCAAACCCCCTTAATAAAGCTTAAAACAGGTCAAAACTTCAACCATTCTTCAGTCGTCCAGCATCGCCAAATCCATCCTTCAAGAGAAAAAATATGTTTCCATCGCGGATCTTGTTTGCCATTGGAGCCCTAGCTCTTCTCGTGTTCTCTTCGGCCCAAGCTGATGACGTTGTCGTTTTAACTAAAGAGAACTTTGAGAAAGAGGTCGGTCAAGATTCCGCCGCCCTCGTCGAGTTCTATGCTCCATGGTAACTTCTCTCTCTTTCAAATCTCCATTATTCCTTTTGTCCCACTGTTGATTTGCTTGGTGTATTGTTGCGCTTCGTTGTTATGACTGGACTTGAGATCTGGGAGTATGGGATAAATTTGCCGATTTCTGAAGATGTTTTGAAGTAGATCTGTGTCATTAACATACTTGGATTAGTGATATCCATATGTGATTGCCTTGAAATTGTCTAACTGAATGGATCGGAATCGATCTGCATTTCCTTTGTGTAGTTCTTCAATCTGATGTTTGTGTTGATTGATTTTCTGATGTTTGATTGAATTGTTGAGTTTTAATTAGATCTTGTTATGATCGGAGTTACAGGAATAAAAACTAGTCTCGATTTTCAGGCTTTGGACGTTAGGTCGGTGGCAGTTCTCATCATATCTCGTAACGAAAATGGAATATGAAGTATACATAGACTGATAGACATTGAAGTGTATATATGTGATTCTCAACACATGTAACTGTAATGTAATTAATGGTGTCAGATTATCCAAGTATTGAGTCTACTTTCACGATATAACTGTTTTACTATAAACTCTCCTGATTAACTTCAAGAGTATTGCTAGTGCCTTGTAGGTGTCCTGAGTGCTTCATTACTTGCTGTGATTTAAACTGTCTTTCCAAATTGTGCTTTTGTATGATGGAACTTTGAAGCTACATTTGCTTTGTAACGGTAACCTGGTCTTTTGGGGATGAGCTGTATCTCAAGTTGTAGATGACCATCTATTCAGTTCTTTGTGATCATGCAGTGCAGTAAAGCTAATATTTTTTTTTCTAGGTGTGGCCACTGTAAGAAGCTCGCTCCAGAATTCGAGAAGCTCGGTTCAAGCTTCAAGAAAGCAAAATCTGTTTTGATTGGAAAGGTCAATCATAAATGCACTACCTATATGCTTTCCGTTCTTACTTATGTAACCTAGATTCTTTTACATGTGAAAAATATCACAGATTTTGTTTTTACTTGTGCACAATGTGTGATACAAGGAAAAGCAAGCATCTCAACGTGATGGAAATCAGACATGGTGTGTGGTGCCTTTTCAGAAATGAAAAAAAGCATACGATAAATATGTTCATAAATACCTGGAGATTCTCTGTGAGACTGGTTTGTGCTTATGTCACCTTAGAAAGCATACTAGACATCTCATCACCTGCATTTCCAATCTGTGTCCTAGTGGCCCAACTATGATAAGGTTGAATGTTATGCTTCTGAATGTTGTCCTTTGGAACGTAGAGGGATAACTGAAATATTCTGAATGAACTATGACATCATTTGGATACTTAGAATTGAATGTTTCCATGCTAGAGACTACAGTTTGTGTCCTTTCTCTGTTTTGTTTCATTTGCTAATTGAATTTGATTGCATTCTGTTCCTCTTTTCTGAACTCTATTGAACATGATTCCCGTTTTGCAGGTAGATTGTGATGAGCAAAAAGATATTTGCAGTAAGTATGAGGTTACTGGATACCCCACAATCAAATGGTTCCCCAAGGGGTCTTTGGAGCCTAAGAAGTCAGTATATGCCTTCCTTGCTTATTATCTTGTTAATTAGTTTTACAAAGCTTTTTAATCCTGGGAGACAACTATGCATCTCATATTACTGTTGGTATGTTAGATATGAAGGTGCGCGTACAGCTGAGGCTCTTGCTGAGTTTGCGAATAGTGAAGCAGGTACAATGGTTACAATTTAACCTAGTGCTTCTGGAAGTTATGAGCTCTTATTTTTTGTCAATTCAATGAAATGCTTCTAGAAAGTGTAAACTCTGTTCTTTTCCTGCCAAGCCAAATAGAGTAGCAGTTTCAAATTCTCATGAGCTTTTTTTGGATTGACCTTCGCTCAGCTGACAAGTGTAGAACCTGATATTGCACACATTACTATTTTCTCCTACAATTATTGCTATAACTTTTTTCTTCTCTGTAGTGAATTATGGATTGTTTCTTTGTTGTTTAGGATTCTAATCAGGTGAGTGAGCTTACTTAAATAAATTTTGGAAGATCTGTTATTTTCCTCTCGATGCTAAATGCACTATATAGTTTGGAAGCATTAATTACTGAAGCATTGCTGCTAGCTCAGTTGAAGTGGAATCTTTTTCTTAATTCAATTGAATAGATGTATCCAGGGAAAATAAACTTTGAAGCAACTATTCCCTAGATACACATGTCAAATTATTTTACAATTAAATCCATTTAATTTAAAAAAGACCTAAAGCTAGCACTTTATCTATCTGCATGTGCTTGCAATGTAAAATGACATTCTCTCATTCTCTGTATTTGTGTCATGGGCATGCTCTTATCACCTTCCTCTACTGTTGTATTTTTTTTTCTTTTCAGGGACCAATGTGAAGATTGCTGCAGCTCCATCAAGTGTTTTGGTGCTTACCCCGGATAACTTCGATGAAGTTGTTCTGGATAAATCAAAGAATGTTCTCGTCGAGTTTTATGCACCATGGTAATGTCATATGACATCTTTAGATCGCCTAACTCTTTTTTGTTTTGGATCACAACTATAGACTTCTGGATCTCTTAATTAATTCCATTCTGGAAGTTCTGCGATTTTGATCTGTTCTAATTTCTTTATCTCAATCTGAATTGTTCTCTGAATCACTTCCAGGTGTGGACACTGCAAGTCCCTTGCTCCGGTAAGTCTATAAAGCATTGTTGAGCAGTTTATATAGATCCCTGTACATTGATATGGCTTTGGATGTGTCTGATTTTTCGTCACCCATTTTCTCTAGATCTACGAAAAGGTTGCATCAGCATTTAAAAATGAGGAAGAAGTTGTTGTTGCGAATGTTGATGCTGACCAACATAGAGAGCTGGCAGAAAGGTGAGTAAAATGCTGATATACATCTGGTCCTTTTATATCCTTCAGATGTTGACCATTGGCTATAATTCATGTGCACCACCCCCAGAAGAATAGACGTAATTTCAGGAAATAAGATGATTATTCTGGATGTAATATGATTAATGATTGAAGCAAAACTTCCATGCAGGTATGGAGTAAGTGGGTATCCAACATTGAAATTCTTCCCCAAAAACAACAAAGACGGAGAAGACTATGAAGGTGGTCGAGATGTGGACGACTTTGTCAACTTTTTCAATGAGAAGTGTGGCACCAGTCGTGACGCAAAGGGGCAGCTTACTTCCAATGTTAGTGATCTAGTCCATCCAACCTAGTCCAATGTTATTCTTTTCCAGATTGTCCTGATTTTTTATTTTGCGTTTAAAAACAGGCTGGTATTATCGCGGCATTAGACACGTTGGTGAAGGAATTTGTTAGTGCTAGCAATGACGAAAGGAAGGCCATCCTAAGCCGAATGGAGGAAGAGGTTGGCAAGCTTGAGGGCTCCACTGCAAGGTTGTAAATTCGTTTTGGCTATTGTCATCCCCCTCTACAAATGAATCATATATTGCCATCTTTCTGTCGTTTACTAGTCTTCTATCTTGTTTTCCAGATATGGCAAGATCTACATCAAAGCTGCCAAGAGTTGTATGGATAAAGGCGCTGATTATGCCAAGAATGAAATCCTGCGTCTAGAACGCATCCTTACTAAGGTGACCAAACTGCTTGATTCTTTTATTTAAAATGAATAATCAATTCTTTTGCGTTACATTGTACTTCATTGTTCGCCTGTTAAGCTATTTTGCACTTTTCTTTTTATCTTGGCTGATTGCATCGTGTTTGGTGCAGGCCATAAGCTCAGTAAAGTCCGACGAGTTTACCCTGAAGAAGAACATATTGGCAGCATTTGCATGAGGGTCTAGATTTTGAATTTCGTGCTGTTTTGATCCCTATCATCTTGTTTTGCATTTTCAATTGTAGAAACTCGGAGATAGGTGCAGTTGATCTGTTTTTTTATCTAGACACGAGGTACTATTTACAGTATTAACTCATGATCAATATTTTCTACTAGGGGACCTTTGTAAGTTTTTTTTAATAAGAGTTATTTTAGGAGATAAAAATGGCAATTGTGGCAAATGTTTTCGGAAGCTTGAGTGACGAGTTTCGTAAGGGTGTTGGAAATTTGGAATATGCGATACAGGATTTGTATCCTCAATTTAGCATTATCCTAAAATAGACAGAAATGTCTAATCGTGCTAAAGATGAGCATTATGCTAAAAATAATAGCTGCTGTATAAATTTAATGTAAATTATAAAAAGCTCAAGATTAATATATGCTTAAGACATGCTATCCACGCTTATTTTCTTTATTACTTTTGAATTTTAACGGTTGAAATCATTCGTAAAATTCATGTGAAATTGTATATATTTTTTTTGTTTAAAAAGAAACATTGTATGTAAGTAATGTATTTTGAACTCTCAAAATTTAAATTTGACCAAGGTTTAAACCATAAAAGTAAATTTGAAGATTTGTTTACGTCTAAATTTGTTTGAAGAGATTATTCTTAAAAAACCATTATAAACAATAATAGTAATGTAATATTTTATTCAGAATAAAAAATGGTTGGATATAAATCATTATGCTTATATTTATTTTAGAATTTGTTTATCTATAAAAAAAAGGGCTAATTAGGTAAGTAGGCTTTTTTTTAATATTGTACACTAAGTAGGCTTTTATTAGTTTTCCAATTAGTAAATATACCCCTCCATATTTTTTTTACCGTCCAAACCCTAGTCTCTCCTTCATTCTTCCGCTTCTCTCGCCCTAACCCACCTGAGCAGCAACGCAAATTCTCTCTCGCTTCAACACCACCGAGTTTCGACCTCGATCTGAGTCTTCTTCATCTTCTTATCTGAGCGGCAACACAGATTCTCTATCGAAGACCACCACCACCCCTGCGAGACTGTCTTGACTCTATCTTTGACCCAAGACAGTCTCGCAGTCGCTCCTTCGTCTCCATCCCCTGCAACTCTCCTCTCTGTCATAAGCTCAACTAGTATGGCTTACCGATCTGGTCCTGATTTGCCCCATTTGGAAGGCTGAAGGTTTCAATCCAAGAGCTAAAAAGAAAGACTGAGATGTAGAAGAGGAGGAAGAGTTACAAGGCCGTTGAATACGAACTAGTGAAGGTCCAACTTGAAAAAATGGAGGATTCAGTTGTGAAGATCTAGATCTAGATCTGGATGTAGATCTGTATATGGATCTAGATCTAGATTTGGTTTATAGCCAAGGTATTGCATCGCTTGACCTTTGCTTTACTTTTATTTTATTGTAACTTTGAGTTTCATATGACTACACTTGTGCAGATTGGAGATTGATAAACTCTCAAGGTATTAACGAGACTCCAAAAATGGTGGATTTTCTGGGTGTATGTGTGAGTAAATGGGATGAGCATGACCAAAGCCAAACATGAGAGCTTGCAGCATTTAATGGTGCTAATGATTCGGACTATATAGTGGCATAATAGGTATACACAATTAAGAATTTGATAATTCAATATACATTTGTTGGCTTGTACTTTACTTTTATTTTGTTTGCTTGAATTGTATGTATTCAAGTGAATCTGCAGTAAGCCACATAGGCTGAGCAACCTTTACTGTATATGTAAATCATACAGGAATCTCTCCTTTAAAGTTGATTATGTATGTGAAATTGTTTTGCTTATCTTTTTGCTTGTTTATTTAGTGGTGTGAGATCTGGTGGGAAATATGTATATTCAAAGGTTTAGTTGCAAGTGACAGGAATGTGATCTAAAGATGAATTCTATTGAATTTGGCTTGCGATAGAAGCTCTCGATGGTAGTGATAAGTAGGGCAATTGACACAGTAGGAATTTTACTCTATATTCTTATCAAAATAGGTTTCTGTATGTAATTTAAATTTCTATGAGTTTTATCCTATATTCTTATTTTGGTATTTTGGTATGATAAAATAGTTATGCCGGTTGCTTTCCTTTATCCTATATTCTTATTTTTTTTAAAATTTCTATGAGTTTTATTTCTGGTATGTAAATTTTCTTTTACGCTATATTCTTAACTTTTTAAAATTTCTAGTATGAGTTTTATTTCTGGTATGTAATTTCTGGTATGTAATTTTTGGTATGTAGATTTCCGGTATGTAATTTCTGGTACGAGAAATTCTGGTATGATAAATTCATTTCAGAAAATAAAAAATAAAATAAAAAAGGCAAAAAAATAAAAACAAAAAAAATAGTAATTTTCTAGTATGAACTTTCGGTATGAAAATATTGGTATTGTGGTATGATAAAATTTCTGGTATGATAAAATTTCTGGTATGATAAAATTATGGTATGATAAAATTTCTGGTATGATAAAATTCTGGTATGGGAATTTCTAGTAGTAAAATTCTGGTATGTAATCCTGGTATATAAAATTCTGGTATGTAAATTCTGGTATGTAAAATTCTGGTATGTAAAATTCTGGTATGTAAAATTCTGGTATGTAAAATTCTGGTATGAAAAATTCTGGTATGAAAAATTATGGTATGAAAAATTTCTGGTATGAAAAATTTCATACCAGAAATTTATTCTAAGAAATAAAAAAAATAAAAAAGAAAATAAAAAGAAAAAAATAAAAAATAAAAAATAAATTCAGTAATAGTAATTACAACTTAACACTAACTAATGTCTATTATTCTTTTTTTTATTAAAATAAAGGGGTTAATTATTTTTACCTACCACTAAATGAAAGTGGTAAAAAATTATGGGGTACATTTACTAAATCATATTCTCAAAAAAGCCTAGTATGTCAAATTCTCCCTAAAAAAACAAAGTTAATTCCTCACCCAAACTACAAATATAAGTCCGTGTGATGACCGAAAAGCCATTTAAATTTGAAACCACTCGGACAAGGAGATTTGTGGTGTATATTTGAACCAAAGTATGATACATAAGCCTTAAAATTTAACCCCTTTCAACTTGGAGGCCTTGTGTGGATGCTCGTCTCATACATACACAACCAGGCCTGATCCTAAGTATATATAAGAAAATGCTTACCCGTGGTGTTCAACTTTAATTATATAATCTTTTTCGGGATTCTCTTAGCTTGCAACTTCAGAAATTCACTTATATTATGGATAAACATATTTCAAGCCGTGTGGAAGGAATATGTGGTCACTCCAAAAGATTGAGATTGAGACTGTGAATGTGTTGTTGGCTTGATGTGTCGAGCAAAATAGCTTAAATCAACAATGAGATAGTAGAAATACCACGGAGTGATACGGGAATAGTCATAGGATGTCTCGATCTTTGGCACTAACCTTGATAGTAGATGAAAGACTCAAAAATGGATGGGACAACCGATGGATGAATGCAGATGAAGATAGATATAGGTCGAACCAATTGAAATCATGTAGAGAATCTTGATCCCCAATGTCAAAACTCAAGACAAATAATGATCAACCCTTCCTCTACAATCTTACACAACCAAGGAACTAAGTCAACGAAGCATAAGAAGAAGGCTCGTGAAAGTCTACAACACCACTCAATTAGAATTGTCACACGAAAGAACAAACCAGCTAACAAACACCAAAGGACATACCAACTCAATCCAAATTAAACAATGACACACGACCAATTAAAAATCAAGTCGAAATTCTAACAAAGTAGTTGGGAAAATGTGTGTTTGCTCCCCTAAATAGGACCTAATTTTTTTTGGTAGAAATAAATAGGACCTAATTGGGGCTAAAGCATTTGAAAGAAATACTAGTTAAAATATGGGCTAAAAATATATGTTCAAAAAAGCTCAATCAGATAAACTGATTATCTTCTAATTAAAAGATAATATTAGGAATAAATAAAACATCTTCATTAACGCCTCCTTGAGAGTGAATTATAAGTTGGAAAGGCTTGGTCGAGTTGGACCGATCTCACGAGACTAGAACGGACTAGTAAGACTAGAGCAAACATGTATGAAATGGATTTTACCTCTAATCCCTTTTTCAAACTTCACTCCTCTTCTCCTAGATCTTTTGCTTAGGATCTTGTCTCGTAATAATTCCTCGAATGCTCATGCATCACGTGGATAAATGATCTTTAGGACATTATTATTTTATCATAAGGTGTTTAAGATAGTTTACCATGAGACTAGGATAGAATCTAGGAATGAGTGGAAACCATGCTGCATCCGTTGCTTTTGTGAACACATCACTAGAAGCACAAGAGAAGCACTTATGGGAATTTCTCATTGCCTTTCGTTTTGAGTACTAGAATGATATTTTTTGTGAGCTTAGTTCTAATGTTGTTCATTTCTTTGTTTTTGTAGGCAACTTACTAGGAGACTAATTGGAGGATGGAGGAACTAACGATGGGAAACTTCAAGCTATCCCACATCTATTGTTCTTGTGAAGGATAAAGGTCTGGTTTCGTGGATGAATCATTTTCAAGAAGGGAGTATGATGTAGGACCATCTGGTGAATTGTCACGAGACAAGATCCTAAACAAAGAACCTAGTCGAAGATGAATGAAGTTTACTCAAAGGAGGAAGATGAGGAGAGGATGAGTCCGTTCCATACATGTCCGTTCCAACCTTAAAAGTTTGTTCCAATCTCATGAGATTGGTTCAACTTTGGCTAGTCCGTTCCACCTTATAATTTCAGTCAAGGTGTTAAAAAAGGTTTTTTTTTATTTAAGCCTAATACTAGACAATTACTTCATATCTTATCCGACCTTTGTTTTTTTTAGCCCATGTGTTAACTAGTCTTTGATTTTTAATTGTTTTAGCCCTTTGTCTCTAACTGTTCCTTGACTACTTTGTTGATAAATTTAGCATATGGTTTATTGTCCCTTTGTCTCTAATTCCTTATCTAATCCATTGACAACGTAACTTACCCTTTTTTTTAAAAATGTATTTTCTTAAAGTTCGGACCCCTATTGATATTTGATGTTGAAGATTTAGACACTTTACAAGTAAGCCCGTATCATAAAGCTAATTGTTCAAATGGCTTGCTTGTTTATAATATTCAAGTTAGTGAAAGAGATTTGGAGATCCTAGAGAAGGTATCATATAAGATGATGAAAATAAACCTGCATATATGAAAAGCAAAACTAAGTATGCACGAGTATATCATACATTTTACGCAATTACATATTTCATTGCTTACTGTTTCGCAACAACAATGGGCTTATGGGCATGACAAATATGAATAAAAAAAGAGGGGCGTTCCGGGAATCGAACTCGGGACCTCTCGCACCCGAAGCGAGAATCATACCACTAGACCAAACGCCCGATGTGCTTTTGTTATGTGACAAAAGAAATTAAATTAAAATATTCAAGACCTGGCTACAAAAATAAAGTTATGGTGGAGATGCGGGGTATCGATCCCCGTACCTCTCGCATGCTAAGCGAGCGCTCTACCATCTGAGCTACATCCCCTTTTGTTATTATTTCTCAGTTTAAGATATAAATATAAAAGATTAATGATATCAATGGAGTTGATTGAATCATGAATACGCCCGACGTTAGATTTCATATTCATCAAACTCGAACATCATTAACTTGCCAATTTGGTAAACTATTGTATGACAATCTCATTTGTTGGTGTATGCGTGGATTTAGGTGATTTCAAAAGATTTTGCTAAAACTCTGAAATTAAATAAAAATGTTGGAATAACTCGTTCCATAGAATAACTCTTTCCGGTACATTTTTTGCTATTCAAAACAAAATTCAATTTGACTAATTCGAAAACAATTTCCTAATTGCATAAAAATCGGCCCGCCAAAAGGTTCTCCATATATGCTAGGAAGATAGAACATAATAATGGATGTAAGAGGAGAATATTTAGCACTAGCACATATTTGGTTGTAGTTACAATAATGAAAACTGAAAAATATTTCAATCTACTTACATATTTTGTTTATTTATAAAATTAGATTTCCTCGAATGTACTTTGCTTACGTGAATTTATATTTTAATTTTTTTATAAGATGATAGTTGCTTAATATGACATTGAATGTATTTAATTACAAATTGAGATTTCATCATGTATTATTGTGTTGATTAATTTTTTTTGAAGACTTTTATTGATATCCTATTCGGTTTTGTAATTGTTTGTTTTGTGTTTAGTTAGTTCAAAACCTTGTCTTTTTCTTTTAATGCTACTAGTCCGAGTCGACTGACAATGTCGAGATAATCAATCTTATTTGTTTGTTTTCGTCTTTGTTTCCTATTTGTTGGTTCGACAATTATCGATGTTCATCACTTCCTATCTTGATTGAGTCGATTTTATTACTTGATCGACTCGATCCCTTGTCTTATTTTTGAACTAAAGATATTTTTTTATTTTTGAATTAAAATAATTTTTACTTTTTACTTTCGAATTTAAAAATGTATATATAATTAAATTAAAAACAATTTTTAAAATTTTTATTAACAGTCTAGCAATTTAAAATATAATAAAATTTATTTATTTATTTATGAGCTTATTTTTATATATTTTATATTATTTCGAAAATTTTAAAAAAATATGTTTTTTTTTTAATTTTAAGAGTATGGAAAAATATATTTTTTATGTTTTTAATTTTTAATTTTTTATAACATACTTTTCCATGCTCTTAAAATTAAAAAAAAAGTATTTTTTTAAAATTTTTAGAATTATTATAAATTATATAAAATTATATTAAAAAATAAATAAGTTTTATTACATTTTTAAATTTCTAGACTCTTAATAAAAAATTTTAAAAAATTTTTGATTTAATTATATATATTTTTAAATTAGAAAGTAAAAAGTAAAGAAATATTTTAAATCAAAAATAAAAATATCTTTATTTCAAAAAATACAGAAAAATTTATAAAAAGTATTAACATTATAATTTTATTAATTTAAATTTAAGGAGTTCATAATTTGTTTTAAATTAATTTTTCTGATTTTGTTAATTTATAATGAATTTTTAATGTAATATATTAAGAATGAGTATAGATAGGAAATAAATAAAACCATGAGGGTACCAAGAGGAATTTTGAAACTTAGTGATTACCAAGAGGAAAAGCCCAAATCTTGAGGACACCAAGAGGAAAAATTCTAAATTTTTTTTAGGGAGGAAGGACAATGACCTCCACACATCTGTACATGCTTTATATAAATAAAAAGATGGCTAAGTAGTCAGCACACAGTGGATAGTCGTACCCTTTACATCAACAATAGGAAAAGACTTAACACCCTTCTAAGGAAGGTCAACCAATACATTAATACCAATTTGAAATGAAAAGGCATAAGAAGTCAAATAACCCACTACCGGGTTAGCCTCACAGAAAACATGTAGAACCCGAATATTCCAGGTTCGTTGAAGGAAGCCTTGGCACAAGTACACCAAACTAGATAGAGGATGACATCGGGAAATGTATTTTCCCAACAAGGTAAAAATAAATTGAGAGTCAGCTTCCAGAATAACATTTTGGAACCTACACCCTAAGCTATCTCAAGACCATGAAACCTCCTCATAGTTCCACTATGGGGACCGAACATGTACTTGTATTATGAACAACCGCTCAATGCCATACCCCCTCATGGTATTGAACAACACAAGCCGTCGTCGCTCCCTGCACTAATAACCGCTCCATCAGAATTAACCTTGACCCATCTTGCTGGTGGAGCCGCCCATGAGACCAACACCGATGTTGCAACCCTCGGACTCAACCCATTATTGCGATGACCCCATCCATTTTCATACTTTTCCACACAATCCATAATAAACCGAGACATGCTCCCTAACTAAACAACACCATCGAACAAAATCTTGTTCTCCACTTTCAAATCCACCAGATGGCTCCTACAAGTGATAATGAATATTAAAGCATTAGGTCGATATGAGGTTACCTCTTCTTAGCCACATAATAAAACGAGGTAGTAAAGAAATTCGGAAGCTTATCTTCTGCCACTACATCAGTCCACATATTTCTGACGAAAAGACATTCCATAAAAAGATAGAGAATATCTTCAACTCATAAAGATGATCATTAAGATAATATTCTACGTAACAAATGAATAACTCTACCCAGTATGCCTAATCACATAGGTCAATAATACATATTCAATAACTAAATTTAATATAAATTTATTTTAATAATTTAAAAATACGTTCATAAACCTACTTTAGTATAGCCGATAAGTCATAATAAGATTTGATAAACCTACACTCATGCCGGATAAGCTTGTAAAAAATATACCAAATTTCCAAACCAGTCCTAATCTCGGGCTTCGGATTGGCCTCCGGTAAGACAAGCGGTTAGAATGATTCTAAGTTATTGTCCATACCCATCAAAGTCGGGCTTCGGATTGGCCTCCGGTGATCCGAACGGACCGGATGGTCAATCTATAACTCAAGGTTTTCCTAGGTTTAGCCATGACCAAGTGTCGGACCATGAATAAAGAAGGTATATTGGTCTTACATAGTCAAAGAAAAGATGATTTTGTCTTCCACAATAAGAATAATGCAAAGGTGTCTCAATCGCGTGGTCGAGTAGTCACACGCAACCGTCCAATAAGGCAAATTGGGGTTCTTTATAGAAGACAAGGCATAGAGTCTTTCAATAAAAGATGATGACAAAGGTAGTCGACAACTACTCATAAGGTCCATAACTTATTAGAAAAGTAGACAATTACTATTTTGACGTAGTATAGTTTAATGGTCTAAAATCGGAATGAATTCGAAATTTGGTGGACTGAGAACATACCCTAATCATTAGAGTTGGGTTGGTTTAGATTGGATACAAATGATATGCACTAGTTTAGAGAGTCGGTAAACATTGAAAATTACGACACAAAATAATTCTAGTATATTTAAAATACGGAGCTACTATTAATATAATATCAAGAACATTGGTTTAGTAAGGTCTTTTTTGTATCGCTGATACAAACTATGTCCTTTTTATTTATGAATGTAAATAAGTTGTTTGCGGAATGTCTAACTTATGATGTTGGAATCATGAAATATGGTGAAACCCTAATGCGATTGACAATCATCCAAATATGAAATTCACTTGAACACTTGTCAATGATAGTTGAAGCATGTATGTATTGACAAACGGTTCAATGTAAAGTCGGTGTCGGGACGAATGAGCCCACGGTTTGCCTGTAGAGGGTAGGGGTGAACATAGTATAGAGAACATATTGATTTAGAAAATTGATAATTATTCTTATTAACGCAAATGGTATGTAAATTACAAAAACAATACCGCATTGGTAGAGAAAATGAAGTTACTAGTGAAGATAAATCATCTAACTACTTTGACTAGCATCAACGATATAATTCAATTAATAACTCTAGCAGACCTAGAATATAGTAATGATGGAAGACTGAATGTTAATTCGTTTGCATTCCCCTACAAGTTGGGCAGCATTAGAGGTTAGACCAAACTTGTCGAGAAGTTTTGTTGACTTGGATTGGCTAAGGGGTTTGATTAGCACATCCGCTAGTTGATCATCGGTAGGAACTTATGCAACCTTGAGTTTCTTGCCTTGGACTTTCTCTCGGATAAAGTGGAATGCAAGGGCTAAATATTTCATCCAAGAGTTGAAAACTGGATTAGAGCTTAGGCTCAACGCCCACAAAATTGTCGCAATAAATAACCGGTTGGGTTTGTTGTTTGACGCCAAGATCACCAATGAAGGACTCAATCCAAAGTAGTTCCAAGCATGATTCACCAAGGGCACGTTACTCGGATTCAGTGGATGACCTTGCAATTGTCTTTTGTTTCCCGGTGCTTCAAGAAATCGGTGTTCGGCCAAGGAAGAAGACATACCTTGTGGTGGAGGTGTAGTCATCCTTGTTTCCGGTCCATTCTACATCGGAGAAACCGTGGAGTTGACGAGAGACATGGCGGTGGACGATGATTCCTTTGCTAATTGTTCCTTGGAGGTATTGTAGGACCCGCTTAAGAGAACTCAAGTGTGCCGACATGGGGCTATGCATAAACTGAGCTAGTTTGTTGACCGGAAAGCTAACATCGGGCCTTGTGAGAGAAAGGTATTAGAGGCTTCCAAGTTTCATTTGGTACCTTGTGGGATCGACAAGGTTGGTACCTATTGTTTTGGTGAGGACTGATGTGGTATCCATGGGAGCGGAAATGGAGTTGCAATCTCGGATCTTCATTTTGATTAGAAGATCCGATATGTACTTGCATTGGTTGAGGAACAAACCTTCGGGATGAGGTTGGACCTCTAATCCATGGAAGTAAGACAAATCACCTAGATCTTTGAGCGAGATGCGATGGGAGAGATCCTGAATGATGGAGGTAAGAGTTGTGGGATTGGAACCGGTGATTATGATGTCATCAACGTACAATAGCAAGTAGATAACCCCAAATTGGTTGCGAAGAATGAAGAGAGAGGCATCAACGACAAAATTGATGAAGCCAATGCGAAAGAGGAACTGTTGAAGCTCATTGTACCAAGCTCGAGGGGCTTGCTTGAGGTCGTAAATAGCCTTCTTAAGATGACACACATGATCCGGTTTGGACTTGTCATGAAAGTCGGGTGGTTGTGCCATGAATACCTGTTCGTGATGGGTGCCATGAAGGAAGGCGTTATTGATGTCGATTCACCGAAGGGGCCAACCTGATTGAACGGCTAATGATAGGACCGTTTGAACTGTGACCGGCTTCACCACGGGGCTTTAACTCTCAATGAAGTAACAACCGGGTCATTGATAGAAACCCTTAATGACTAGTCGAGCTTTATACCGATCGAGGGTTCCGTCGTGACGAAGCTTTGTTCAAAACACCCATTTACAACCGACAACATTGGTGTTGGGATCATTGCAACCAAATCCCAAGTACCATTTGCCAAAAGAGGATCGAATTCCTTTGTCATGGCATCACGCCAGTCAATATCTTTATTGAGTAATGTTTTAGGTTTCTTTGAGGAGAGGAAGGTGGACGTAAAGGTTGAGTTTAACCTGGTGGTCATTTGGTGGAGAGGAGGTGTTATGCATAATGACGTTGTGTGGTAGTAGAAGCAAGAGATGAGGTGGGAGGGGAGTTCGACCACGGTAATTGGGGGGGGGGGGGGGGGGG
>BSUD01000004.1:28240127-28286205 GCA_033239045.1 Fagopyrum esculentum | reverse complement strand
GGGGGGGGTAGGGTTTGCATGATTAGAGGAGAGACGGGGGAGTGGGATCCGCTAGAGGAACGTGATGAGATGGGATTTGTTGATTGGAGAGAGATGGGAGAGTGGACCCGATAAATACGACATTAGGTGTGAGGTTGTTAGGGCTAGAAAGGAGAGATGTAAGTGGAGGAGGGGATGACGGCGGAATGGGTGTGTGTGTGTGGGTCCGGTCTGAGTTAGATGGTAAGATGGGTAGAGTTAGGTTTTGACTTTCCGAAATTGTAGGGAGTTGGGAGGTGATGATTGACTGAGAGTATTAAAGGGAAGTTGGAGCTCTACAAATGTTATGTGTCTAAAAGTGTAGAGTTTTGTGGTTTGTGGATCAAGACAAAAGTATGCACTTTGATTAAGGGAGTACTCAAAAAATACACAAGGCATTAAGTTCATATTTATTTTGTTGTTGGTGTATAGTTTAAGCCATGAAATGCAAACACAATCAAACATTTTAATTTTTGATAGTTAGGTGTTGTTTTAAAGAGAGCTAGAAATAAAGATGAATTTTTGAGATTGGGTGTTGCAAGACGATTAATTAAGTACACCGATGTTCAAAATGAAAGGGACCAAAATTTGTTTGGCATGCCCGGATAAGACATTAGGGAGAGGCCAATTTCAACAATGTGACAATGTCGCCTTTCAACAAAACCATTGTGTTGGGGAGTATGGGGATGAGAGGTTAAGTGGGTAATTCCATTTGAGGCAAAGAATGGTTTGAGGGAAATAAATTCGCCACCATTATCAGAGAAAAAGGTTTTAATTTTGGTGTTGTACCTATTCTCAACCAAGGATTTGAAGGTTATGAATGTAGATTTTTGTGTCAGATTTATTTTTGAGGGGAAAGAACCATATATATTTGGTGAAGTGGTCAAAAAATATAACATATTATTTATAGCCATCAAATGAGATAGTAGGGCAAGTCCACAGATCGGAAAACAAAACATCCAAGAGTGCACTTGATTGAATGCTAGATTGATAAAACGGAAGTTTATGAGCTTTGTTAATCGCACAAACAGTAGAATGATCAAACCGAATATTAAAAGTGCAAGCGGGAAAGAAAGATTGCAAATTTGAAAGGATGGATGTCGAAGGATGTCCTAGGCGATGGTGCATCTCTCTGCTTGAAGGACGGGTAGAAAAAATAGTGGGCTTGGACGAAACCGACCATGAATAGACATTGTTAGTTAGTGGTCCTTCAAGAAGGATACTGCACGTGAGAAGATCCTTTACAAAGAAACAATCAGGGAAGAATTTGATATAAAACATTATTTTAATCACTGAATTTATAGACGGAAAGAATATTTCTAGCAATTTTAGGAACACACAAAACATTATCAACATTAAATCTTTTGATTGTCGGGTTTAGAAAAGTGTGACCAATATTTGAAATAGTGAGACCATTACCAACAACAAGTTTATCCGGACCATCATAAAGGTAGTGGAGATTGAGGTTTTGGAGGTCATTTGTGACGTGATACGATGCACCACTATCAACTAACCAGAGCTCGGATTGGTATTGGCGAGTGGAGGTATGTGCCTGAGGTTGAGATGGGTGATTATAGGTTGGTGGGCAACGGACGGAGGGGACCTAGTTATAGAAGATGGGACAATAGGCAACGACATGACCATATTCCCTGCATCACTAGCACTTACCCTGAAAGGGTTTGTACGGAGGCCTAGAAGAGGATGGACCCAGGGGAAAGGTTGTGGGGAGGGGAGTGAAGGTGCAGAGTAGGAGGAATAAGATCCGACAGATTTTGCCTTAGACTTAGGAGGCCGATACTGCATAGTCATGACGATGGTGGGGTGGGACTAGAGACAGTGGTGCCAGCTCGGCAAATTTGGTTCTCATTGGTGAAGAGCTGCTCGTGTAACTCCGGGATGGTGATGGGTGTTTCCCGGGCGTAGACACCATCGATGACCGCCTGATAAGAGGATTTGACGCCCTTAAGAATGGTGTCCACAATATCCTCCGTGTCTTGGGGATTGTCCAAGAAAGCAATTAGGTTGGCCACCTTGGTGACCTCTTGAAAGTAGGTTGAGACAGACCTAGAGTCTTTTTGGAGAGAGTGAAGTTTTTCTTTCCGTAGATGGACCCGAGCAGGAGACGGCATTGCAAAGGTTTGTTCAAGAGTGGACCAAACTTGTTGATATGTGTCGGTCATCGTCACGAGGGGAGCAAATTTGGGAGTTAGGGTGCCAACTAGGGCACCAAGGATAAGTTGGTCTTGGCGAGCCCATGTGTGGTAGGCAGGAATCGGATCAACCCCTTGGAGAGGTGCCGACGGTAGTGGTGTGGTACTATCAATAAAAGAGAGGAGGCCAAGACGCATAAGAGTGGAGAGGACTTGTTTGACCCATGTAAGATAGTTGGAGTCATTTAGTTTTTCGGCATTAGTGAAATGAATGAGGATGAATGGCTTGAATGGTTCGACAATGTTAGCCAAGGTATTAGAGGCATTTGCCATTAATGAAGAAAGAAGAGAGGTAGACTTTGGATCAAGCCTCTGATATCATGTGGAGAAGATATTGATTTGAGAAATTGATAATTATTCTCATTAATCCAAATGATATTTAAATTACAACAACACTACTGTATTGGTAAAGAAAATGAAGCTGCTCGTGGAGATAAATCCTCTAACTACTTTGAAATAAAGATCTTGAAACTCTAATTGTTTCGTAACGTTTGATATCAAAGTTCAACAAACCTTGAAAATAAGCATACATACATCAATATTTAATTAGTGTAAAAATAAACAAATATAAAAAGATGACAAGTTTATACAATCAACAACAGACAAATATATATTGTTTAATGTTTGTTCCAAAAGGTGTGTGCGCAAATAAGCTTTAAATTTATATCCAGGAATTAAGCCTAACGATAGCGAACCCGCAATGTATGAATCAATCGTAGTATGGGCTGATATTCCGGAGTCAATCTCAGGGAATCGGTGAGAACAAAGTAGTAAAGTAATCCAACTTGGATAACAAGCAATGCAATGATCACAATAAAGAATATAAAAATAATAATAATGAGAAAGCAGATTCTAAAGATCCAAGTATCTAGTTGTGGTATTCGATCCAAGATATCTAAAGATGTGTACGGACAGAGTTGGATAGCAAGGTATGTATATCTTCGATAGGATGTCGTCCGGTGAAGATCCAACCTCCCTTTATCCTAACCAAAAGATTCTACTTAACGGATGTTGAGTCTCGTCAAGAAGAGGTCACAAGGATAGGATTTAGCTCTCATACCAACTAAAATCCAAGGAAAAGAAAGATAAAGCCAAAGGCTATGACACTCATCACCTAATAGACGATTTTGAATCCCCTATCACCTAGAGCTCGTAAACACTCACAATCAGCAAGGCAAAGGCTAGAAAAGGTTAACAAAGGTAGGATTTAAGCAATCTTGAACTTTGGATGAAGGCAAAAGAGAAATGTGCAAGATAAAGGAAATCACGGGTAGATCTTGGGAAACCACGGTCGTGGTTCCTTAAGAACAGGCCGTGGAAATCCTCGTTCGAGGGTTTCGTCACACAACTCTCAGGGTCCGATCTGTTAAGGCTCAATCTATCATCATCTGTACCACACCCATCAACCCTTCACCCTAGAATCGCAAGGGGGTTTAGCCAACAATCGTCATCGAAATCAAATCAAGATTAAGATTAGAAATCAAGAAGGATATGCAATCAAGAAGAACACAAGGATGAATAAAACCAATCTTCAAAGATTCAATAACTCAATCAATCAAACAATGTATAATCCCAGAATGTGTTCTCAAAGACAAAAATCAAAGACTAGAACAATCTCACAATTCTCTAAAGTAAAATCAAGAACTTCTTCAATCTCCTCCAATGGTGAAGCGATCCTTTCCGATGTATGGAAAATGGAATCCAAGAACGCGGTCTTTCCGGCCTAAAGCGGGATCTCTGTGTAAAGCGTGATCTTCGTCCAAAGCAAGATCTTCATCCAAAACGAGATATTTGAAATACAACCGTCAACCTCCTTTTATAAAATAAAATTAGGTTAAAAGGCTCCTTCCTTTCTTGCAGACGTGGCAATTAACATAACGGTCTTTTCCGAAGAAAAGCACGGGTGACATCACAAAATCACGGCCGTGGTTCCTCCCGTGGCGACTCTCGACCTTCGTTTCCACGTGTGAAATTCAATTAATTATCAAAACCCCGGCCGTGGAACTTCTTTCTTGACCGTGGTTCTTCCTTTTCGACGTTTTTTACATTTGCTTCACTTCATACTTCTTCCAATGACGTTCCAATGCTTCCCAATGAACTCCTCATCGACCAATGCTCAGTGAATTACCCTTTTCCACTTCATTTCAGCTCCAATTCACCTAAAATCACAACAAAGCTTGTGTGGATCTCGATTCCAAGATAATAGGTGAATATACTCGATAGATGTTATGAATGCATATCCTTGTACTCAAAAGAAGGGGAAAAACTACCTATATGCACATCTAAACTACGTCATATTCATTCCATCAAAATACCTCATACTTGCCTCTTGCTTGTCCCCAAGCAAGGTTCAAACCTTAGAATACAAAGATGTATGAAATATGAATGCAAAGACAAAAAAAACAATATTTTTGGGTTAATGCTTCTATTCAAAGATCGCTTTCTACACTTGTTTCATGGCTTTTCGAAAATCGTTATGTGAACAAAAAGACTCATGCCTTTAAAAGAACAATCACATCTTGAAAAAGTTTCAAAACAAGCATCATAACCTGAAGCAAAATCAAAATCAATCATGAGAAAAATCCAATTTGGACCACAAAGCCAAACATCAATCTTAAAGATCTTAAGGTCTTTCAAATGAAGGTCAAAGAAACGTGTTAGGGTGGCGATAGGAGATGTGGTGCAAAATCCGGGAAAGAGAACAATAACTTCACAACTTTTTCAAGCACACTTCAACTTCCACCAATAGGAGCTTTGCGCTTCTTTTTCAGCATAATTTTTCGACTTTACCTTTTGAGATTAAGGACAGAGGTGCACAATAACCGAAGCCTAGGAATCAACATTCACTCAATTTTTTCGAGTTGTCTCAAACCGTAATGCACATACAATGACTCGTTGGGAATATCACTCAATCCGACTTTGGCAAGAAGCAAACACCCGGCTATGTGAATGGTGCCGAGTTACTCATCATCATGATTGACTTCCCCAAACCTATTTTCTAACACACTTCATCACTTCAACTTTTTAAACTTCACAACTTTCGCACAATTGCATCCTAATTCCCGGATAGGTAAGAAGAGGCAAAATATATAGATATACATGAGGAGCTAAAAGGTGATTAAGAAGAAGAAAGGAATAAAAACAAAACACCTTAATCATATCAATAAGAAGCGTAAGAACTTATAAAAGCGGTTTCAACCTCCAATTTCTCAACATGATTTAAATCAAATTCCAAATTATAAAACTTGCAAGAAAATTTCACAAAACATTCAAATCCTTCCCAAATCACAATTCATTTTAAACACATAAAAATCATCAAAAATCCAATTCACAAGTAGTTCTCTTCATCAAGGTCATCTCCAATCCTAGAAGCAAAATTTTTTTTAAAATTTTCAATTTTTTTTTTCAAAACTATCGAATGGTATGTAATAATGAAACATGCAACAAGGATAAAGAAAGATGCAAAGTACGATGGTCATACAAGCAAGCAAGTATCTCAAAGTTATTACAGACCAAAGGTATTTAACCATCCCATATTGAACCACACGTTGTCCCCAATGTGTAATAAAAGTAGAGGTAAAAGTATGGAAACTCACAAGTTCGGTAGAGTAGCTAAAGAGCGAATGTCATTATCAAAGTGGAGGCGGGAATGGATGCCATGCCGGGTCATAGGGGTGGTTGAACTGGGCGTGGTAAAGGTCTCGTCTCATCTTCTACCCTTGCTCGACGGTGCTAAGACGGTCATCCATGCTATCCACACTGTGCTGCAATGCGGGAAGCCATGGAGGCTGCTCATCGTACCATGATGGATGCTCTGAAGTGCTGGCTTTGCGATGGGAAGGACTAGCCCGAGGACAACGGGCGGTGGACCTCCTAGGAGGCTCGTGCTGCCCCCCATGGATGGAAATGAAGATGCCAGCTCCTGAGAACTACCAAACTCTCCGTCAGCCTTGTAATCGTTGGGGCCGGTGCCCGTCCCCGTATCCATGTAATCTTGGCTTTGTTCTCCTGCTGCCTCAGCTGCGGCATCATCTCCCTCGTAGTCTGGACCTCCCATCTTAACATGCATCTCCTCAAACGTCAACTTCCAATTGACGTTGTTCCTAATGGTGTACTCCGCCTTCCACGGAATTCCTCTCGCTCCCTTGCCCTCCCAGGGCATAGTTGCATGTGGCGACCCTCTGTGTAGGGGAATCAGAATAACCCTATGAATAAAACGCTCAAGACCAAGAGGCCTAGTCTCTATAGCAAGCTCACAAGCGGAGAAGTCAACCCCTAGACGGCGAGCGATGTAGGTCATAATACCTCCCACATAAATATCCCCTTTTTCATTGTTTTTGATCTTCCTCAAACTATCATCTAGTGGAGTGGCACAATCAGGAGCGGTACCGGTAGCCATGCAGTACAATATGAACAACTCATCAGCCTTAAGCCGCTGCAGTGTCTCGGTCCTAGGAAAAAGACACTCGGACATGATCCGATGTGCTTGCTTGAA
This sequence comes from Fagopyrum esculentum, assembly GCA_033239045.1. NCBI lineage: Eukaryota > Viridiplantae > Streptophyta > Magnoliopsida > Caryophyllales > Polygonaceae > Fagopyrum > Fagopyrum esculentum. The sequence continues at coordinate 28,279,482 of BSUD01000004.1, read as the reverse complement.
AGATAAATTGTATATCAAGCTCTCCTTAGAGTCGGCCAGATGTCACCTATCTGTTGAGCTAGCCACCATAGCAATACTCTCCCAGAAGGCATGAGGTCTAGTGTTCCTAGGGAAGGTCCCGTTAGTGGTCTCTCTAAAGCCGAAAATCTGAGGAAACCTCCCAATAGACATGTTATAGTTCTGATTCATCATCTTGAACTTAACTGTCCTCTCCCGAGCATCATGATCAAAGGAGCTAAGAAATTCCATGGTGAGCTCCTCATAAGCATGCTTCCTAATACCGATGAACTCTCTAAGCCCGGAATTATCAATCATCATATTCAGATCATCCAAGACATTCAAACATTCAAGCTCCTCAAGTACAAGGTACCTAGGGGCTACAACAATGCGAGGTTGGGTGGTTTTGTAAGCCTTTTTGTGTTCTTCTAATATGCGGGGGAGTCTAGGAGGTGGAGGTTTTTTGTTGTGGGGGTTGTGGTGGTGGTTGTTGGGATTAGGAAGAGGCTCCCTTACTCTTCTTGAAAAAATTTTGACCACATCTACGCAAACTGTCCATATTTGGCAAAACCACGGCTAGATCTTCACAAACCACGCCCGTGGAACTCCAGAACACCCCGTGGAATTTGTCGATTTTTCAAAAATCGACAGAAACAGACAGCAAACTCAACAACAATAGTCCTAGGCTATTTCTACTTCCAATTCCGTCCAGTTCTCTATAAAATCATCAACAAAATCGACAAAATTGAACCAAGATCGAGTTTAGAGAAAAGCCTAGGTTTTCGGATTGAGAAATCCAAAATTCTTGCTGATTTCAAGTCCGTTTGTGCTGTTTGAGCATAGAATCCGCAAGAGAATGATGAGAGCTTCGATTTAGAAAGAAGAATCGTTGCAATCGGTTTCCGGATGCGAAGATTGGGGCCGGGGTTAGGGGTCGGTGAATGCCACTACGCAGGGCGTGATTTTGGGAATTTCTGGCGCTGCAACTAAGTGAAGACCACTATTTATACTTTCGTGGAATTTTGGAAAACCATGACCCCCTGGAAAAACCACGGGCGTGGAACCATCCGTGGCGCCTCTCGACTTGTGCTTCCACGGTCAAAAATAGGAAACCCCGGCCGCGGTAACATATTTATACCCGTGGAATCCCCTTTTTACGTCCTTTTTCGACAATTTCTACTTTTTTATTCTTCCTCACATCTTTTTGAAGATTTCCTAGTTCCCGTCATCCAAAGACACAAGAAAAACCGGGAACGAACCAACGAAAACGACAAAAACAAACTAACTAAGCTAATCTAAGAAAAAGGGAAAAAGAAGCAATACCTTGCGTTACCTCTCAAGAAGCGCTTTGTTTAAGGTCCGTAGCTAGACTTTTCCTTTTGCTTACTTAAGTGAGGAGGGTAGGTGTAAGCTCCTCAATCTAAACTTCCGATATGTACTTCTTTAGTCATTGTCCATTGACTTTGAAAGCTCCGCATTGTTCATCCCATACTTCAACTGCACCACGGGGGAAAATATGCTTAATTACAAATGGTCCGGTCCAACGAGACTTCAACTTACCGGGAAATAGATGAAGACGGGAGTTGAAGAGAAGGACAAGATCACCTTCTTTCAAATCCTTCAAAACGATGTGCTTGTCGAGCCACCTTTTTGTCATTTCTTTGGAAGCTTGAATGTTTTTCGATGCGCTTATCACCTTGTTATGGATTCTTGAGCCATCTCTAGATGTTTGTAAGGACGGAGAAAAGGTGAAACAATGTTTAATAATGTTTTTAAGAGGAGAGGAAAAAACATCGGGAATTTTTGATTCCACGGGTTCACTGTTACTTCCACGGTCGTGGAACCAACCGTGGTTGCTCTCGACTTGTCTTTCCACGGGGTAGTTAGTGGAAACCACGCCCGTGGAACCTTAGCTTTGGTCGTGATTTTGGCCAACTTTCGAGTCTTTCCATTCTTCCTCCACAATGCTCTTTATCTTGCTTCTTTTTGCTGAAATGTCGGGTGATATGAAATTTGTTATCTCCCTTGATTCTTATTCTTGGATAGAAAATTCCACATCTTCCCCGCCAATATTGAAAGAAAGTTTGGCATTTTTGCAATCAACTTGACAACCCGAAGTCGCTAGGAAAGGCCACCCAAGAATGATTGACGTCGGATAGTCTGCAGGAAGGTCCAATACCACAAAATCTATAGGAAGGTAGAACTTACCAAGCCTCACAAGAATGACTTCTAATATGCCAACGGGTACGGTGATGGATCGGTCAGCCATGTACAGTTTTATCTTTACCGGTCTAGGCTCTCCTAAACCAACATTCTCACATAACTCAAGCGGGAGGACGCTCATGCTTGCTCCAAGATCGCAAAGTGTATTGTACACGCCTTCTCCAATTCCAATGGAAACACAAAACGAACCCGGATCCCTCAACTTGGGTGGCATCCTCTCCATCATGGTTTTGATGAGCTCCGATGACTCGGAAGTCATGTTCACTTCACCAAAATCCACTAGCTTCCTCTTGTTAGAGAGGATTTCCTTCAAGAACTTCCCATAGGATGGAAAACCTAAAATTGCATCAATAAAAGGTACGTTAATATGCAGTTTGCTCATGAGTTCAATGAACTTACCAAAGTGTTTATCATGATGTGCTCTCGCTCTTTTTTATGGAAACGGGAACGGAGGTTTGTAGGCTGGAGGAGGAACGTAAACGGGAACCTTCTCTGTTTCTTTCTAAGCCGGAACCTCAACTTCTACGGGCTGCTCGCCCTTATCACTCTCCTTTGGTGTAGGATCGGTGGTCTTCGCGCCACTTCTTGTAGTGATTGACATCACTTTCCCTTTTGGGTTATCTTCAGTTTTTCCGGGAAGTCTCCCTTGATCTCTAGGAGCTTCTTCGGTCTTACTAAACACTTGATTTTCCAACGAAAAAGTGCCTTAGAAAGTGAAGTGATGGAATTCTCTAAGCCTTGCATCTTCCCCATCATTGCTTCTATCATTGCTTTAAGCTTGTCCTTCTCCGGCCGGCTTGAACTCGATGAAGCTTGTCCCTGACTTTTCAAAGAAATAGAGGAAGAAGAAGGAGGGATTAGTGAATTTTCAGCATGGGAATAAGGATTACCGGAATTTTATTGATTGGATCTCCAATTGTTGTTGTAGTTCTGGTTGTTATTGTTGTTGTTCCAATTGTTGTTCCTATTCCCTTGTTGTTTTCCTCTTCCAACATAGCCCACATTTTGCTCCTTAGGCTGATTCACATGAGTTGTCAAAAGGTCTTTCAAAGCCTTCATTTCACTATTTAAAGTGTTCAACTCCTTGACACTAGAGGCGGTAAGATTCAGCACCAGAGCTCTTGAGCTTTGGCTTCCCGTTTCTTCACCTCTATGTGAGTACTTCTCAATTGTGAGAGTTTGTTTTTCAACAAATTTCCATGCTTCATCCACCAGCTTGTCCATAAAAGTTGCACCTGAAAGTGATTGTTGCTTGAATTGCGCTTCCGCATCCAAACCCTTAAAGTAGATCACAAGCAAATCAATCTTTGGATTCCCATGATGTGGGCAATCCAAGAAGAGGTCCTTGAACCTTTCCCACAAGGTGAAAAGACTTTAACCATTCTTCATCACAAATGCGTTGATCTTATCTCTAAATTCCGCCGTCTTTGATGGTGGAAAGAATTTGGTGAGGAACTCCGCGGTCATTTTCCCACGTGTTCACTCTTCCGACGGGAAGTGATTGGTACCATGCTAGTGCTTTATATTTCAAAGAGAAAAATAAAACACACAGCTTATAATTGTTATTTTCGCACCTTGAAGGTCTCAATGTTTCCATCAAGATCTCATAATTCTGAAGATGTTGGTGCGGTGTCTCTATCTCCATTCCTCCAAAGCGATTTTGCTGGATCATAGTAATCACCGAAAGTCTTAACTCATAGTCACAATCATCTGGATTGCCCAAGTGCACGCCCGGACGGCGGGCTTGTTGGACCGGATCCATCCGCTGTCCAAGTGTTTGTGGAATGCCCACAAACGGATCAGCTGGCTCCACTCTTGGTGGAGGTTGTGGTGACACATAATCTGGTGGTGGTGAGATGTTAACGGGTGCCGGTGGAGGTGGATTAACAACAACTCTAGCATCCGCGTCTCTCTCCTGATTTGCCAGTTGTGCTTGTAAACTCATGTCGGCCATATTGGCTCGAAGTCGGTCTTGCAGAGTAGCTTGATCAACTCTCTCTTTCCTCAAGGCTTCTTCTTGTTGCCTTATCTGATCTCGAGCTTAAGCTAAGATCCTCCAACTCTTGATTGTTGTTAGCGGCCATTTTTCTTAGCCTCTCTCAACTTCTTTTTGTAAGTCTTTTTCGGTTCAGGATCGTAAGGAACGATTTCTTTACCGGTTCACGTTCTTCGCATAAACCTATGAAAGATCTGCAAGAACACTCAAGCAAGAGTAACAGTAGCAAAGGTAGAAGCTACCAAGCTAGACAACCGTGCACTGGATTGGTCTTGACCAATTCCCTGGCAACGACGCCAAAAACTTGTTCGCTCCAAAAGGTGTGTGCGCAAATAAGCTTTAAATTTACATCCAAGAATTAAGCCTAACGTTAGCGAACCCGCAGTGTATGGTTCAATTGTAGTATGGGCTGATATTTCAGAGTCGATCTCAGAGAATCGGTGAGAACAAAGCAGTAAAGGTAATCCAACTTGGGTAGCAAGCAATGCAATGATCACAATAAAGAATACAGAAGTAAGAATAATGGGAAAGCATATTCTAAAGATCCAAGTATCCGGTTGCGGTATACAATTCAAGATATCTAAAGATGTGTACGGACAAAGCTGGATAGCAAGGTATTATATCTTCGATAGGATGTCGTCCGGTGAAGATCCAACTTCCCTTTATCCCAACCAAAAGATTCTACTTAACGGATGTTGAGTCTCGTCAAGAAGAGGTCACAAGGATAGGATTTATCTCTCATACCAACCAAAACCCAAGGAAAAGAAAGATAAATGCAAAGGATATGACACTTCTCACCTAATAGAGGGTTTTGAATCCCCTATCACCTAGAGCACGTAAACACTCACAATCAGCAAGGCAAAGACTAGAAAAGGTTAACAAAGGTAGGATTTAAGCAATCTTGAACTTTGGATGAAGGCAAAAGCGAAACGTGCAAGATAAAGAAAACCACGGGCTGATCTTGGGAAACCACGGTCGTGGTTCCTTAAGAACAGACCGTGGAAATCCTCGTTCGAGGGTTTCGTCTCACAACTCTCAAGATTAAGAATAGAAATCAAGAAGGATATGCAATCAAGAAGAACACAAGGATGAATAAACCCAATCTTCAAAGATTCAATCAATCAATCAATCAATCAAACAATGTATAATCCCAAAATGTGTTCTCAAAGACAAAAATCAAAGACTAGAACAATCTCACAATTCTCTAAAGTGGAATCAAGAACTTCTTTAATCTCCTCCAATGGTGAAGCGATCATTTCCGATGTACGTAAAATGGAATCCAAGAACGCGGTCTTTCCGGCCTAAAACGGGATCTCTGTGTAAAGCGTGATCTTCGTCCAAAGCAAGATATCTGAAATGCAGCCGTCAACCTCCTTTTATAAAATAAATTTAGGTTAAAAGGCTCCTTCTTTTCTTGTAGACGTGACAATTAACGTAACGGACTTTTTCAAAAAAAACCACGGGTGACATCACAAAACCACGGCCGTGGTTCCTCCTGTGGCGACTCTCGACCTTCGTTTCCACGTGCGAAATTGAATTAATTATCAAAACCCCGGCCGTGGAACTTCTTTCTTGACCGCGGTTCTTCCTTTTCGACGCTTTTCACCTTTGCTTCACTTCATACTTCTTACAATGACGTTCCAATGCTTCTCAATGAACTCCTCATCGACCAATGCTCAGTGAATGACCTTTTTTCACTTCATTTCAGCTCCAATTCACCTAAAATTACAACAAAGATTGTGTAGATCTCGATTCCAAGATAATAGGTGAATATACTCGATAGATGCTATGAATGCATGTCCTTGTACTCAAAAGAAGGGAAAAAACTACTTATATGCACATCTAAACTATGTCATATTTCATGTCATCATTTAAAAGTAGTTAAAGGATCAATGAATATCCAACAATTCTGCAATGGTAGGTTTCCTAGAACGCTTGAGCCTCATCACCTTAGCTCCACACCCAATCTCGTATTTGGATAAAATACCTAACCCAACCCAATTCTTTTGAATAGAGGCATCTGTATTCCCTTTCACAAAGTCATGATCAGGTGGCGTCCACTTCATCACCTCCCGACGACTCTTGTACCATTCTCAACATCACCTTCCTTCAACAGTTCTTGATTTCCCACTTTTTCAATATAATCCTTTACAAAGCATTTAAATTTCTATCTAAGCATAGCCAAATTAATATGATCATCTCCGAATAATTGTTTGTTCCTAAACATCCGAGCAATCCAAGCACAAACCAAAATCTCCACAATCTTTACCTTTTTTGCTCCAAATACCTTCAAAATCTCTAATATTTATACACTTGACTCATGACTGATGAGATTCTGAACATTAGTACATTCCCAAGCTTCGTTAATCTTGGGGCACCAAAATAAAGCATGGCATACATCTTCATCTTGTCCACAAGCACTACAAATCCGTGATTCGTTTTGCACATAAAATAAAACAGTCAACGGATTAGAGATAATCAGCCATGCAAAATTTCGGATAGTGAACCGTCCGTGCAGATCAGGCCACCATATATGTATATCACATGGTCTTATATTACTAAGCACTATATGGTTAACTCTATCTTCTTGATCGCCTTCAAACAAGTTTCTTACTTGATTCTCATTCCAAACCCCTCCGTTAGTGATTAATAGACTTCTACAAAAGCGGTTCAGGCCGGGCCATAACTAAAACCTCTACCTGGAAGGTGCAGGACGGGTTGCCCAGCACGCCTATCCAGACCACAAACGTTGCCCATATATGTATATCACATGGTCTTATATTACTAAGCACTATATGGTTAACTCTATCTTCTTGATCGCCTTCAAACAAGTTTCTTACTTGATTCTCATTCCAAACCCCTCCGTTAGTGATTAATAGACTTCTACAAAAGCGGTTCAGGCCGGGCCATAACTAAAACCTCTACCTAGAAGGTGCAGGACGGGTTGCCCAGCACGCCTATCCAGACCACAAACGTTGCCCATGTTCACCCACGTAAAAAGCGGGCGGGTTGTCAAGCCGGCTCGGATGACCCGTATGTACTTGATTGTGCTTTTGGGGAATTTGTCATTCAAAAGAAGTAATATAATATATTTAATACAAATTTTCAATCCAATTACACCTGTATAGTGCACTATCAACGATTTCAACCACAATCAACACACAAAAATAAGTAAATCCAAATACCTGAAAAGCAACAAGTATCATTGCATTTAAGTTATCTTTGCAATCTTGTATTACAAACGAGTATAACTCGTCAAACTACTCAAAATAAACTAAGTGCAAAAGGTTAAATTAATTAAAATACCTCGAACTTATAGGGGGTGATAACTTTGTACCACAAACTTTTAACGGGAATAAAAATATCCTAATCTTCATTACACATGGTAACACGTTGCCATAAAAATTTACTCTAGCCAAAATTCCAACAGAGAGGGTGATGTGGCATATGAGTTGGATTTTTATGGGAATAAAAAAAACTAAACAAAACAAAAAATACAACTTCCCGTCTTCTTCTTCTCTCCATCAGCTTGAGTTCTCTTTATCTTCCTCCATTGCCACAACGTCCACCTCCTCCCATGGAGTTTGACCAAATTCAGATGGTCAATTGAAGACAAAATCAGGATCTCGTTGTAGATCGATTTCGTCAAGAAAGCTCTTCCGGTGATGGTGTGGGGGAAGTGGTGGAGTTGTTTCACATCGACAAACCCATTACTGCGGAGCTGACCTAAGTACACATATCCAAAACCGCCATCGCCAATCTTGGATTTCGGGTTAAAGCGGTTCTTCGATGATTCTAGCTCCTCAAAAGTGAACACCGGTGGGAGAATTCGTCCAGGAGAGCAATGCCGGTGCAAGAACACAACCATTGGGTCTTTTGGACTCAACGAACTCGCTAATCTTTTATTCCATTGATGAATAAAAGCCATAAGTAGAAAACTGAGGATACAGAGGAGAGCAAAAACTGTGCTTAAAACAACCGCTTTGTGGTGAATCCACGAAGGAGAGAACCCAATATCATCAATCAAGCAAACAAATCCCTTATCCGGATCCGTTGAATTGAACCCACAAGTCCCATTTTTGGATTTATACTCTCTGCAACTAACAACGAACGGATCTTGGTTTTCATCATAGACAAGTTCAATCCCAATATTAATAATCCGGTTAAGAAAATCGAGTACATCGCTTTGACAACCTTGTTTAGAAACGGGTTTTGATTCGGATCCATAACCATGGAGGAGGAGGAGGAGATGAGCGGGGTTTTTAATAAGTAAGCATTGAAAAGGACAAACACTACAATTAGGAAGAACAAGAGGAAAACAGGGTTTGAGGAGAGAGATACAACAACACCAAGCATCAAAGGGTTTTAAAAAAAGTGTTTGAGTGATTAATAGGGCGGGTTGGAATATAGGGGAAGTTTGAGGCGGAGCAATGGTGGTTGACGGCGGTGCTTTGCTGGGAAAGGAGAAGAAGAGAGGAGGAGTTAGGTTGGAAATCAAGGACGAGTGACGGGAAGAACAATTGAGTTGGAAAGAAGGGTGACCGCAACCAGGAGAAAGGGAATGGAGGTGGAAGGGTACTTAATGGTGGACATCGTGATAACATGAATTATAGTCTATATTTTGGGGTTTGTTTGGACGTTTTATCTTCAATAATCTGCATGTTAGCATGTATTATATGTGATTATATTACCATTTCATCTACCTTTGCGGGAATCGAGGTCTACACCTAGTTTTGTTGTAATCGTAGGTAAAATGACACGTTTTGCATAAAAAAGGAGCAAAAGGAGTCATGAGTCATTTGGAGCTACATCCAGGGAGCATAGCCATGGATTAAAGATTTACTTTGGAACAGATTTGAGAGATTTCACATTCTGTTATGACTCACCTCGGTTGACCATTGATTCACCTCGACCGAGGTGATCCAGAAACGCCGACTCGACCGAGGCGAACACCTAGGACGCGGCGAGAATATTTTATTCTTGGATGAGATCTTTTAAAATTGGAAAGTGATCTTATATTTTTGGGTTTGGCTCCTGGAAGGAAGGGGATATGCAGAATCATATATTTTACCTATATTTATGGGAAAATATCTTTCTAAGATTTATTATTTTTGGAGGGTTATTTTCTTATAAAAGGAGTTGGATTTCCACAAATCCATAATCCCGCTTACACCGAAAAACAAGTCGCATACGCAGCAGCAGCATACTCCAATTGGGGAGATTCGAAGAACCTTTTTGAAGGTTGAAGGAAGATTGAAGTCTATAGCTTTTATAGCTTTTTGGAGGGTTTTGTAAGATTGTCTTTAATTCCCTCACTTGTTGTCTTGTCTTGTTGGATTGCTATCCAAGGAACACTTTTGTTGTGATATTTGATTCAGTTATTGAAGTCTTTTTCATTAAATTCTTCTTGTTCAAATATTCACCTTCTTCCCATATATTTAATACTTTCATAATGATGATGAGTGGCTAATTTCCTTGTGTGATTCTAGGGTGATTGGCTGAAGGTTGTGGGGAAAACAATGATAGAATAATCTTAATCACAGTAGGACCCTGAAAGCTCGAGTCTTTATCCTTAACCCTAAGCATCTCGTTCGGTCGATGAACATCTCGGCCGGGGTGGAATTCGTCTGACCGAGGTGACTTTTCTGATCCGAAACTGAGAGTTAAGTGTTAGAGTTTACCAAATCATATTCTTATTACACCTTTCCTGGTTCAAAGCAAGCTTAGGATGAGACTTACCCGGTAATTCCTTAGTTTGTGTACCAACGATCATAAGTGTAGGTAATAAAGGTTTATCCTTTATTGGGGTTTGAGTGTGCTTCCATCCCATCTTTGTGAGTTAGCCTGAGACTTACCCGGTAAAGGTTGATTCTATCCCCTTAGATGGTGTGTTAGTTTGAGGTTATAGTTCTTTATCTTGATTCCTTGAGACTTACCCGGTAATAGGAGTTACGATTTTGGATTAGTGTGTAGTGAGACTTACCCGGTGATCTACTCCACTTTAGTAACACTTTCCCCATGCAAAAACCTCAGCTTTGTCCGCTTATCTTTAGATCTTGAGTTGGAACCACAACTAGATGCTTTAATCCCTAGAATTGCATGTTTGCTTTATTGACTTCTTATTCATCTTTGATTGTGTTAATTGCTCTTGTGGTTAGTATTTACGAAGCTTACCGTTATTGACTTTGTTTCACCGAGTCCCTGTGATCGACCCCTGAAATTCCTTGCTTTTACTACGATTGACCCGTACACTGCGGGTTCGCATCCTTTTTTAAGCTTAAGTCTAGGGTTATAAATTTAAAGCTTGCACACACCGTTTGGAGCGAACACATTGATGAGTATTGTTAAGGTTTTTTGAACTTAAAGAACAAAGATGAATTTAAGAAGACATTCCGACAGAGGATTATGGCAATGGAGGAAGATAAAAGAGAAATCCAACTCAGATGATGGAGAGGAGGAAGAAGAATATGAAAAGTTGTATTTTTTTGTTTTGTTTAGTCTTTTTTATTCCCGTAAAAATCCAACTCATATGACACGTCGCCCTCTTGGCCGGAATTTGGGCCGGAATAAATTTTTATTACAGCGTGTTACCATGTGTAATGAAGATTGGAGTATTTTTATTCTTGTTATAAGTTTGTGGTACAAAGTTATCACCCCCTATAAGTTTTTGGTATTTTAATTAATTTTACCAATGAAAAATCAGAGTAGGTGATACTCAAAACAAACTAAATTATATATATGATGAATGATACAAAAAATCCCTCATTCCCAAAAAATGTATGCACCATCCACCCGTGTAGGAATTGCGAGCTTTTTCGGCCACCAAATAGAAACCCTAGGCGACAAACTCAACTTCTTATAGCCACCAAAACATTCATCCTTATTCTCAGGCTTTGATCTTGATAAAGCTAGCGGATCTAGGATCTCGTTTGTTGATTTACTACCAAAAACGGGAAAAAAATTGGAAGAAACAAATACAGAGAAGAAAGTATTCAAGAAGAAGGCCCAGAAAAAAAAAAAAAAGATGATGGAAAAGGCTGGAGAAATCACGACGATGTTGTAACCAAGATTGCACAGAAGTAGGTTTCAACGGCTAAAGGATGGATCTGGAAAGAAGAGGCTTTGTTTTCCTCTTTTTGTGGGATTTGGAAGGAAAGTCTTGCATCCTCTAGAGGAAGGAAGGAAAAAGGCATTTTGGTGGAACCAAGGTTAAGGTCACGGGGGAGAAAGATGAGGAAGAACAGATAGATCTCCAAAAGGAGGTGGACAACTTGGCAAGTATTTACGATTCTCTTCTACAAATCACTCAAACAGGTAAAAACTTGCATCAAGCTAAAAACTTTTTGAATTGCTTTACTGTCAATAATCGGAATCTGCTTGACAAGCACAAGAAACTTGCATTGAGAATAGATAAAGTTAACTATAGGGATGTTTGTGGTTTGGTGATCTGTGTGATTGATTCAAAATTATGATGCCTATATAAAGATCACTCTACTAACAATCTTATCCCATACCAATTACATCCATATCTCTTCCCTCCTCTCTATTCCTTATAATGTGGTTTGCTTCTAAAACACAATATGAGTGAAAATAGCAAAACTTTCAAAGAAGTAGTATGTAAAATCCCTTCTGAACAACAATTGAACAAAGAGTAAACTGAAAACTCAAAACAACTAAAAGCTGCGAAAGATGTGAACAATGAGAATGGCTCAAAGAACATTGAAGACTCAAAGAACAAAGGTGAGTATTCAAAAAATTCTGACCTTGCTGAGTATCTTAGCTGTTTATCTAAGGTCAAAGGCAATTTTCAGAAACAGAAGGATACTTCTCTAATGGGTTGTGTCCTTGGTGAACCTATAGACATGACTAAACTTAGAACAGAACTACTCCATGAATGGAAAAATGTGAAGGGTGAGGTTAGAATTTTTTCCAAACCGAATAACTGGTTTGAAGTTTCATTCTCCAATCCTATAGATAGGAAGTCTATTTGGGAATCTAGGCCTTACCATGTGTTTGGGTTGTTAATTATCTTAAAACCATGGAAACTAAATTTTAACACTCTCATTGAAAGTAATACCACAACATATCTATGGGTTAGGATTCCTCAAATTCCGGTAGAATATGTTAACAAAGAAGCTATCAAAATCATCATAGAGAAAAACCAAGTGGGAAAGTTTGTTAAACTTGACTCATTCTCCAAAAGAGACAAATGAATCAATTTCACTAGAATTTGCATTAACTTGGATGTTGATGGTGAAAGAAAGAAAGTTGTTCCTATTTCGAATGATAATGAGAAAGTGAAAGACTTCCCCATATGGTATGAGGATTTTTCTTTGTGATGTGGTTTTTGTGCAAGTGAAGATCACATGTATGAAGTTTGCCCTCTGAGGGAATTAGAACCGTACCCTTTAGAAACTTAAGAGAATTAAGTGGCAAAAAAAGAAGGCATAACTGGAGCTAATGATGAAAAAGAATGAAATTATGTGGGAAAAAATAAGCAGAATAATTTTTGACATAATAAGGTGAAACCCTATCTCTCACCTCACTACGAATTCCATAAGAAAAAAGATGAAGATTCATCTTCTAGTTCCAAGATCAACACCAAACAACCATTGGGAACTAATGAAGATGTTGTTATTCAGAAAACAGTAGAGGAAAGTTAGGGGAAAGCAAAAGAAGTCCATAAAGCTCAAATAGTGAATGAAGTTATTGAAAAATCTAATCAAAACAAACCCAATGAAGAATAAGATGAGGGTGAACTCCCTAATGATGCCAACTATGAAGCAGAGCCGGAGTCTATGCCCCCTTATTGTCATTATGAAAGAGGATAAAGAGTTCAAAACAAAAGCTGTTGAGATCAAAAAACAGCTCAATGATGATGAAGACCAAGCTGATACTCCAGAAGATAAGTTGACGGTAGCTCTTTACTGCACTGTTGTTCAAAATGGTGTAATTCCTGAAGAATTAAGGGTAGCAGATTTTAAAAATACCTTTCACTCAATTGAAACTAACAACGCTGTCAATAAGCTTATGGATGCTATGGAAGTCAACAACAAGTCCGGACACTCTGAGTCAAGCCTAGGGAAGAGGCAGGGGGTGGTGAAACCACGACCACCTGCACGCTGAAGGGAACAAAGAAACCAAAATTCAAATAGTCTAAATGGGTCCAAAACTTTTGCGGAGTTCTAGTGTACTTCTGGATATGTCCAATTTGCGAAATGTTTTTAAATTTCATGTTTAGTGTCTTTTAATTACATGGTCGCCTAGAATTAGTAGCAAATGTTTGTGTCAGCAGTTGTCCTGTATGAGTGTTGTCTATCTTATTCTCCCTCAATGTACCATGGAGTGTTCTCTCTAAATTTTCTTTACTAATGAATGGATTGTGGGAGATATGTTGCATTTTATATCTCTTGTTATCATCAACTGTGAGTAACTAAGGTATCATCAGATAGTTCTTATACCTTGTAATATTAGACTGATGAGGTCTTCATGTGATCACAAGTATTTTGCAAGTATCTGTATATTTGTGCAGATTAAACACGAATCGATTAACCTAACTAATTATTCAAGATTTTAACATATGAGTAAGTTTTCTGGAATGAGATGTCATCTTGTGATGATAATTGTTGTATTCTCCCTTTGATCTTCTTGCAATGATTGATCTGTCTTGCTATGCAAGATTAAATTTCCCCATTTAATGTTATGTCTTCTTAGTCGATACTGTTGTTTGTGTGTTGAATTGCATTTCCTGTACATCTTTTTTGATAAGCATGATACCACCTCTGATGATTTCGAATTGCTGCTTTGTGAATACTTCACAAAGGTGTGGTATACGTGGGTCGATGATTTATCGGCGGTTTGTACACACCAATAATCCTCATCAGTTATGGTTTGACTTTGTTGTATTTATAAGGGTTTTTCCGGATGGTAACCCTGAGTTTTGGATTATTCCGGATGGTGCCCAAAGTTTTTTGATTTCCGCTTGGTACCCTCCAATTTTTGCTTATTCCGCTCCGTACCCCTACTTTCAAATTCTGTTTATATTACCGTTTTCTTAATTAAAAAAAGGCAAAATAAAATAAAAATACAATAAAATATGATAAAACAATATAAGTTTATTGGTTGATGTCAAAAGTAAGTTCACGTACAATGTGAGGAAGAAAGTCACACTTAGCTTCAAATTAAAAAAATAAAAATAAAACAATATAAGGTGACGACCTCTATGCAATTTGTTTCTCGTGGTCTCTGAGGAGCAGTGGCTCCTTCCCATCTTCTTCTCTCTTCTTTCTCTCCCACAATAAAGACGCTGGAATCTTCCCCGCATGACGACGACTTGGCTTTGGTGATTACACCGGATTCTTCTACCATCATCAAAGGTAAAAATCTTAATCCCTAAATCCCTAATGGTAAATATTTGGGTTGATTTGGTGTTAAAAGTAGGATGATTTTGTGCTAGAATATTGCTTGATGGTGATTAGGTGTTTGTTAAAATTGATGGGTATGGTTGAAAAATCTGAAAAAATAGAACTGTGAAATGTCAGCTTTCATGTTTGAGCCCGACGAAGAAGAGGTGTTTGTTAAAATTGATTAGGTGTTTGTTAAAATTGATGGTGTTGATGGTGATTAGGTGTTTGTTAAAATTGATGGATATAGTTAGTTAAAATGAGAACTGTAAATATGATTTTCACATTTGTCTAGAAACCTATTTAGTGGATCTTGAAAGCTTAGTATGAATTTGTAGAAAGGAACCAATATGAATTTGTAGAAAGGAACCCATATTTTTATTGGATTCTGTATAATGAGTATTCTTCTATGTATTTGATTTTAGTATTGAAGAGCATGTATTTAGATTCTTAATTGGATTCTTAATTATGTATAATGAGTTTGTTGTTGAACTTCTAGCAAATCCTTTTCACGATATATGCTCCTTTTTTCGTGAATGTAGTGCACTTCAATGGATTCTCGTCATGAATCCGGGAGTTCATCAGCGCCAGTACGAATGATTGATCAATATTGTAGACGTCAACCAAGGAAAAGAATTGTAGTTCGGATTTCGCACTCAAGAATGAACCCGGGTAAGATGTATGTGAAATGTGATGACTGCGATTTTTTTCGATTTGTAAATGAATCAAGCTTGATGGTGAATGGGCAAGAGGTACATGGGACAAGAAGTAACTCGCGAAACATGATAGTGAATGGGCAAGAGGAAAATGGAATAAGAAGTAGCTCTCAAAACGATGCACATTTGGCTAATGTTGTGTCTTTGCAAGATTTGAAGAATGATATCAAAAACTTAACGACATATGTTTAAGCTGTCGTTAAAGTAGCGATTATATTGTACTTTATTATTCTAGTCATCGTGTTAAAAATGTGACTAGGGTACTTGATTTCACTTAAATTTGGGTTGGAAATCCACGCTCTTGATGTAATGTGATTTTTGTAATGTAAGGTTGGTTTTATAACGGGATACTTTTTGGTAGACTCAATTCAAGAGCATTTGTAATGTGATGCTTTGAACTTAATATTCAATCGACTATATTATTTTATGGGTTATTTTATAATGCAAGGGTATGTTTGCAAGTTTGATACATTTATCTTGTTTAGATGCCATTAGCAGCAATTAATTTTCATTGTACTATCTTATTACAGAATATACATATAGACTGCACGTAAGGGGTGTGCACAACACTTGACCAAAAGATACTTTGTAATGTAATGCTGTTGTAATGCAAAAGGAATTATTTGTAATGTAATGCTTTTGTAATGCAAGTGGCAATCTAGTATGGCGTAAGATACCGTTGCATTAAAAAAACGTAATTGCCCAACAATAAATTGTCTAAGAAAGGGTCATTAACCAAGGTGCAAAACATAAAACAATTACGGTAGCGAAGGCCATGAGTACAAAAAACATAAGGTTTAAACCTTGCAATCATCTCGCTAACTTGAAATGCCTAACAACAATAACTAAAAATTCATGCTAACTTGATGTACTTGAAATGTAAACAACTAATTTCTCTACTCTTGCTGACTTTCACCAATCCATGGCCCTGAACACATAACATCAACCTCAACATCAACTGGTTGACTCTTACTCTTACGCTTTTGTTTTTTGAGTTGTTCAACTCGAACTCCTTCTTGTTCCTTTCGCTCCCTTACGGTTAAGCCGCCTTGCAATTACTACAACGGACCGTGTTCGACCGCTTTCCCTTTTGTTTTTCATCCTCTTCTCGTCTTCTATTCCTCGGTGGTCTACCTACTCCCCTTTTCATCTTTGCACGTTTCAATGTTGGATGATCAGAAGGTGTTCATTGTCCTTCGTCGGGTACAGGATGGAAATCCGTCGCATAAGTCATCTTATATGCTTGCACAGAGAACCAACTAGATACATAGTTTTCTGGGGGGACTCCGGACCTTAACTGAAGAATCGCTCTAACTCCGTGTTTGCAGGGGATTCCACTAATTTGACATTCTCCTTAGTGGAAGACCAGTACTTATAGGTTCTATTATTGCATTTACGGGAACTATTTGAAAGAGTTGTGGGGTTTCTGTGGGATGTGTTTCGCCCATAAATCCGTCAGATGGGATAGTATTTTCAGAAGATGGAAGGAAAACCGATGACAACCTTGACTCAACTAAACCCCTTGTCATTTCAACAACTTCACATGGCTTCTCCGCAGAACCAATAGCAATTCTTATCACTGGTACATCGTGTAGTAACCTAAACATCTCAAGTAAATCTTTGTCGCTCTCCAGCTTATAACTTTTAGATTGATACACATAAAACAAGCTTTGATTTTTTGGAATTGTTAACCCTTTTTTTGGAGCACCTTCCAACAACTCAATTATTATATCCAAAATGTAAGACTTGTCAATATCTTCCACGACTATATCAAAGGATCCTTCATCACATTTGTGACGCAATTTCAACACTTTTTTTTATCTCCCATCTTGCATCAAACAAAGTGGGTAAATATTAACCACAATGAGTTTCACAATTAAATTTGATTCAAAGACCTCCAAACAACAATAAACCTTTCAACATCCACACTAAGCTTTAGAAATTATTGGTTCCTTTCTACAAATTCAGAATTGGTTCCTTTCTACAAAATCAGACTAAGCTTTCAACATACAGTAAATAGGTCTCTAGACAAATACGAAAATCATATTTAAACAGTTCTAATTATAACTAACCCTTTATTGAGGGCTCAAACATGGAAGGCGACATTTCACAGTTCTATTTTTTTTTATTTTTCTACCATACCCATCAATTTTAACAAACACCTAATCACCATCAACACAACCAAGCAATATTTTAGCACCAAATCATCCTAATTTTACCACCAAATCAACCCAAATATGTACAATTAGGGATTTAGGGAGTATGGGATTTAAGAATTTTGGGATTTAGGGATTAGGATTTTTACCTTTGATGATGGAAGAAGAATCCTGTGTAATCCCCAACGCCAAGTCATTATCTGGAGAATATTACGGCGTCTTTGTTGTGGGAGAGAAAGAAGAGATAAGAAGATGGAGGAAGTAGAGAGTCGCTGCTCCTTAGAGACACGAGAAAGAAAATTGCACAGAGGTCACATTTTTCTTTTCAATTTTGGTATACATAGAGTATTGTTTTATTTTTATTTATTTTTTAATTTGAAGCCAAGTCTGACTTTCTTCCTCACATTGTACGTGAACTTACTTTTGACATCAACTAATAAACTTATATTGTTTTATCATGTTTTATTGTTTTTTATCTTATTTTACCTTTTTTTTTATTAAGAAAACGGTAATATAAACAGAAATTAAAAGTAGGGGTACGGACCGGAATAAGCAAAAGTTGGAGGGTACCAAACGGAAATTCGATAAACTTTGGGCACCATCCAAAATAACCCAAACCTCAAGGGTACCATCCAAAAAAATTCTATTTTTAATTTGAAAATGGTCTGATGATCCTACTTTTCCACTGTGTGTTGTGATCATAACATGAAATTTGAGCTTTTTTCATACTATGTTTTTTGTATGAGTAATACGAACGCAGGAACAAGGAAACAAGAAAATCATGCAAGAGAAGAAGGAAGCAGTTAACTCCTGATTTCTTAAGGAAATCAATACTCATAGGTCTCAATTGCTTAAATAAATTGTACCGAATTCCTAATGCTTGTGTGTTGCAGCATGAACGGGCTTTGGGGATACAGAAAATGCGAAGATTTGAGACTGATGAAATATGCTTCATGGATTTAATAAAGGTATATGGCAACAAAACTCAAAAGGTTTCTTTTTTCCTTCTGATCAAACTAAGTTCTGAGGTACTTTACAAGTCAAAAATAAAAGCAATTGCATTAACAGTGAATAACAGAGCCTTTGAAAGAACAACATCAGTTTGTTTTGCTTTGGATGCGAAATCCAGTGTTCACAGATGTAGTCGACTAAATATCATTTCAAGATTGTTAAATAATGTGTGCAGAGAGTTTGTATGGTTTGCAGGAACCAAAGCAAGTGTATATGCTTTGGTTATGCAGCTGACGGATTCAAAGTGTAAATTTGATCAACTACGTAACAAAACAGCAAGGAGAACTTTCCTCCATGGTCTGAACGGTCTCGAGATCAAGTCTAAAACGGTTTGATGTGTCTGTTCTGCTCTGCTTTATGACTATGTGACGTTTTCAAAGTGTAATTCTCTCTTACAATTCCTTTGCTATTGTATGGTGTGCGGGCTCTTCTAAAAATAGGGAGTCTACTAAATTATGTACTAAGTTGATGAGGCAGTGAAGGGTTTCCATTGACAATTTCTTGACTTGCTTCTCCTGCAATAATAAAAAGACCGAAGGAGTTACATCCAGGAATTGTCTAAAATTAATACCGATATTCGATCACATGACTTTTTTGGCATTACCAAAAGTGTTTTCCTTCTTTACAAGAACAGTGACTTTACTTGGAAGAAATATTAGGTTCAAATTGCGTATTAGAGTTAGTATGTTACAAGAAAAGTGACTTTACTGTGATATTTCTGGGCAAATAATTAATTACCATAAATCCGTGTTTTCAACTACCGCTGATATTGATCAAAGTAATAGGAGAAAAATCCAGGGTCATCTTGGAATCAATATTTCTACCAATCTAGAACAATATTGGGCAATTTTGGTAACTAGGCCTTTTTGAAAAACTAGAGTAGTAACTAGGCTTTTTAATGTTTCAATTAAGTAAATATACTACCAATTTTTTGTATTTATTTTCAAACTCTACACACTCTTCTCTCAAGGGGTACATTTACTAAACACAAAATTAAAAAAAAGTCTAGTAAACCAAATTGTTTCAACAATATTTAGGTTGTCCAATTATCAACGGACGTGTAAATAAAGATATTTTTAAATCTGTTATACTTAAAACTAAACAACAACTTACTAGATGGAAAACGTCCTCCTTGTCTCAAGAATGAAGAATAACGTTAATAAAAGCTAACCTTAACGCAAAACCTAGTTATTTAATGCAGGCTTTCATGTTGTCGGAGAGCATACACAATGAATTGGACAAAATTAATAGACTGTTCTTTTGGAATAAAGAACCTAATCACCACCCTCTAATCAGTTGGGATAAGATTTGTAAACCTCGATCTCTAGATGGAACGGGGATAAGGAAAGCGGAAGATATAAATAATGCATTACAAATGAAAGTTTTGTGGAAAATCAAGGCAGAACCGAATAACTTGATTAAATTATACAAAGGAGCATGCCTCTGGAACTACGAATGCGGGAAGAATGTGTCTTGGCAATGGAAGAACTTGATTAAATTATACAAAGAGTTTGACAAAGGTCTTGTTTGGAGGGTAGGTGACGGGAAAACGGTAAGATTTTGGAAAGACAAATGGTTAATGGACAAACCATATCAAGCCGTTATGACAAACCCAACATCAGTGAATCTGAAGGAGTTAACTTCCTCGTTTATGACTAACAAGATATGGGATCATCAGAAATCAAATCAATTAAATACAATATTACCCAGTACCATACTAGAGAAAATTAAGAATTATAGCCTCCCTAATAGTGACATTCGCAACCAACTATACTGGTCGGGAAGCGAGGAAGGGTGGTATTCGACTAAATCATATTTGGTGATGATTCAAAAACGGAGAGTTGGAGTTACCGTTCATAAAACTTGGATTTGGAAAATGGACGTAATTTCAAAAATTAAGAATTTCTTATGGAAGATAACTATGGATGGTCTGCCTACAAAGCAAAATCTTGACAGACAAAAGATGTCAGTCTTTATGAACTGCGAGTACTGTAATCACCATACTGAAAGTGTCAAACACCTCTTTTTCCAATGTCCGATAATCAAATTGTTACAACAAACCTACAGAATTTTGACCTTGATAATCAAGGAATCGTTGAGGCCCTTTTTGATCTCAAGGATTTAATTTTGACTAAGGAAATGAAACTCGTAGTTGTAATATGGTGGAACATGTGGATCGCTAGAAATCAACTCGTAAACAAAATAAAATTCCCACAAAACAGCAAGGTCACAACAATCAACCAAATTGTGAATTGGGACTAAGCAAACTAGAATCACAACAAGAATATCTTAACAACAAAATCCCAAAGAAGGAAGAAGAAAAACTTAAAGTGGAAACGGCCAAAAGAAGAATTTTATAAACTTAATATTGATGCTTCACAAAATTCAACAAATAAGTGTTCTTATGGTTTTATCATTAGGAATCAACATGCAATTCCTATTGTCTTCGGAAGCAGTATTTGTAATGTTGAATCAATGTTGGAAGTAGAACTCTTGCTTTGCGGTTTGGCCTTCAAAAGGCTAAGGAAATTGGAATTATAGATATCGAGATTGAAGGGGATAATCTAACATTTATCAATTCGATTAATCGAATTTGGAAGCCGCCGTGGGAACTCGATATGATTATTAACGACAATTCTATTCTTATTTTTGGTTTCCAAAACTCCAGCGCACAACATGTTTTTTAGGAGATTAACACGTTGCGGACAAGATTGCTTTGCACGGATACAATGAAGAGCTTGATGTAGAGGCAATTCCGGAAGATGTTCAAGACCTCATCCGAAAGGATGCATTAGGCCGATTAGTTTCTAGAAACTGATCCTCCTAAGTTTTTTACCGATGTATTAAAAAAACTAAATTATATATACATATATATGAATAAATAACATGTATAAAGATATATACGGGTCAGGCCGGGTTGGCCCGGGACCAAAATGTTTACCCATACCCGTCCCACCAAAATACGGGATGGGCCAAGCCAAACGGGCTAAACTAGTTGTTGATGCCCAAATTGTTTTCTCGGGAGGCGGGCCGGTCCGGATTTGTACATGTCTTTCAAGGTTAACTCTAGATCGGTACATATGGGAATGCTAGGACAACTAAACCCACAATTCTTGAGTAGGTATCCACTTTTATGTACACACTAAGGGCTTGTTTGGTATGTCGCGACTAAAACTGTAACTGAAACTTAATGGAATGAAACTGAAACTGAAACTGAAACTGAATGGAATGAATCGAATTAATTTATTTTTATGTTCGTTTAAGATGAGAGTGAATGGGTTGAATAAGGTGTTAATTGACCAAAACCCCCTACAAAATACCCCTACAATTTTAATTATTAAATACTATAATTTATAGACAATATACTTTATATATGCATATATCAGCTAAATATATCATAACTATAATTTATAATAATAAAATGATAAGGTAAGCGAAAATTAATACTAACATAAATTTTTCAAAAAACTATATTCGTGACGGATTATAATTGAAGCAAAATTGGACGAGTGATATGCTTGAGGATACTAAAAATAATATTTATTGTCTTAATTAGATGAAAAAAAAAGTGGAAGAAAACAAATATCAGAGGAAAAGAAAGTGATGATTCAATTCGGTTTACATTGAATAGTTGAAATAGGAGTGAAGGGTTAACCAGACAAGAAGGGTAGAAAAGCCCTTTGATCTTCATTCAATCGATTCAATCAGCATCTTGTGGATGAATCAATCAATAAATTCAACCCCATTATTCAATCGATTCAAACACTCGAATGAATGGTGAAAATGAGTACCGAACAGTGAGGAAAGTCATTCAATCGATTCAAGTAGTTGCATGGTGAGTACCGAACGACACTTAAAACAAATTCACCATCACCTATTAAAAACTAAGACTTGTTAGTTATTGGGTGTTTTGAGACTTGTTAGTTAGAAAGTGGTGTCCCATTAAAATTGAGGTTGATTCTTGTTTACATTAGCTTTTTTTTGACGGTTGTTATGATATGTTTTTTATGATGATAATTCTTGTTATTGCTTGTTATTGCTTGTTATTTTTATGTATCCTTTTTTGTTGGCACATTGTTGTTGTTGATGACATTGTTTTCTTATGATGAATATGATCGTTTATGTGTTCAACATTCGTTATATGACGATGATGAGACCAACGTTTGCCGTAATGATGATGAGTTTTGGGTTCAAGCATGTAAGGGTCCACAAATCATGGAAGGGTTTTGGATTCGGAGAACAAGGCATAGGCCTTATTCGCACTGGCTTGGTTGCAAATAGTTTCAAGTTTGACAATTCTTCTCAAGTGTACCATACATCCCAAGAGATGGAACATTTGCAAAACTAGGTAAAAGAGATAAAACGAACCCTCACATACCCTCAAAACCCATTGAATTCTCTATTTATGTTACCCTTGCTTTTACCCTTGAATTTACCTTCCCCCAAATTTACCTTACCTTACCTTTTATCCTTGAACTTACCCTCAAATATACCCCTAAAAACAATAGAAATATCTATTTATGATACCCTTGTTTCAAGTTATTAGATGTTACCCTCGCTATTACCCTTGAACTGAACCTCAATTATTGTTTCGTGTTATATTAGTCTCTGGAGTCTCGAATTATCACTAGAGGGCAATATAACAGAGACCCCGAATTATGATAAAGTTTGCTCAATTCTTATGACATGCACGATGATTTGGTAAAATTCTTAGTCACAAATTAAGGGGCAAACTTTAGCCATGGTCTATGTACCGGTCGTTTTGTTTCCCCTTAATTTTTTACTAAGAAATCATCCGTTTGCTTTTACAAACAATTGTTGATCATGATTTTATTTAAATCGTAGGCAATTAATTAAACCAAATCACGGTGCAGGTCATAAGAATTGAACAAACTTTAACAAAAGGAGTACTATAGGAAAAAGAAAATCGTATAGATGTATCTATTGTGCACCGTTGAAATTGATCGATAAAGAGGCAAATACTAACAACAGGAGCCGGGAGAGTTGAATACGAAAGCAAAAGCTAATGATATATTTTTCTTAAAAAAAAGGGCGCTATTTGGCCCTCCAACCTATGTAAAAGGCAAAGATAAACTAATTATTGATTGAAGAAAAGAAGTATCTTCCCATTTCTCAATAGGAACCAAATCTCTAAACGTAGGGTGAGTATGCAAAGAATATTTAACACCAGGCCCCACATATCAAGTGCCATGCATGGCCCACAACAACTTACAAAACCTCATCGTTTTTCTCAAGCTTCACAAGACTTTTTTTTCTTTTTTTTTTTTAGAAAATGAAAAGCGGTTCGAAAAAATCGGCAGACGGAAAAACCGTCATGGAAGGACCACAAATATAAGTGAAAAGAAATACACAAAAAAAACATTAAAATAAAACCAAAAGCAAAAAAGTTTTCAAGAGAAATTCTACAAGACTTTGATGGCAATATAATGGAGTTTTTAATGTTATTGGATGGCAAAATAAGTTTTTTTTTTAATTTAATTAATAAAGTACCTAAATTTTTGTGGTTTTAGTATTGATATTTGGATATTGAATGGTAGGTATTAGATTTCAGGTGTATGTTTTTTTTTATTAAATCAAGTATTATAATTGGGTATTAGACCATTTCTCTTTATAAGAATCTACAAAGCTTCACACCGGTCATTTTCCATAAAAACAATATAATAAATATGTTTAGATAGGATATTGTTTTCACAATCACTATTAAATCACTTTACTTGTCATTAACAACTTGTAAAGAAGAATGTGACGTATTAAGAAGGTACAATAGGTTCCTTTTGGCTTTTACCATTATCACAAAAGAGTCCTCTTTCATGCTACTCACCGTTGTATGACAAGTCTGGCATGCCACAACAATTTCATTGTTCTTTCAACCACTGGGTACCTATGCTATGCCCGGGGGCAGGAAAACTATAGTTTGATAAGCGCTCTACCAAAAAACAATTAAGGTGATAAGCGATGAAGGATTTGTAAACATTTGTTATTAGATTTGCTCATGTTTATTGATTTCTGTAGTTGAATTTGTTGACCTTGGAATTTCAGACTTTGCCAAATTCTGCACAAAACCAAAATTTTAATTTGTTGAACTAGGAATTTAAGACTTCACCCAATTATACACGAAACAAAAATTGAGACACAACTTGAATAGGGTAGAGATCCTCTAGTGGATGAGGATTATGAAAACAATGTTTTCGAACTCCTTCACCGCAAACAAGGGACGGACGGATACAAGGGGTAATGGGATTGTGCCCTTGCTTTCAACGAGATTGAAGGAGGTATCTAGAGTACGTATGGGGTTCGAGTTTCGGAAACAGGGAAAAAAAAAGTTTTTTTTTATGAATTTATTTTAAACAAATAATATATAGAGAGAGAAATTAAGTGAAATTTATTATTGCATTAACTATTAATTAATACAATTAACACAACATAACTTTTAATATTCTAGCTTATCAACCACTAATTAGTTTTATTTGACAATTTATTTATAAAATGCAACTTTAAAATTAATATGCAAAACAAACCTTCTTAATTCTTATTGTATATATTTTTAATTTTAAAAAAATATACATATATATAGATGAAGATATTGTGAAGTTCAAATACAATAATTCGTCATCCACTACCTAATTTATTTGACAATTTATTTATAACACAAATTAAATATATAAAATTAATTTAACTATCCTCTACATAAAAACATATATAATAAAAGCTCTAATCTATAGTACAAAACTATAGTATACTTTTTTTTATTCAATTTATAAATTTTAGTGTTTAATTTTTAACTTATTATGCAAAATGTCTTGAAAAAATTTGGTCAAATAGGCCCTATTGTATTTCCATCAGGTTTGTATACCCCTTTAATTTTTACAACTTTCATTAAATTGAAGTTGGAAGATAAGGGGTTTGATTAGAGGTGCATTTACTAAACATATTTATATCATGGCCTAATTATTAAAGATAAATCTCAAAAGACTTACTTAGCTAATTTGGCTAAATGTCTTATACAATTTTTTTATTTTTACTTTCTTTTTTTTGCTCCCCCGCCTCAATTTTTTTTTTCTTACTCCGCCACTCAACAGGGTACCATAAGGACCATAACTTGTACCCAGTCTTGTGGGAAATTATCAAATAGAATATCTCGAAAAATACATTAAGCTTTAAACCTAAATGAAAAGAGAGTTTAACCCACTAACTTAAAATCAAAACACTGAAGGGAAAGTGTATTATGCTGGGGCAGTTTATGGTTGTTTGAAATGGAAACTAGTTGCCCACCTTTAGTTTGTCAATTGTGTTGTGGTTTCTAACCTATATGGTTTGCTACCTTATTGAACAAAAAGACAAAAAACTGTTGCAGCTACAGTCTGTAACCTAATGATGTACAGGTTGGAAGCTAGAATGGAACAAGGCTAATCCATGGTTAGGACTTGCTTCATGTAAACACCATACTAGTGCTGCTATAAGCAACAATGAGATTTATCATGCTGTAATCTAGAATTGAACCTGAGTATGATGTATGTAAAACAAAATGGCTTACCATCTCAGGCCTGTGTTCCGCATTGTTCCTCCACTCGTTCCCTGCAAAAATACACATAGTAGCATGTCAAGACATCAAAACTCAACACAATAGAGTAGAAAATCACCTACGCATGTATTACTCACAGGTAGCTTGGCGCATATATACACCCCTATATACATACACATATGCTCTATAAAATATGTACTCCCCCAAATATAAGTTATTCTAGCATTCGACACAGTTTGTAATGAACTTATCAAAGGCTAGAAAAATGTACTTTTGCATTATTATTTTCCATCAACTTAACCACTTATTAGTTATCACTGCCCTTTACAACATCAATGGGAAGTCAAAAGTCAAAAAATACATAAATTAATGAAAATTATTGTAACTCGCTATTTAAACAGTGACTGTAAAATGCCCTATATATTTGATCAAATCTTATTAGGCTAAAATAAGATGACTCATTGTCAATCGGAAGGAGTATTATATTTCCTCATAGAAAAAGACTTTTCTCTAATCCAAAGACTATTAAATATATAATTAACTAGAAAAGTAAATTAATGAACTTTCATTTCGCTTTAAAGAGATTTGTGCAGTTGTTTGATAAGTGCAAATTTGTGGGTAGATTTTTTGAGTGAATTTACACAAAAAGGCATGAATTAAAAGTAATCAATAGAGCAGTGTGACGTTTGTTCTGGGTATATTAGGATCATACATCGCACCCAAAACCTCCTACGTGTGAAACAATTCCCCCTCTATTCCTAAGTTACTAAATTTCACAAAGCTCCTTTAACATTGAAAAAAAAAAGAAAGAAATCGTACATTGGCTAAGATATTTTAATCAAAGAACCAAGGTAAAAAGGTTTTGTCTTGGGGGCTTTTCCCAAAAAAGTGAAGATAGTATGTCGACACCAGGAAGTTCAAAGCCAAATGACCAAGTATAAAAAATGGTACAAGATGACCCACATGGGACTTTCCACCAATAAAAGAAGGGATCAAGAGCAAAGTTAGGGTTTTGGGAGGACAATTCACTTAACTCTTCAATACTCCGTATGAAAAAAACAAGCTATAGTGGGACATGGTGATCAATCATTTCCATGTGGGTGAAAACTTTATGACTCCAGCGCCTCGACATTGTAATCGCTCAAGTTCAACTCCCGAGGTGGTAAAAACATCAGAATTTATAGTGTGCTGACGCTAATGAGCACTGGAACCAGTATCAGACTATCAGGCTGTATTGGATCCAACATTTGCTAAACAAAAACTACTCTCACCTTATACACTTGTTCAAAAATAATTTTTATTTGGCTAATTTGGCATTCACCTTACACATTTGTACTTATATTCATAACTTGAGTGTAAATTGTGGTTTTAATAGAGTAAAAAAGTAAAGTAATAATTAGGAGTATCATATATTCTTTCTTTATAGTTTTCTTGACAATTATGAAAAATGCTAAAACAACAATTACTTTCATATGGAGGGAGTACTAGTTCCAATTGTAAAATTAACAAAGATCAGCCAAAAACTAGTCTAGTGTAAAATTTTGGTAAGTTATCTCCAAAACTTCATTCAAAGTATCTCTCCTATATAAGTATATAGCAGTCTCAAATGATCCTATGTGATCAATGGAGATGTATGCCATTTTCTACTTTTCAAATAAATTATAAACGTTAATATTTTGATAATTTTTTTATCAAGTATATAAGATCGCATACATTTGCCAAGGGTCGATATGAATAAAAATTTCTGTTTTTACTACACTACAGTAAAGCACTTCTTGAGGTATTATGAGATATCATATATTTAGCTTTTTCATACTGTACGTACATCAATTTGGAATGTTTCTAAAACATTGATGTATTTATTCTAGATGCAAAACATTGATTCCAGTGATATTAGGAGAACCTCGTGCTAATAAAAACCTTCAAATTACAACAAGCAGTCATCAGTAAGGGGTTAGTACCAATTTGGATGTCTGAACTTAAACGTTTTCCCTCTTGGCTTCAATTATGACTCCGTAGGTTCAACTACAGCCTGAAGATAAGGTTCATTCCACTGGCTTGTTAATCTTTAGTACAGTAAGTACCCTAATCGATATACAGGTAAGTTGACCAAAAACCTCAAAAGACAAAACAGAAAAAGACGGTGAATTGAATGAACTAAATCTGCAAACTAGTGTCACCAACAATCCTTAGTGATAGGAAACAAAGGGAGCACCAATAAATAAGGTTTTTGATGGATATAAGTTGATACCTCTGTGCTTCACAACCGCTAGAGCATCCAAATACTTCCAGTAAATGTAACAGGAAACCTCTGGATTCATTAAGATGAACTTAATTACTTCATAGAAAAAGGTTGATTAATAAGGTTGTATAACGCATGATGTCTTTCAACACCATAACTCAAGAATGACACAGAAATATATCCACAAATAGCACCAATATTGCTTGGATGAATTCAGTACAGTAACCTGCAAGGAGAAGCACAAAGGTATCAACTTGTATGCATAAAAAAAAAAGAAAAAAAAGAGGTTATCCTCCCCTCCCCCAAAACCCTATTTAGGTACATCAGTAATGCAAATATGAAAAATGAAGATTACTTCTGGGATGACCAGTTTAGGTCTCTTTCAAATTCATAAACTATAAACCTGTTTTTTCTAAATGCAATAAGATATAGTCGTAATATAATACTAAACTTCTGGGGACCGCATGCTCTAGCCTGTAGTATACCCCTATCAACAGAGAGAAATAGTTTAAATACAGGAGAAAATTACATTTTAAATAATAAAAAATCTGACATGGACCCCACAATGGCCAATAAATAACGGCCTCCTCTCCTCCCAAGGTGCAAAACAAACTTAAGAGCTTTCAATAGCTTTCTACCATCCACAAGACCAACGAAGAAAAAAAAACACATAACCTCATAGTGTCGACATGGTTTGCCAGGAAGAGCCTCTGGTAGTCAAGATTCTAGAGCTCTATGTGAAAATTTCAAGCTTAGAGAATCTCAAACCATCCGAGGATGTCAACATGCTGTTTACACAGCTAGTTGTCACATGCATCCCTCCAAATCCCATAGATGTCACCAATCTATGTGAGACAGTCCAACAAATCAGGTCAAAGCTTATTAAACTCTGTGGCGAAGCCGAAGGCTATCTCGAGAGCCACTACTCATCCATCTTAGGAGCATACGACAATCCGCTTGACCATCTCAACATCTTTCCTTATTTCAACAACTATACTAAGCTAAGCCAGCTTGAATTCAACATCCTCAGTGAACACCATACCCATGTCCCGGATCAGATCGCCTTCGTGGGGTCCGGCCCACTCCCTCTCACCTCAATATGTCTTGCTTCCTTTCATCTCACTAAAACCACCTTCCACAACTACGATATCGACCAATCAGCCAATTCACTTGCTTCTAATCTGATCAAATCTGACCCCGACCTGTCAAAAAGAATGTTTTTCCACACTAGTGATATTATGAATGTCAAGGATGAGCTAAGGTCCTATGATGTTGTTTTCCTAGCAGCTCTGGTGGGAATGGACAAGGAGGATAAGGTTCGAGTTATCGATCATTTGGCGAAAAACATGGCTCCAGGAGCAATTCTGATGATCAGGAGTGCCCATGGAGCTAGGGCTTTTCTTTACCCCGTGATCGACGCTTGTGATCTCAGTGGGTTTGAGATACTTTCCACGTATCATCCAACAGACGAGGTTATCAATTCAGTGATCATCGCTCGTAGAGTTCCTCACAAGGTTAACAAAAACTGCTTAATCCACAAGGATCATCTTGCCCCTATGGTGCTACCCAGTTGCAAATGCTCGGATTACCAGGTGTTTAATTCTCTAAACCCGGGAAACAGATTTGAGGAATTGGCCATTAATGAGGAGCAGTGTTAACTGTTAACTGCTTAAGACCTACCATTTTCACCAATCCGTGATTCTCCATAGTTCCCTCCCCTCCACCTATTTCTAACTTAAACCCACAAGCAATATCCACCACCACCACCCCTCAACACAGATTTACTCGACTCTAAACTATTCATCTCCCTAAAAATATGTTTCCATATGTTCATACAGTTCAAAGATCAAGAAATAAAGTCATTATTGCGTGTTCAAATCCTCTACTGTGGACTGCCACTTTTATTGCGTGTGCAATTTGCTTAATATGCAGTCCGTAATTTTTTAGCTTCTTTAGTACTGGAATAAGGTATTCACACAGCAAAAATTGCAAGTGCAAGGAAGACTAGTCCGTAAAATTTATCTTCAGTCCAGCCCCTTTCCGGCTCACTGTCAGCTTATCCTCACAAAGCCCTAAAGTTGGGAAGATATGTGCAAGAGCTGATAT
This sequence comes from Fagopyrum esculentum, assembly GCA_033239045.1. Taxonomy (NCBI): domain Eukaryota; kingdom Viridiplantae; phylum Streptophyta; class Magnoliopsida; order Caryophyllales; family Polygonaceae; genus Fagopyrum; species Fagopyrum esculentum. Next base: position 28,249,089 of record BSUD01000004.1, on the reverse strand, counting down.
TATCTTAACAATTGCTCAAATATTTTGAAGTCGTTGCCTTGCACGGCTCTTATCCTTTTAAGATTCCAAATTGTGGTTGACACGTGTCCAGGTATGGCTTCACACGACTTTCTTGCGTTTCTTCTTGTTCTAGTCTACTAGGTTTTAATTGTGTGGGATTTGTATAGCCTATTAGGGGTGTCATGCTCACTGAAAAGGATGGAGCTGTTGCTCCATAAGTTTCCATCTGGATCTTTATCTCTTCAAATGCAATGATAGGTCAGAGTTGGTCTGTGAATCTATGTACTTGTGATAGATAATAGCACAAGCACTAGTTAACTAAGCTCCATACTTGCACTTATATGTAAAATGATATCATATGATCTTGTCACCTCAGTGTGAATCTTAGTCAATTTCTTATGATATAAGATTTCTCCTGGTTTAATTACTAGCAATTTTATATGTAATTCTTGTCCAAAAATTAACATGACATTGTTGCCAAGAGTAAACTCTTCAGAAGTTCCACACCAATATGCATAGCCAAATGAAATATGTACATTCACAAAGAAATCAGACTCGAGACATGATAGAAGATATACCTATCTTGTCAGCAAAAATGAAATAAAAAAATTTTAGGCATAGATGAAAAAGTAATTGGCTTGCATATTGAATGAGGACTATGCACATGCTGCTCATTCCCAGAAGTTCGATGATCCTTATATATTTTGCACAACTAAGCCATATTCAATAAATTACCCTAGTGTCATTAGTGTGTCTCAGACCGTCTAGTTGTACAGTCTCCACAGGATTGGAATTTACATAGTTGCATCTTATGGGCAGCAGTAACATGTAAGGTTATGCAAGCTTCAACATAGCCGCAGGTTAAATACATACGTGATAAACCCATTTCATAATCAATGCAAAAAATTTGAGCAAATCCATCCATCTAATGGGTAACAAGAGGATACTTTCTTGCGATATTTATTATGAGTTATGCAATTCCGGCACATAAAAAGCCACATAAACCATACCTCTGGAGTCTGGATGCCATTGTGCCAGAAACTGCAGGTGGTCTTGTGGCTACAGAAAACCACTCATATTTCCTCATCTAGTCTGCAATCATCAGTGGCTTCAACTCCACCTATTTGTAGATCATTGAGAATCTCTTGAACATAGCACTATTTTATAGTTCCTGCAGCAGAATTTAAACCTATAAATGACTAGACATGGAATGTGAAACTGTGAACCATAATACAACCAGCACACAAGAGATGATTTCACAGGAAATCATTTCCGTACTAGACTGATAAAGAGTTTTTGAGTTCAACAAAATGCAGACATTTTAAATCAAACAATCAGGAGATCAGGAATGTAAAAGAATGGCAATGCAGATATGGAAGTAAGTTTAGCTGACTAACAAGAAAATGAACTGATATAAGCCAATTGTGTCACCATTTCCTTGACAGACACAGAAGTTCCGATATATTTAGTCTGGAACATCATCCAAACCAGTTTTACTAAGTCAGTGGAAACCTTCATGCATTGTAACGCTTGGTTTCATACAGCCTATCTACATATAAAGCACCTATCCAATTTGATGAAGAAAGATGTATGAAACCATATAAATAAGATGCAATTCATAGTGCTTTGCATAAACAATTACCTGTAACACTCCATTTCGTCCAAAAACGAAAGAATTAGTAGTAAATAGCCTTCCCTTTACTTTTTAAATCCCAGAAAACCGTGTACGAATTTTAAAAGTCGAAGATAGGACAAACTATGAATTAAAAATTGGACACAATGGCACTACAATATATATCTCAATGTCAACTCTGAGACAAGCTCCAAATAATTAAAAAAGAATGGGAGAGATTGGCACTATAGTAAGGTCTATACCATAATCCTACAGATTCACGATCAATCTCTGTCACTTGCAATTGCACTTGGACCAAATATAAAAAGATCGTAATCGATAGCCCAAAACTCAATCCTCGCAAGTCAAATGATGATAAACAAACGAAGGAATTGCAAATTTGTATTCGATCATCATTACACGTCAAAATTCATCAGAGACCGAAAATAAAGAACAGGCGCAATCAATCACTCAATTCACGAAAACTAGCATCGACAAAATCGATTCAATTGACCAAACTTCTGACAGAAATCTAGAAGTTCTCACCTCTTCATATCGAATGTCAGCATTATTGCACGATACGTAAAACTTGCTGATGAATTTTGGGAGAAAAAGGTATGATCCCGATTGACAAGTTCCTCCGATGCATGAGCGAAGAAATTGAGAAACTGTAAATCCCCTATCTGTTTCGACAGAAGACAAACCCTAGAATATTTGAATTACAGATTATTTCTATTCGCCATCGATGTATCCTATTTTATCACGAGGGAAACAGGGGAAGGTGAAAAACAAAAGAGAGGAGGAAGGTGAAAAGAGAAAGTAGAAACCTAGTCCTCGACAATCCAGATAATACACTGCCATAACGCAAAAATAAATGAGATTTGGTTTATAGGTTTTTTCCAATTTTGTTTAGTAAAGAAAAAATTAGAAAAATAGGACTCTTGAAATTGGCATTATGTAAACTAGAAAGTAAAATACGGGTCTTCTACTGGTTAGATGGTCACTTTTATTCAAAAAAAACGAATTAGGGTTTAATATTTCATTCGGAAGATTTCAACCACCGCGGTACTATTTTCCTTTTTTGCCTCCTCCTTCCTTGTCTCTGAACCACCAGCGATCCTCCTTCCTTGCCTCTGAACCACCAGCGATATTTTCCTTTTTTGCCTCCTCCTTCCTTGTCTCTGAACCACCAGCGATCCTCCTTCCTTGCCTCTGAACCACCAGCGATTTTCCTTACCTCTGAACCACCATCGCCCTCTTCTTCTCCTTCTCTGTTACCGTCGCCCTCTTCTTCTCCCTCTCCTGAAACCATCGTCCCCTTCTTCTTCCTCCCCTGAAACCGCCGTCGTGTTATTCTTCCTGTCCTGAAATCGTCGCTCTCTTCTTCCTCCCCTCTGAACAACATTCATCCTCTTCATCCTCCCCTGAAACTGCCTCTTTGTCCTTCTCTAAACTCACAAGGTTGAAGAACGCTTGGAAACCTAACCAGAAAAAATACAAAGTTTGAAGAATGGCGAGTCTCCCTTCTGCTCAGATTCCGGCGTCCTCTTTCAGTCTAGGGTTTACTCATGCCGTCATTGAGGCAGAAGAACGTAGGATGACCGCCGATTCCGGTGAGGCTACAGTTCGTGAGAAGGCTAAAGTGTTCGAGTATGCCATTGATGAGGAATTGGTAAGTCGTACTACCCTTGAGTACCATCAAATGAGTGAGCACTTTGAGTATGTATGAACACTTTGGGTATGTATGAGCCTTTGGGTATGTAATATGTATGAGCACTTTAGGTATGTATCAACACTTTGAGTAATGTCTGAGCACTTTGGGTATGTTTCTTGGGTATGAATTGAGTAATTGATTACTCCCTTAATGTATTTACTGCGTTTTTTGGGTATTGCTTTAAAATGAGTAATGTGTGAGCATTTTGGGTATGTATGAGCACTTTGAGTAATGTGTGAGCTGGGTATGTTTTTTGAGCAATGTTTTTTGAGTAATGTGTGAGCACAGGATTGGAGTCAGCAACCACCAAGCTCCTCGGTCGTCTTCTCCCTCGAGAGCCACCAAGCATCATGGTCGCCTCGGTCGTCTTTTCCATCTTACCCAAGTATGTAGGGAAGATATTTTGCAGGATAGGTGGGTAAGCTTGCACTGAATAAGGTTGTTTTTTTGGGTAGAAACTTATGTGAGAATGTTAACACACTTTTGGTTAACAAAATTGGGTTGTTATTTTTTGGGTATGTTATGTACTTATGTGTCATCTTTTTTGTATGTTGTATTATGATTTATGTTTGATTATCCAAAATTTCGATTTCAATATTGGGATATGCACTTACCGTGTTCGATGTATTACATTGACAACCATACAAACAAACCACTTACCCAAACATATCAATATCTTACAAAACACTTACCCAATCATATCAAAATTGAGTATGTAGATTTGTATGTATTTTGGGTAATAATTACGTACATACCCCAAAAATTACTACACTGACAACCATACAAACAAACCACTTACCTAAACATATCAATATCTTACAAAACACTTACACAATCATATCAAACCTGGGTATGTGAATTTGTATGCATTTTGGGTAATAACTACGTACATACCCAAAAACAATTACAGGAAACCAATATGGGCCAACAATTCCCTCCAAAAATGTCAATCAAATTTGTCATCAATCAACCCAATTTCTGCACAGCAGTCAGCAGTCATCAATCAGCCTTTTTTAGCCTTCTTGTACTATGAAAAAACTAGCCTGCAAAATAGGAGCCCCTTTTTTCAACTTAATATTAGGAGGCCCTATATTCCAACTTTATTGTGTAGAAGGCCCAATATGCTAATTCAGCCTTTAGTAAACGTACTTCTTGAGAGAAGTGTATAGGCTTTTTTTAATTTTGTATTTATTTAATTGAAACATTAAAAAAGTCTAGTTATTACTCTAGTTTATAGTTAAATAACGTGTATTATTTTAGGCATCGTCGGATGGCACCCGCGATCAAATTGAGATTATATATATATATATATATATATATAGATTTTAGTTCAAGTGAGGAGAGATCTTGTAGATAGGAATTAGGAGTGTTGTGAGCCATTGGATGAGTTTTAAATCAAGGGCTCACACACGCTCATCATTAATGGCATTTTTGTAAATTGACTTAAAATTTGGAAAAATCCCCTACGTTCATAGATAGGTGATCAGTGTTCATACTTTTATATGTCATTGTTCATATTTTTATTCATCGGTGTTCATAGTATTTTTATTCATCAAAGTGTCATGTTCATTTATTCTTTTGTGTTTATTTTATAATACATAGATGTTCATTTACAATATATAACCACAAAAAATAAAAAAAATTCATCACAAAACGTGAAAATATGATCATAATATGATATGTATGTGTAAAAGTTATAGATAAGTCACTAGTGTTCATACTTTTATACGTCATTGTTCATGTTTTTATTCATTGGTGTTCATTGTTTTACACGTCATTGTTCATGTAAATATGATCATAATATGTTATGTATGTATAAAACAGACATCAATGCATTGAACACTAAAAAAAGACAACAATGCATTAAACACTATCCAAATTAATGAGCTTCATGAACCCACATCACAAAATACTTTCCACCCTCCATAATCTTAAACACAACTCTTCCATTACAACCACATCGATTGAAAGTTGTCTTCCTTTTGCCCGTACTATGTTTGCCATTTTTTTACCTTCCCTTGTCCATACCAAAATACTTCCTCAACACAACATTGTTGGGTTTTTGATTACATGAAACACGAATCTCAAATTCACAAATAGAGGCCTCCTATAGAAGTCCTCAACTTCCTCCACACTTAAAAATTGTTGACCAACATGTAGCTTCAATGTATCCTAACAAATTAGAACCCAATTGGTAGAGTAATTTGGAGTTACTTGTATAATAGTTCCACCTTCATTACATGGAGCATTCGCCCTCAATCCCGACACAATGATTGGTGATGATTGTGTACCCAACATCACTGAATCTGTAAAACAATGTAAAACTATACTAGTGTAAGTTCATACTTTTTATTCATTGGTGTTCATACTTTTATACGTCATTGTTCATGTAAATATTATAGACTATTTTCCTTTTAGACATTTTGTCGAACAATTGGCGTGCACACTAAAAAAAGCTTATAGATTGTTTCAATTGGAAGTATTAGACCAACTCAACATATGTATATACATATATGATCTCAATCAAACCTATCAAAACAAAATATGATTCAACAAATTTGATTTAAAAAATAAACATCAATCATAATGATTCCTAAACTATAAGAATGAAAAACCTAAACCTTGAGAATAGAAATTTCGAAGAGACAATACCTCATTCATCTAGTATTCTCTTTGATTTCATCATTTTTATATAATCCGTCTTTGATTTGGTTGAAAATCGGCCAAATATAGAGCTTGTTGGATGAAGAATGTGAGAGTGTTGTGATTTGTGAATTGGTCGATCATCGAGAGTGTTGTAGTCTTGTACTTTTTTTTTTTCCAGATTTATGTAATTACAAGATGCCATTAATGATGAGTGTTTGTGAGCCATTGATTTAAATTTGATCCAATGGCTCACATAGCTCCTAATTCCTATCCATAAGGCTTCTCCTCACCGGAACTAGCCTCTATATATATATATATATATATAGATTTTAGTTCAAGTGAGGAGAGAGCTTGTAGATAGGAATTAGGAGGGTTGTGAGCCATTGGATGAGTTTTAAATCAAGGGATCACACACGCTCATCATTAATGGCATTTTTGTAAATTGACTTAAAATTTGGAAATATCCCCTACGTTCGTAGATAAGTGATCAGTGTTCATACTTTTATATGTCATTGTTCATGTTTTTATTCATCGGTGTTCATAGTATTTTTATTCATCAAAGTGTCATATTCATTTATCTTTTGTGTTCATTTTATAATACATAGATGTTCATTTACAATATATAACCACAAAAAATAAAAAAAAAATTCATCACAAAACATGAAAATATGATCATAATATGTTATATATGTGTAAAAGTTATAGATAAGTCACTAGTGTTCATACTTTTATACGTCATTGTTCATGTTTTTATTCATCGGTGTTCATACTTGTATACGTCATTGTTCATGTAAATATGATCATAATATGTTATGTATGTATAAAACAGACATCAATGCATTGAACACTAAAAAAAAGACAACAATGCATTAAACACTATCCAAATTAATGAGCTTCATGAACCCACTTCACAAAATACTTTCCACCCTTCAAAATCTTAAACGCAACTCTTGCATTACAACCACATCGATTGAAAGTTGTCTTCCTTTTACCCGTACTATGTTTTCTATTTTTTTTACCTTCCCTTGTCCATACCAAAATACTTCCTCAAGACAAAATTGTTGGGTTTTTGATTACATGAAACACGAATCTCAAATTCACAAATAGAGGCCTCCTATAGAAGTCCTCAACTTCCCCCACACTTAAAAATTGTTGTCCAACACGTAGCTTCAATATATTATCACAAATTAGAACCCAATTGGTAGAGTAATTTGGAGTTACTTGTATAATAGTTCCACCTTCATTACATGGAGCATTCGCCCTCAATCCCGACACAATGATTGGTGATGATTGCGTACCCAACATCACTGAATCTGTAAAACAATGTAAACATATACTAGTTTAAGTTCATACTTTTTATTCATTGGTGTTCATACTTTTATACGTCATTGTTCATGTTTTTATTCTTCGGTGTTCATAATTTTTATTTCATGTTCATGTAAATATTATAGACTATTTTCCTATTAGACATTTTGTCGAACAATTGGCGTGCACACTAAAAAAAGCTTATAGATTGTTTCAATTGGAAGTATTAGACCAACTCAACATATGTATATACATATATGATTTCAATCAAACCTATCAAAACAAAAAATGATTCAACAAATTTGATTTAAAAAATAAACATCAATCATAATGATCCTAAACTATAAGAATGAAAAACCTAAACCTTGAGAATAGAAATTACGAAGAGACAATACCTGAATCGTCTTGTATTGTCTTTGATTTCATCATTTTTATATAATCCGTCTTTGATTTGGTTGAAAATCGGCCAAATATAGAGCTTGTTGGATGAAGAATGTGAGAGTGTTGTGATTTGTGAGTCGGTCGATCAACGAGAGTGTTGTACTCTTTTTTTTCCAGATTTATGTAATTACAAGATGCCATTAATGATGAGTGTTTGTGAGCCATTGATTTAAATTTGATCCAATGGCTCACATAGCTCCTAATTCCTATCCATAAGGCTTCTCCTCACCGGAACTAGCCTCTCTCTCTATATATATATATATATATATATATATATATATATATATTTAGGTTCAAGTGAGGAGAACCCTTGTGGATAGAAATTAGTTTGACCCGTGATGGTAGCACGTGGAATGCCACGTCACCGTTTTTTTTTCCGGAAAAAAAAGACGTGGAATGTCACGTGGCATCACCACAAAATGAACAGTTAGTAATAAAAATATGAACACTACCTATAACAAAAAAAAAGAACTATCATTAATAAAATTATGAACATTGACTTTGAAAAATATGAACACGTACTTTGAAAAATATGAACACTTACTCTGAAAAATATGAACATTGTAATTGTAAAAAAATGAACACACTTGTAAAATAATGAACATCATATTTTTTTATACACGATTTGAAACAAAAAGAAAATTTTTACAAAAATACAAAAATGAACATTTAGTGTGAAAACATGAACAATTAGTGTTGGGAAAAAATAACAGTTATTAATAAATATGAACAATGACTTTTTAAAAAATGAACACTTACTTTAAAAACCATGAACACTTAATTTAAAAACCATGAACACATACTTATAAAAATATGAACAACATTTTCTTTAACAACCTTGAATGCCATATTTTTATTACCCATTGTTCATTTTTGTGGTGGTGACACGTGGCATGCCACGTCACCGTTTTGTTATTGGACAATTTTGGTGAATAGGCCTTTTTGAGAAACTAGAGTAATAACTAGGATTTTTAATGTTTCAATTAAATAAATATACTCCAACATTTTGTATTTATTCTTATATTGTACAACTATTCTCTCAAGGGATACATTTACTAAACACAAAACTAGAAAAAGCCTAGTAAACCAAATTATTTTTTTTTTCACGACAAAAAAAAAAAAAAATGGTGACGTGGCATGCCACGTGTCACCATCCTAACTCTCTTCATTCCTATCCACAAGGGTGCTCCTCACCCTATATATATATATATATATATATATATATATATATATATATATATATA
>BSUD01000004.1:28195562-28240025 GCA_033239045.1 Fagopyrum esculentum | reverse complement strand
ATATATATATATATATATATATATATATATATATATATATATATATATATATAGGGTGTCGACGTCATTCGTCAACGCTCAAGATAGACACCGGCGCCTTGCAAATTTTGTTAGTTCTTGTAAATTTAAACGTTGTGTATATAACACTTCCCTTAATTTTTAAGCAAATTCACATTTTTCGTAAAGTTAAGGTTGACAAGTGATTAAAAATATCAAATGTATGATGCATAGAAGTTCATAAATCTTGTAAAAAATATATTACAAATACTTACGATGATTATTATCAAATAAAAGTATTATATTAAATTAGTTAAAATAATGCTAATACTTTATTTAATTGTAGTTTTCAGTATTTTTAATTGGCAGTGAGACAATAAGCTAAGTGGGATATGAAGTTGGAGAGGGAAATGAAACGAGAATTTGCATTAAAAAATGGCACAATATTTGCCAGTGACAACTCCAAAGTCTGACCTGACTTTCTCAAAGAAGCGAAGATTCAGTATGGAGTCGGATATGATCATCTCGATCTCCCAGTGACAACTCCAAAGTCCTTGGAGTGCCTTGATAACACAAAGGTTATCACCCTCAATTTCAATTTTTTTTATATTTAGTCTTATTGCTTATTTTAGTCCAGCTTTCAGCGCGAAGGTTTCTGCTTTAACTACCGAGTTAAAGTTTTTTTTTTTTGCGCCCAAGCTAATAACATCACCGTAATAATTTCGTATAACAAAATCAATGGAGGTTATTCCCGAATCGAGTTTTGATCCATCAAAGTTGAGTTTGTGGAACCCAGTTTTTTGTTTATCCCATTTAATATTATTTTTTTCTTGTGTTGGGTAAGTTGTTCTTTTGAATATGTTTAAAATCGTAGTCATCATCATCGGTCTTATGATTTTTCTAATTCTGAACTAGGTTTTTAATGAAATTTAGGATGTTATGATCCGACCCGATTGCATCATTGTTAAATATGATTTTATTTCTAAAGAACCAAATACTCCACCATATGGTTGCAAGTTGTTAGCATGAAATATTGTGATATTTTAGGCACGTTTTCTAGATGTATTTCATCCATATTGGTGTTCATCGATAAAGCATTGAAGGAATTGTGAGCTAGTTTATCTATATTGTCGATATAGAGGTCTACATAAGCTTTGTGTTGATTGTAGGCGAATAAGAGGTAAAACCAAACGAATTAAGAGAGAATGGAGATGGATTGAGCGCATCCAAGGATTTAGGACACCACAAAGAAGCTAAGGAAGATTCTAGGATGAAGAATGACACAAAACAAAGGGAATTACGAGCAACATAGGCTTCCACGCTCTAAAATACGGCCGTAATGAAGTCCACGCTCTAAACCACGGCCGTGGAACTTGGCAACATGAGCGTTGAGCATTCCAGAGAGTTACACGGTATAAAGTACGGTCGTGGAAGTTGTGAAGAACTGTGACGGAATCCACGCTCTAAACCACGGGCGTGGAACCCTCTATGACCGTGATTTAGGCGATCTTTTGACGTACTAATTAAAGCCACGATCTTTTACACAATGGGCTGAAGGGTTACTTCTATCCTTCCCTATAAAAGGACTAGAGGTGGGAGAAATCGGGGACAGCGCTTAGACCTCGCTTACACCCTCCCATAGAGTATCATCGCTTGGAGCTTCGCTTCTGCACATTGAGGGTATCATCGGACGTACGAAGATTACGTCTTTTTCCTTAGGTTTGATTAGAAGACGGATTGACATCCCGTTCTTCGTTCTTATCAAGGATTGTGATTTGTTTGTGTTATTCCAAATCTGATATACATCATTACCTTTGTTTGTGGATTTGAGATTGCTTTGAATTTATTGAAGGTTTTCAAAGGATTTCATCTTTCATTCTTCTAAATCTTGAATTTGATATCATAATGACTGTTCTTGGCTAAAACCCTTTAGCATTTCTAAGGTGAAGGGTTGATAGTTGTGGCTTAGATGATGATAGATCGATCGTAAACAGATTGGACTTTGAGAGTTAGAGAGATTTCGCCGACGAGCTAGAATCACGGTGTGTTCTTGAGTTCCACGGTCGTGGAATCTCAAGATCCACCCGTAATTTTCCCTATTTTACGAACCTTTCTTTTACTTTAATCCAAAGTTAAAGATTTGCTTTAACTTAGTCTTGGCTTGCCTTTTTTAGGTAGTAGTGAAGCCTCAACAACCTCTACTTCGATTTCGAGTGTCACAACCTTAATCGGTTTAGTTAGTCTTGATCCTTGGGTTACAAGTTTGGGTATTTGAGATTAATTCTTGTCTTTAGATCCTTTCTATACTGAAGACTCAACAACCTTTATAGAGAGTATTTCTAGATAAGTCATATAAAGCCTTGGAACTTCACCGTACATTTCTTTACCTTAGTATACCTTTGCAACTCTTAACTATGTCCTTAGTTCTTTAGTATGTCTTAAATCGATTGCCACAATTAGACACCTGGATCTTTAAGGTTGCTGTTTTCCCAATATATTTGCAAAGCTTTACCCTTTTTCTTGCTTGACAATCTTATAATTGAATTTGTTCCCCCCAAATCCCTGTGTTCGATACTCTGGAATTCTTGCTTAACTACGTCGATCCGTACACTGCGGGTTCGCTTGCTTGATTCTAGTTTTCTAAATTTAAAGCTTATTTGCACGCACGCTAAGTGACGAACAAGTTTTTGGCGCCGTTGCCGGGATTTGGTTTAGGCCGAATTCGGTTATCGGTTGTCAAGCTTGGGAGCTTTTCCCTTGTTATTTGATATCTCTTTCGAGTGTATGCGCAGGTCTAGGAACAACGAAGACCTCTTACCTCTCGATCAAGAGCTTGAGAGGACTTTGAGGAGAAAGCTCAAGGAAAGAAAGATGGCTGAAGAAAGAGAACGCGATTACCAAACGGAGCTAGAGGAATCCGAAGCTCAACTTCGATGGAGCGAGAAGACTCGCAAGGAAGAATCGGAACGTCATCAAACGAAGGTTGATGATCTAACAGACATGATGTTTCAAATGAGCACTACTACAAAAATGTGTTTATAACCCTTAAAATATATCCCGGGCTTATAAATCACGTGGTATAAAAGCGGATTTTTTAAAAATTTAATTTGGAAACCTATAATAACACGGATGTTGTAATACCCTGGTTATAAAGTTATGCAAAATTAGGCAAGAGGTATGTAAATAACTCGAACATTGTTATATCCGGGTTATATAAAACATATATAACACGGTTATTTTCACCACCGGGTTATATATTAAGTTAAATTTGTAAATTCAACAAAACGCCCGGAATATTTGGCTTGCTTCACTATTACTATTTTTCCACCTAAACAATAAAATTCCTACCAATTTACACGAAACTTTTCACACCAAAATTGAATGTCATTCTAGACGCCCTAACCTCATCAGGAAGCCTGTAATACCCGAAAATTTTATTTTCGTTAGATTACGAGTCAAATCATAATTCGATCGGTTCGGACTTTTAGGTGATGCTTATATCGTAAATTCCGTCAATATGACAGGCTAGCGGGCCCATCTAGACAAGCCCACTAGGCCCATCAAAATAGGGGAACACGGTAAACGTTTTGGGCTTCTTAGGGCAAGCTTTTCTACCCTCTTGAAACCTCAGACACCCATCTCCTTTTCCATTCCTTACCAATGCCTGCTATCCCTTTTCCCCTTCTCCTTCAACCGTTGTTTTGGGGAGACGACGCTGCTGCACTTGGCCGGCCACAACCTGCGACAACTCTCACGTTGGACCGGCATGCCTCTTCTCCTCTCCACTTCTCGCACCGGACCGGCTAGGTAGGGGAGAAACAATCGCCTTCATCTCAGAGCTTCAAGCGCCTATACCGGCCTCTATCTATCGCTTTATCTCGCTAAGTGCGCTGCATATTGCAGTTACGAGAAAGAAGCTACAACTCAGGGTTCAATTGTAACAACGGCCTCGACCTATCGCAAGGCTTCAATTGGAATTCATTCTCGTTGGATGCAGAGTGTAATTAGGTTTAAATCGCAAAGATTTGATGATTGTGGCTGCAGTTGCTCAATTTCGTTCAGCCGTTACGTTTAACAGGTAAGAAAACTTCAACATCGATATGCAGGTTTGAATTGATCTTTTCAGTTTGTTTACCCGTTTTGTGATAGTAAGATACCACAATTGATCACATTCAAAACGTTGTGAATTGACACTTGAAATAAATGGGTGTGGGGGCTTTGAATGAAGAATGCCCTACAATCTTGTTTATGAATACTGATGACACTAGTTATTTTGTTCTCGATCTTCAGGTCTATTCCTTGCTGTTTCTTCAAAAACCAGATACCAAATTTATTATGTGATAGGAAAACTGCAGTTTTTGTATATTTGAACTTGATCCCAAACATGAGCAGTTCTTGTTAACAAAAAGAAAAGAACACCAGTATATCAAACCTCATGGGATGATGATCATTGAAACTGAAATTTTGTTGATTGTGTTAGCAAGAAACGTCCAACCATTACAAACACACACTAAATATAAGAATATCTTCTAACTGCTTTCTCTTAACTATTACTCCTTTTGTTTTGCTATATATACACCTTCCTACTAAGCTATTATCTTCCTACTTAGCTTTCATTATAAACACACACTAAACACAATCACAACTAAACACAGTCTAGAAGCAAAAACTCGTGCGACACTTCAATCGACTTGGGGTCATCAGAGATACAGTGTAAGATTTCAGAAGCTAAAAATATGGTGATTTACATCAATAACTAGGTGCAGGATTACTTGTCAACTACGGTGTCTCTTGATCAGAAAGCTTGTAATTCAGATGACATGGTTAGTTAGCTCTTTATTCATATTGATCCATCTAATGTCAAAAGTTTTATAATAGGAACATAGGGAGCCTAGAAATACTGCAAAAAATGCAAAGAAAATTGGCAATCTCTAATTGTTTTATCACTCTTAATACTTGATTGGAAGTAAATAGTAGTATAAGCTTAACAAAATTAGTGTAATTGTTTTCGTCTTCCATGATATACAGGCGACGGAAGTAGCAGATGTGCTAAGCCTCATCGGTTGGATATCAATTTGAATCTCGCAGGTTAGTTTTTAATCTGTAATGATGTTGGATTAGGCACTTAATGCAAAAAAAAAGAAGAAAATTATATAGTAAACTTAGTTCATCATGATCATGTGTCTACTGTTTTGTAATAACAGGAAGCATGGCCTCTTGATGTAGAGATAGCCTTTCATGTATTATCTGACTCCATATCAAGTAAGACAAATTATTCGTGAAATGTTTCTGTTGTACCTGGAGTTGCAAGTGGGGAAAGGGTGTTCCCTTCACGGAGGATGTGCAACCTGTCCATACATGAAGGTTAGTTTCTAACAAGTGCATGGGATTTCTTTATGAACATTAACAAAATATAGCCTCAGAACTTATATTATGAAATCTGAGCTTTGTCGTGCTTCTGATATATACAAATGAATTCACTCACTTCACTCCTAGATGTCTACCATGGTCTGCCTACCAACAAGCTCAGTCTCTCTGCTTATGAAGTTGCTCGCTTCAGTATTCTAACACCAAGCGGGAAGGAAATTGCAGATGTAAGATGTGAACCGATTCTGAATATTTGACATTTTCAGGTCAGTCTAATCAATGGTTGTATCATGTATTCCTCACTAAGACCAAATTGTTCTTAAAAATTATGACCTTGATCTTTCTTTTATTTATGTGCAGTCTAACAGGGAATTGCCAGAGAAGCTTGGCAACCAAATCCTTGTAAGCTTTGGTATTGCGTCTTACTCTCCAACTGTATTCTTGGCTGTTATATGGTATTTTACTGATATATGACTACTTGGGCCTGCTTATCAGGGTTGTTGTAGTCCTTGGCTTAGGCACAATATTGACGCACGTGAACCTAGAATTTAGAATCACCATGTCTTATTGTTAATTTGTGAAATTTGATATACTTTTTGGTGGCCACTTAAAATTGTGGGCGAAGGTTATTTTAGTAAAAAACCCACTAAATATTTTTGTTAATTTAGAATTTAGAACCTAGAATTTAGAATCACCATGTCTTATTGTTAATTTGGCTCTTATACTGGGTTACTTGTCGATCTAACTAAATGTTTGATTTTCCTACCTCACACACAAAATCTTTTTGTTGTAGGAAAAGACTATAAAACTTGATCACTTCTTTGATGATCTTAGTAGGCAAATTTATCTTCTATTCATGGACGAGGACAAGGACAAGGACGAGGCCTAGACTTTCCATTTCCATTCAATTTCTCTCCAGGTGATAAAAATCTTAACTATGAACCTTATGCAGTTATGCTCATACTGTTTGTTATATACTGAACAACAACAGTTGATAAGAAATGTATTTTTTGGGGGTGTTTGTAGACTTTTCATCAGGTAATTCAGATTCCAATTCCTCCTAAATTCTTTTATCCATAAGATTTGAGGAGGGACATCAAAGGGACAAGAGTCTTCATTTTGCGTTCGGCGCAACCTAGAAGGAAGAGCAGGTAGTGAGGATAGAATCAAACTTCAAATACCCACAAATCTAACACCAAACTTATTGTTATCTCAAGAGGGGTCTCTCAAGTAGCTTATAGTTCTAATAACATGTGTTGATTAACCATTGCAGGTATCTACAGTTGACAAAAAGATAAAATACTTCAGTTTGAATTTGTCTTAGGTTGTTGATCATATCTCCCTTGATACAATAGACATAAAATCTTTGTTAATGTCTTTCTTAGCTAGTTAATCTCTTACTTAGCAGCTTAATTATGTTATATGAATCACAAGCAGATATTGTTTTCAAGCCTTTTCACATGTGAAGTGGAACGTATATATCACTCTAAAGACCCTTTTGAAAGTCAGTTTGGTAAGCAAAAAAAACATGTTTTCACATTATTTTAGTTGGAAATTGTGAAAGCTGATGATGATTGTGTTGTTTTAGGCTCTAGAATGATGTATAACAAACAATACCCAATAGTTGTTGTGGAGAAGGAAACTGGAAAAACAATCGATTTGCAGAAGACCTCGTGATCCAAAGTCGAAGACGGATGGATCTTCAACTTGATGTTCAAAGAGGATGATTAAGGGAATCCATCATCCGAGCTATAATCATCCTCTTCTCGGCTAGGACCGAATAAGCTCTTATAGAGCTCAAGGTTAATTGATATTTTATTTTCATGTCACATATTATAATCGGATTTATAGTAGCATTTGCTTGTTTAAGGCTTATTTAACTTTTCAATATGTATATTTCGTAGAGTTGTAAATCATTTTGTATGACTTGATTTGTGATTATATACATTACTAATTGTGGTGTTTTGAGTAAGAGATGAGATGTGTTTATTTATGTAACGTCGCCAGTTTAGGGAAGGAACGGAGACTATTGAACTTGAATTTTTTTAAATGCTAATGTAGCCGGAAAAAAGAATCGGCTAAATGTTTTTCGGGATTTTTAAAAACGTACTACAACTTATTCTCAAGGGTTTTTAAAAACCCTTGAGAAGTGTTTCTCAGGGGTTTTAAAAAGCCGTTGAGAAATGTTTCTCGGGGGCTTTTAAAGAACCCCGAGAAACGTTTTTCGGCGGTTTTTTTAAAAACCCCTGTGAAATATCTCTCGGGGTTTTTTTAGAAAACCGCCATCCTTACCACTTATTTCTCAGGGTTAAAAATAACCCCTGAAAAATATCTCTCAGGGAGACGTATAAAGGGGAAGCAAAAACCGCCTTCCCCTTTAATAAAAAACCCCTGAGAGAGCCTATTTTTGTACTAGTGAACAGGTGATGAATTATTTTATACATGATAAGGTTTATAGTTAGGAGATTATATCCCAGCTTAGTACTAGAACCTTTTTTGCACTTTCTTTCCCATGTATAGATAATGCAAACTAACATATTATTTTTTAAAAAAAACAGGTGGGTGTTTGCGGTACGGGCACCCAACAATAAGACTAGGATATGGCTAGGGACTTACCCAACTGCTGAGATGGCAGCACGGGCCGACGACGTTGCTGTGTTAGCACTCAAGGGCAGGATGACATGTCTCAACTTTGCAGATTCTGCAACAAGGCTGGGTATTCCAGCATTTGGAGACATCAGGGATATCCATATCGTTGCGGCTGAAGCTGCATAGAGTTCACGCCAGAGCGAGAATCTGCACAGGAGAATACAAAAGAGTACGAGGAGATTATGCAGGAGAGTAGTAGTGAAGCAACTGTTGTTGGTTATATGGATGAGGAGGCAACATTTCACATAAGCTTTGCAGGTGGTAAGCAATCTGCACAAGAGAATACAATAGTTACTCAGGCAGTAAGCAATCAAGCGCTTTACTAGGTCATACGCTTAAGGTATTAACACTGGCATGAAATGAAAAAATGACCACAATCAAGAGTGGGATTAAATGGCTAAGGAAGGAGGGCAACAAGAAGAAATGGAGGCACAAGATTAAGGTATTAACACTCAATACTACTATTTATCACATTTGGCATGATAGAAAATGCTAATATCTTCGATCATAATACCATGCATGTCAAAAGATGTTGTCATTAAGCTTATTAAAACACATGTCAGTAGAATTATGTTTGAGAAATTCCCACAACACTTGGGTTATAGATATATATTATATCATTTGGTTGGCAAGCTTATACTTATGTATGTGCTTTCTAATGAAGATGACTCATACGTTGTTTCATTTTTCCTCGTAGGTAACTGGATGCCCAGTGTAGCCGGTGCCAGCTTTACTCCCCATGTGATAGCCATTGCAGCACGAGAAGTTTCAAAGCAATGAAGGTGACGGCCTTGAAAACTTGATCTATTGTAAGGCTTCATGACCTCTCCAGCAAAAATAGTGCATATTTCATCACCGGTTATCTTCTAGTTGATGTGCATTGCTAGAATGATGAAGATATCTTTTGAAGATTGTGAACATTTAAATCTTTATATACTTGGTGACATTTAGTTTAAGAACATGACTTTGAATCATGTTTGTGATATTGGTTATCTTCAGATGTGATATTGGTGATCACAAAACGATGATGTTTTGAGTTAAGTGCATGACTTTGAATCATGTTTGTGAATGGAATTGGTTGCTTCAGTTTTTTTTTTTTTTTTTTTTTTGCATTTGGGACAGGTACAATTTGTAAAAGCCATGAAATACGTACATAATCCGGACATCAAATCCGGGTTAAATTCTTTGTAATGGTCTCGTAATATATTTTTTACCTAATAACACGGATCTTCATTGTCAGGATTATTAGGTCGTCACATAGTCGAATCACCTGGATCTTACCCTCCGGGTTATTTGTTGGTTTCAGATAACCCGCTTCCCAATATCCGGTTATTTATTATTAAAATAAACGGCATCATATAACCCGGTCCGTATCTAGTTATGTGACATTATCAAATACCCCGGGTACAAGTTTGCCGGGCTATTTGATAGAATATATCCCGGTTGGCATCGTTTGTACCAAAATCAAAGGAGAAAAAATAACCCGGATTTGTTTTAACAAACGCCCGGGGTATAAAGTTGGTGGACCAAATATCGCCCTAACCTTTAACCCGGTGGGCGTCCGGTGTATATTCTTTCAAACGCCCGGGTTATAATCCCCTTTTTGTAGTAGTGGAGGCTGGAAATAAACGACCTCAAGAAGAAAAAGAGAATAAGGAGACCGGGAAGATCGGTTAGAACCAACTCATCCAATGAGGATAGCGACTCTTCCATGCCACCACTAGAGGACATTGATCCAACGATCAATGTGAACCCGTTCGTTCCACGAGCAGCCGCCAATCGCCGTGCCCCAGCTGGAGGTGCGAGAGTCGATCATATAGATGAGGAGCCAAGAACTCTTGGCCAAAGGATGGATCCTACGCAACAACCACGCCGTTTGGGTGTGAACTTTGATGCTGATGATGTACAAGGGTTTAGCTTCAACCCGCAAGTTATTACCATTATCCGCCAAAATCAATTTGGGGGAACAAGCGCTGAATCTCCACATCAACATCTACAAAATTTTGAGATTATGATGGAGACAATGAAGCCAAATAATGCAACTACCAACAATAATAAACTCAAGCCTTTCTTTTTCTCCTTGAAAGGGAAAACATTGTCTTGGTATCAAGCTCTTCCAAGTGGAAAACTCGAAACATGGGAGGATCTTTCTTCGGAATTCCTCACTAAGTTCTTTCCGCCATCCAAGACGGCGGAGTTGAGAGGTAAGATTAATGCATTTTATATGAGATCTAACGAAAGTTTGTTTCAATCTTGGAAAAGATTTCAGGATTTGCTATTGGATTGCCCACATCATGGCATATCCAAATTGGCGCTATTGGAGATATACTATAAGGGGCTGGATGTGGAGACACAATTCAAGCTCCAATCCCTTTCATGTGGTATATTCATGGACATGAGGGAAGATGACGCTTGGGACTTCATTGAGAAGCAAGTGCGAGTCATTGAGAAGTATTCTCACCGGAAAGTAGAGGTGAATCAAGTGGAGCAAGGAGCAAAGCTATCACAAGCAGCTCAAACTCAAATCTTTTCTCTCAATACGGAGATTAAAGAGTTGAAGGAAGCCATCAAAACCAACTTTCCAAAGCAAAAGGAACAAGATGTAGGTTATTTGAGCAACAACAATAACCACAACGGGAATGAGAATACAAATCGCAACAACCGGAACAACAACCGGAATAATTGGAACAACAACAACAACCGGAACAACAATTGGAACAACAATAGGGGTTCAAACAACAACAATTGGCGTCCCAACCAACAAAATTCCGGTAATTCTTATTCCAATTCAGGAAATTCACTAACTCCACCTTCCTCTTCTTCCACTCCTTTGAAAAGCCAGGGGCAAACATCTAATGGTGGAAGTACTTCGGGGAAAGAGAAGCTCAATCCCATGTTGGAAACAATTTTGGGCAAGCTTCAAGGATTGGAGAGTCACATCATCAAGGTTGATGATCACATAACTAAGCTTGATAAAGCCCAAAAGGTTTTAGAGAACCAAATATTTAGCCATGCGGAGGAAGTCCCTAGGAATCAAGGGAAACTTCCAGGAAAGACGGAGGATAACCCAAAGGGAAGGGTGATGACAATCACAACTAGGAGCGGAGTAACAACTACCGACCCGCAGCCTAAGTTTGTAGAAGTTCCAGCCGAAAAGGAGAAAGAAAAGGGGAAGGAGAAGGAAGATGTCTACGTTCCTCCTCCAGCTTTCAAACCTCCCCTACCATTCCCTCAATCTAGAGCAAGAGCGCGTCTAGACAAACAATTCGGTAAGTTTATTGAACTCATGAGCAAACTGCATATTAATATACCTTTCATTGATGCAATTGTAGGTATGTCAGCTTATGGAAAGTTCCTAAAAGAGATCCTCTCTAACAAAAGAAAATTAGAGGATTTTGGAGAGGTCAAGATGATTTCGGATTCATCGGATCTCATCAAGACAATGAAGGAGAAGATGCCCCCAAAGCTGAAGGATCCGGGGTCATTTTGTATTCCCATAGGAATGGGAGATGTCACATATGATGCATTATGTGATTTAGGAGCGAGCGTGAGCATCATTCCGCTTGCCTTGTGCAGGAAGATCGGTTTAGGCGAACCTAAACCGGTAAAGATGACGTTATATATGGCAGATCGATCCATAACTCGTCCCATCGGTATAGTTGAAGACGTCCCGGTCAAGCTTGGTAAGTTCTATGTTCCTATAGACTTTGTTGTGCTTGACATTCCTGCAGATAGTCCGGTCCCGATCATACTCGGAAGACCGTTTCTTGCAACATCCGGTTGCATAGTTGATTGTAAGAATGCTAGACTCGCCTTCGACATAGGAGAAGAAAAGGTAGAGTTCGTTCTCTCTACTTTGGTGAAGGAGCCAGTTTTCGATGAGGATATATTCAACATCCATGATGAAGAGATATCTTGAGAAGAGGAATGTAATGAGGAAGTAGAAGCTTTAGAAAAGCAAAAAGAAGTGTATGAAGAAGAATATGAGAAACTCTACGATGGGTCAGAAAACGTTAGAAATCACGGCCAGTCGTGCTATTCCACGGCCGTGGAATCTACCAACATGACCGTAATTTGCTATTCAGAGGACTCCAGTAAGTTACACGGCCAAAACCACGGCCGTGGAACAAACAGAGGTCCCGTAATTGACTTCCACGCCCAAAACCACGGCCGTGGAGGGAACAAAGTAGCCGTAATTTTGGGTGAATCTAAAGGAGATTGTATCCTCTCCACCACTTCTCTTGACTCTTCTCCAGCACCTTCTACATCCTTAGACACTTCTAAGGAAACATCGGATACTCCTCAAGAGACATTGGAGACTCCGATAGTGATGGAATTGAAGCCACTTCCTACACATCTAAGGTACGCATTTCTAGGACCTAATTCTACCTTTCCGGTAATTGTTAGTTCCGATTTGAGTATTGATGAACATAGTAAAGTCATGGTTGTTCTTAGGAAACATAGGAAAGCCCTAGGGTATACTATAGAAGATCTAGTAGGAATCAAACCTTCACTATGCATGCATAAGATCCTAATGGAAGAAGACTTTAGAACTTCACGACAACCTCAAAGGCGGTTAAATCCGACCATGAAGGAGGTTGTCAAGAAGGAAATTCTTAAACTACTTGATGCAGGTATCATCTACCCTATCTCCGATAGCAAGTGGGTGAGTCCCGTACAGGTGGTTCTAAAGAAAGGAGGAATGACAGTCATCACCAATAAAAATAACGAACTCATTCCAACACGAACCGTGACGGGATGGAGGATGTGCATAGACTACTGCAAGCTAAACAACGCAAACGAGGAAGGATCACTTCCCACTACCCTTCATCGACCAAATGCTTGAGAGGTTAGCACAACACTCACATTTCTATTATCTTGACGGTTATAGTGGTTTCTTTCAGATCCCGATACACCCGGACGATCAAGAGAAGACCACGTTCACGTGCCCATGGGGTACGTTTGCCTATAGGAGGATGCCGTTCGGGCTTTACAACGCCCCAACCACCTTTCAAAGGTGCATGATGGCCATCTTCTCGGAGTACATAGAGGAGATCATGGAGGTCTTTATGGATGATTTCTCCGTTAATGGTTCCTCTTTTGACAATTGTCTTTCTAACCTTGCTCTTGTATTACAAAGGTGTGAAGACACTAACCTAGTTCTTAATTGGGAGAAGTGTCAATTTATGATGAAAGAGGGCATTGTATTAGGACACTTAATCTCTAGTAGAGGGATTGAGGTGGATAAAGCTAAGATAGAGACAATAGAAAAGCTTCCTCCCCCAACTTCGGTGAAAGGGATAAGAAGTTTCCTAGGAAATGCTGGATTTTATAGGCGTTTCATAAAGGATTTTTCCAAGATATCAAAACCGCTCACTAATTTATTAATGAAGGATGCAGTTTTTGATTTCTCGCAGGAATGCTTAGATGCGTTTAATATGATTCGGGAAGCTCTAATCTCAGCCCCGATTATCCAACCTCCGGATTGCAATCTCCCCTTTGAGGTTATGTGTGACGCAAGTGACGTAGCTATAGGAGTTGTGCTTGGGCAAAAGAAGGAAGGAAGAACCCACGTTATCTACTACGCTAGCAAGATGCTAGATGAAGCGCAGCTCAACTACGCCACTACCGAGAAGGAATTTTTAGCAATTGTATATGCATTTAAAAAGTTTCGCTCTTATCTTATAGGTGCTAAGGTGATAGTGTACACGGATCATGCTGCAATCCGGTACTTGCTTGCAAAGAAAGATGCGAAACCAAGGCTGATTAGATGGATTCTTCTCCTACAAGAATTCGATCTAGAGATTCGTGACAAGAAGGGTTCGGAAAATTCTGTTGCGGATCATTTGAGTCGTCTACCACATCTAGAAGACGACCATCTACCTATAGATGACTCCTTTCCGGACGAGCATTTACACATCATAGAGGAGTGCATCGACGTGATCAAAAAAGGTAATGAACCATGGTTTGCTGATTTTGTTAACTATTTGGTTTGCTAGGAATTACCACCCGGATTATCCTACGCACAAAGAAAGAAGTTCTTTAAGGATGTTCGGGAATACTTTTGGAACGAACCTCTCCTCTTTAAGAGAGGTCCGGACGGCATCATTCAACGATGTGTACCGGAAGATGAGATGCAAAGTGTCATCCGTCATTGTCATTCACTACCTTGTAGAGGACATGCTAGTTCAAACAAGACTAGCGCTAAGGTATTGCAATCTGGATTCTTTTGGCCTACTTTGTTTAAAGATGTGCAAACCTTGGTTTCCTGCTGCGATGCTTGTCAAAGAACAGAGAACATATCTAGGAGGAACGAAATGCCTCTTAACAACATCCAAGAGGTGGAGATCTTTGACGTTTGGGGAGTAGACTTCATGGGACCTTTCCCATCATCTTGTGGAAACCAATACATACTTTTAGCGGTGGATTATGTTTCGAGATGGGTTGAAGCAATTGCCTCTCCCACCAATGATGCCATGGTAGTGGTTAAGTTCTTTAACAAGACCATCTTCCCACGATTTGGGACACCACGGACTATCATTAGTGATGGAGGTTCTCACTTCATTGCCCGACGTTTCGAAGCTCTTTTAGCTAAGTATGGGGTGACTCACAAGATCGCCACCCCTTATCATCCACAAACTAGTGGACAAGTAGAGATCTCGAACCGGGAGATTAAAGGGATCCTAGAGAAGACGGTTTCAAGGACAAGGAAAGATTGGTCTTTGAAGCTAGATGACGCATTATGGGCGTACCGGACTGCATACAAGACTCTCATCGGAACAACACCATACAACCTTGTGTATGGGAAGTCTTGTCACTTACCGGTAGAGTTGGAGCACAAGGCATATTGGGCAATAAAGTGGTTGAACTTCAGCATGAAGGAAGCGGGAGAGAAGCGTCTCTTGGACCTCAATGAGCTTGAAAAACTTCGCTTGAACGCCTACGAAAACGCCAAGATCTATAAAGAAAGAGCGAGGCGTTGGCATGATAAGCATATCATCCCAAAGGACCTCAAAGATGGAGATCAAGTTCTCCTCTTCAATTCAAAACTTCGTCTCTTTCCAGGTAAGCTTAAATCTCGTTGGGCTGGACCTTTTATAATCAAACATATTTTTTCCCATGGTGCAGTTGAAGTATGGGGTGAAAAGGGCGGAAGCTTTAAGGTGAACGGTCAACGACTCAAGAAGTATTCACCGGAACTCCAAGCTGAAGAGTTCGCGCCCACCGCACTTGAATAAGTGCGAATTTGGTCTAGCTATGGACCTTAAACAAGCGCTTCTTGGGAGGCAACCCAAGGCATTGCACTTACGTTTTTGTTTTTTGATTCATAGATTAGAATAGTATAGACGTTTTTGTTTTATTTTGCCTTCGATGCCTTCCGGTATGTTCGTGTTTTTGGATGTAGGATCAGTGGAAAAGAAAGGGAGAAGGAAAGGGTTGAAGAAAATTTACGAAACTTGGACTTTGGCACATTACAGAGAGTTCCACGGTCAAAACCACGGCCGTGACAACTACAGTGACCGTAATTTGCAAAAGCCTAAGAAAAATCACCAAAACCACGGTTCCGTACATTTCCACGGCTGTGGAAACCCCCGAGTGACCGTAATTTTCGAAAAAATTTACGGCCACTATAAAAACCACGTTTCTTCACAAAACACACCAAAAACCCAATTACACGCCCCTATTTCGCCGAAATCTTCCCCCACTCCCAAATTCTCGTTCGTTAATCGTTTCGAACGATTCTTTGGCCAAAACCGAAGCAAATCCAATCACCTACAAGATTCAAGCAACGATTCGAGCGGCAAATCACCGGAGAAGGCAGAATTCGGATTTTAAAATCCGAAAACCTAGGTTTTTCACCTCTTCTCTTACTTTGTCGATTTACCTCAATTTTTGCAAGAAATATTAGGAGAACTGATTGAAATTGGATTGGAACTAGTCTAGGGCTGCTTTCTGTTGAATTTGGTGAAAATCTGCTGAGTTTTGAGAATTTGCGTACCGATCCACGGTCTCTGGACATTCCACGGCCGTGGTTTCTGAAGAACAAACCGTGGTTTATAACAAAAACATGGATCTCGTTAGAAGAATGTCCAATAGAACAAAGAAGAGGAAAGGCAATGCTTCCTCCTCCTCTCAGGCACCCCCTAGAGAGCCAACACCACCACCATCACCCCCACATCCTAGAATCCCTACGATCCATGAGGATTACCTTGATGCCTTAGAGAGAATCCATAAGCGAGCGGTCATAGGACCTAGGTATTTGTTGCTTGAGGAGCTAGAGCCACTAAACGTGGTTAACGATCTTACTTGGCTGTTGGATAGAGCAGGGCTGATCATTTTCTCCGCCATTCGGGAAGATGCATAAAAGGAGATCACTAGAGAGTTTGTGACCTCCTTCGAGCATAGTCATCTAGACCGTACAATATCATTCATGTTGATGGAGGAGAACTACGAGTTCTCGATTGTTGAGTTCGGGACCTTCTTTGGGTTCCATCATACCTTCAATGGTCGCTTCCCTAGTGGCGTATACGCCAAGGATTTTTGGGAAGACATAGCTATGGTATACGCCAGCGAGGACCGCTGGCAACCAGCTGATACCAAGGCTAAGTTGATTTATCACTTAGCCTTGAAGATTGCTCACAGGGTGCTTTCTGAGTGTCTCTTTCCTAGGACGGAGACACCTCAGAAGATCAAGACAAATGAGTTGTTTTTGTTGTATTGCATGTTGCACGGCAGGCAGGCTGACTGTGCCACCCTCTTAGCTTCTACCATGAGTAAGCTAAAGAACAAGAGGGCTGGCAATATAGGATATGGTGGGATGGTTACCCACATTGCTAGGCAGCTAGGGATCGATTTTTCTGCATGCACTAGGATAGCTGCTAGACCCCTAGGACTTCAGAGCCTCATGACGAGAGGCATTATTTTTCCTAGACATAGAGGTCCACTTACAGCTGCCATGCCTTGGGAGGACAGAGGAGGTAGAGGAGTAGCATGGATCCCAGAGTATTCCATTATGGCCGGACGCCATAACTGGAAGGAGACGTTCGTTGCCATGCATGCGAACAGATTAGTAGCCCCTCCCTACGTTCCATCACCACCGGTTGTAGATGAGGAGGAGATGAGAGGGGATGACGAGTTTGAGGGAGGAGGAGATGAGCATGATTTTGGTACCTTTCCGGATCAGCCGGACGCAGTTCTTGACCTTCCTAGACACTCTCCTCGCCCCGCTAGAGCTTCTGGATCTTCCTCTCGCCGTGCTAGTGTGAGCGAGAGGCCGACATGGATGACAGATCCTCCTACATGGTATAGCACTCAGCCGGAGTGGATGGGAGCTCCACCAGCTTGGCATGCCCAGCCACCACCTGCACCAACACCTTCAGACGCACCAACATGGTACAGCCAGCCGCCCGGATGGTATGAGCAGCTGCCGGAGTGGGCCACTGACCTTTCCAGTAGGGTCGGAGTCTTGGAGATCCGAGCAGATCCTAGGGATGCACGAGCCAACGCGCATGACCGCATGATGAGAGATATTTACCGCCAACAGTTTGGGCGGAACTATGATCCCGACTTCTTCCCATTCCCACCACCACCGGCACCTCAGTGATGACCTTGGACGATCTACCGCTTTAGCCACTCCACTACCGTCTTCTGAGTTCTTTTTTCTTTCTTTCTTTTCTTTATTTTTCTTTTTCAACATTAGGGACAATGTTTGTCTCAAGTATGGGGTGGGGTGTGACTATTTGTTTTTAATAACTCTACTCACTTTGCTTGCTTTGATTGAGAACACCTTGCATGCTTCATTCCATTGTTACACGTTTCATTATCGCATTGCATGAAAAGTCTTTTGAAAAACCCATAAAAATCGAAAAATTTTGAAAATTTTGTGCTTCTAAGGATAGAGATGACTTCTATGATAATCACTACTTGTGAATTGAGTTTTGATGACAATCGCATGCTTAAACAAATAGTAAATTGAAAAGAAATTGAATGAGTTAATTATCCCTCTTTTGCAAGTTTCATAATGTGAAGAATGTTACCTAAATCATATTGAGAAATCAAGGTTGAAATCACATGATAAGTTCTTATACTTCTTGTTGAAATGATTAAGGCAATTCGATTTTCTTTCTTCTTTCTTTGATCATTTAGCCCCTCAATGAAATAATGACCTCCTTTACCTATCCGGGAATTTGGAGGGGTTGATATTTGGCATGTTTGATGTGGGAGGGCCATGAAAGCAAAATTTTGCATTCAAAGAATAGAAAGAACTTATAGGTTTGGGGAAGTCAATCATGACGATGAGTAACTCGGCACCATTCACATAGCCGGGTGTTTGTGTCTTGCCAAAGTCGGATTGAGCGATATTCCTAGTGGATTATGGTATGTGCATCAAGGGTTTGAGGCATCTCGCAAAATTGAGAACCGCCAATCTCCTATGCTTCGGTTATTGTGCACCTCTGTCCATAACTCCAAAAGTAAAGTCGAAAAATAATGTGAAAAGAAGAGAGCAAAGCTCTAAGTTGAAAGTGTTGCAAAACCGCAAGAGAAAAAGAAAAGAGTTGGTTATCCACTTTCCCGGATTCATGCACCACATTCCTTATAATTTCCTCTCCCCTTCCGCATTCTAGACCTTGCTTGAAAGTCCTTAAGATCAAGAGAATGGTATATGACTTGGCGATCTAAATTGAAGTTTCTTATGTTTGATTTTGATAATGTTTGAAGGTTATGATGTTTTCATGGAAGTTTGATCAATTCATGAGTTCTCTTTAGTCTTTACTCTTTGATTATGTATATGAGAGTTTTATGAATGAATGAAGCAAGATTTGAGAATGATATATTGACTAGGAAGCACATTCATTTAAAAGAAGTTTTGTTTTTTTTGAGAGTGCATCCATATTTCATCCTAACTTGAGTTTTAAAGCTTTTGAAAGACCTTGCTTGGGGACAAGCAAGTGGCAAGTATGGGGTATTTTGTTAGCATGAAATATAGTGATATTTTAGGCACGTTTTCTAGATGTATTTCATCCATATTGGTGTTCATCGATAAAGCATTGAAGCAATTGTGAGCTAGTTTATCTATATTGTCGATATAGAGGTCTACATAAGCTTTGTGTTGATTGTAGGCGAATAAGAGCTAAAACCAAACGAATTAAGAGAGAATGGAGATGGATTGAGCGCATCCAAGGATTTAGGACACCACAAAGAAGCTAAGGAAGATGCTAGGATGAAGAATGGCACAAAACAAAGGGAATTACAAGCAACATATGCTTCCACGCTCTAAAATACGGCCGTAATGAAGTCCACGCTCTAAACCACGGCCGTGGAACTTGGCAACATGAGCGTTGAGCATTCCAGAGAGTTACACGGTATAAAGTACGGTCGTGGAAGTTGTGAAGAACTGTGATGGAATCCACGCTCTAAACCACGGGCGTGGAACCCTCTATGACCGTGATTTAGGCGATCTTTTGACGTACTAATTAAAGCCACGATCTTTTACACAATGGGCTGAAGGATTACTTCTATCCTTCCCTATAAAAGGACTAGAGGAGGGAGAAATCGGGGACAGCGCTTAGACCTCGCTTACACCCTCGCATAGAGCATCATCGCTTGGAGCTTCGCTTCCGCACATTGAGGGTATCATCGGACGTACGGAGATTACGTATTTTTCCTTAGGTTTGATTAGAAGACGGATTGACATCCCGTTCTTCGTTCTTATCAAGGATTGTGATTTGTTTGTGTTATTCCAAATCTGATATACATCATTACCTTTGTTTGTGGATTTGAGATTGATTTGAAGTTTATTGAAGGTTTTCGAAGGATTTCATCTTTCATTCTTCTAAATCTTGAATTTGATATCATAATGACTGTTCTTGGCCAAAACCCTTTAGCATTTCTAAGGTGAAGGGTTGATAGTTGTGGCTTAGATGATGATAGATCGATCGTAAACAGATTGGACTCTGAGAGTTAGAGAGATTTTGCCGACGAGCCAGAATCACGGTGTGTTCTTGAGTTCCACGGCCGTGGAGTCTCAAGATCCACCCGTAATTTTCCCTATTTTACGAACCTTGCTTTTACTTTAATCCAAAGTTAAAGATTTGCTTTAACTTAGTCTTGGCTTGCCTTTTCTAGGTAGTAGTGAAGCCTCAACAACCTCTACTTCAATTTCGAGTGTCACAACCTTAATCGGTTTAGTTAGTCTTGATCCTTGTGTTACAAGTTTGAGTATTTGAGATTAATTATTGTCTTTAGATCCTTTCTATACTGAAGCCTCAACAACCTTTATAGAGAGTATTTTTAGATAAGTCATATAAAGCATTGGAACTTCACCGTACATTGATTTACCTTAGTATACCTTTGCAACTCTTATCTCTGTCCTTAGTTCTTTACTATGTCTTGAACCGATTGCCACAATTAGACACCTGGATCTTTAGGGTTGCTGTTTTCCCAATATATTTGCAAAGCTTTACCCTTTTTCTTGCTTGACAATCTTATAATTGAATTTGTTTCCCCCAAATCCCTGTGTTCGATACTCTGGAATTCTTGCTTAACTACGTCGATCCGTACACTGCGGGTTCGCTTGCTTGATTCTAGTTTTATAAATTTCAAGCTTATTTGCACGCACGCTAAGTGACGAACACAAGTCGGGAGAAATTTGAAAGCCCAATCTTATTTTTTATTTCCAGTAAGAGTTCGTGAGGTCTTTTGTTTTTTGTGTCAATGGTATTGAGATTGGTGATGATATTTGAGTCAAATTTTGTGATTATATTTTTGCTATAAGGGCAATCAATAAGAATATGTACAAGATCCTCGAGTTGATGATTACAAAAATCGCAGTTTTTTGAAACTACGATTCTTCTTTCGTTAAGTTTTGTTTTAGTTGGGATACCGTTTCTTGAAATTTTCCATATGAAGTTTTTATTTTTTGGTTGCGTGTCTAATTTCAAAATCCAATCGCAAGAATATTCAAGAAGCCATCCTGATTCCTTTTCTATCATTTCCGAGGCTGATTTTGTGGAGAACCAGCCGTTCGAGTTGCTTCTCCAGTATAGCTTGTCTTGTATTTCATTTGTTGGAATGATTATTTCCATAATTTTTAATTGTAGGGCTAATAATGTTTTGTAGGTGATTTTCAATTTTAGTAGTGCCCCATTCATTTGATTTGATGAAATGGCTTACTTTAATGTGGGTATTGATTAGATTAATGTTTTGTACTAATTTGATTAGGGTGGTCGTTGTGATCCAATTATCTTGCCAGAAGTTAATGGTCTTACCATTGCCTGTCTGCCATATAATTCCGTTTTTGAATTCGGATTTGAGTTTTATTAGATTTTTCCATTGTCAGGATGTTGGTCCTTTTAGATGATATTGTAGTACATTAGTATTTTTCAAATATTTTTCATTAGCAATTTGTACCCCTGGTTCGGCAAGAATTTTCCAAAGAAGCTTCATTTGGAGGGCCTTATTAGTGGTAAGGGGCTTTCTTAATCCGAGTCCTCCGTTTCTTTTTGGTTTACAAATTTGAATCCCAACTGATCAATGGTCTATGATTGTCATCTTTGTTCCAAAAGAATTTTTTATACGTTCTATCGAGTTCGTCCAAATTATGTTGGGAGCATAAATCCTTGCATAACAAAGGATGATTTTGTTGCTAAGTTGTGTTTTATGAGGATGTTCCGTCCTTCTTGTGAAAGGGAGTTTGCCTTCCATTTGCGGAGTTATTGCTTTGTTTTGTTATTGATGTCACTGAATGTTTCTTTATAAACTCTTCCATTAATGATAGGGCATTCAAGATAGGTATCAAGAGAGGTTGTGTGCTCCATATTAAGTATATTTTTGATTTCATTGATGCAACTTATGGTTGTATTTTTTGTAGTTTGGAAAGCAGATTTAAAATAATTTATTTTTTGTCCAGATATGGAGCAGTAAGTTTCAAGGTTTTATTTCGTTCTCAAGCATGAGTTCGAGTTTGCTTTAGTAAAAATGATCATATCATCGACAAATGATAGGAAAGGGATTGATGATGCGTTCCTACAAACGAAAAACCAATATGGTTATCATAATTATTGCAGTCTTTTTGAATCATTTGTGTAAGGATTTCAACTCCTAATATGAAAAGGTATGGTCATAATGGGTCTCCTTGTCTAAGTCCTTTTTCCGTAAAAGAATTGGTCAGTTGGTCCATTGTTAACAAGAACCAAGAAAGCAACTATGGAGATGCATTCCTCGATCCATCCCACAAATTCTTTATTGAATCCAAATTTTTGGAGAATGCGAATGATAAATTCCCAACTAATTTGATTGTATGCCTTTTCCATATCAAGTTTACTGGTTGTCCAGCCTTCCTTGCCTTTTTTACTACGAAAGGAGTGGAAAATCTCGTATGCAATTAGAATGTTATCATGTATTGATCTTTTAGTAACGAAAGCTCCTTGGAGAGGGTGAATGAGTTTTGGCATGATGGGTTCCATTCTATTCGTAATGATTTTAGCAATTATTTTGTATATCGTTGAGCAGAGGCTAATAGGTCTAAATTGGTTAATATTAGTAGGATTGTCTACTTTTGGAATTAAGGTAATAAACGTATGGTTTATTTGTTTGAGTAGTTTACCACTTCTGAAAAGGTTTTTAATTGCTTTTGAAACGTCCGTTCCCACAATGTGCCAGTATTTCTGGTAGAATCCGGCGGGCATACCGTCAGGTCTTGGAGATTTATCACAACCGATATCAAAGATATCATTTTTGATTTCCTCGTTTGTTGGTGGTTTTGTTAGTCTTTCATTGTCTTCATTACTGACTTTGTTCTCGATGAGTTGAAGCTTTTCTTCCAATAGGTTTTTATCTAATGGAGAGGAAGAAATTTGTTTACAAATTCTTTTTTAACTTCCATTCGGATTTCATTTTTACATGAAATAATTGTCCCATTTGAATCAATCAATTCCCTATAGGTGTTTCCTATTCCTTCTACCGGTAGCAATCCGGTGAAATATTTGGAATTTGTGTCGATGTTTCTCAAGTTTTAATTTTTTATTCTCTGTCTCCAAAGTTGATAAGACGATTTTGTTTTATAAGAAGATTTCATTTTTACTCATCTTTTTGGTTCACTCTCCCAAAATTATAAATTATTCTAATTAATTTGAATTTTCTGTATTTTTAATTGATAGTAAGTCTATAAGAGAAGTTGGACACATAAATGAGACAAAGAATTTTTTCTACCATTGTATGTCATTCGAATATGAAAGGGTCAGATGAATTATTTTATTTTATTTGTACTACTAGCTAAGTAATTAGCATAAATCATCTTCTATAGGTGTACTTCCATATGCTCGGGCACGGGGCACCCATGGATTTTGCATCTCCTTCATGCACTAGCCAGTTGAATACTTCGACTTCCAAAGTAATCGGTGTCTCTCTTGGGGAAATTGTGGTCAATCGCAACAAGCTTGCAGCTGCAATGATAATTATACATATAAATAATAATAGCCACACTATTTTATATCTCTAACATCATCCCTCAAGCGATGGCGTAGAAGAGCGAAAATAGAGATTGGAACGAAAGTTCATAAATAGTGGTGTGATGAGACCCTTTGTAGAAAAAAAAACCCCGGCATATTGATGACCCGATGAGACGTGTAGGACGCGTACTTGACCCTAGGCGACCTTCTCACTGACAAAATGATTGTCAAGTTCAACATGCTTCATTCGTTGATGTTGGAAAGGTTGGAGGACAGTGACATCGAGTTTGATCCATTATGGTCAGATGTATCCGGAGGGGTGTCATCGATGTGGTTGAAAATGTCATGCGCACGAGCACTGATGATAAATAGTTCCGCCCATGAGTGGTATTGGACCTTCACAAGATCGAGGGTGAGCGGAATGTGGTTGCAGATGTTGGATACCGACTAGGTAGCGTGGAATGAGGGGTGGAGTGATGACGGTTGAGGAGGTGCTGGAGGGATTGTTTCTTGGATCAAAAAGGTTTTTTTTCTCATAGTCCAACATGAAGTAGCGATTAGGGTTTGGTGGAAGAGAAGATTGTATGGATGTTGGTCGTATTTTCTAAAAAACAAGGGTTCAATTATCTTGCTTTGCTTCTTACCGTGCATGCCTTCTGGGAAACACAAAAACAAGCGATGCTCAAGCGTCTCCCGAAAAACCCTCTTTTCCAGAGCGACCGCCTTGGTTGGGTTATCAGTGCTTTGTGTAAGGGAAGAGGGTCTATTTTCAAATCCCACACTCACCACCAAAAGCGAGCGCCCATGCTCCGGTATCTCGACTTCGACGTGTGCATTGGATTCCTCTAGGGAGTCATCACCGTGTTCTTCCACGACCCTGTTGTTGGTTCTCTGCGAAAGACGATGTCTCCCTTTCAATCCTTTCAATCCCAGGTGTACTGTGTTCTTGTTTTTTTACCCACTTCTCCTCTAAATCTGGAATTTGGAATTTGATCTTCTACTTTCTATTTGTTCGGAATCTTCCTCCGACGATCTTTACTGTGATATATGAAATTTATTTCTGGTTTTGTCAGGATTTTCTGAAATTGAATGCACCAACCCTTCTTTTGCTGGAAGTGATCTAAACATGCAAAGTTTATGTCGGTTTTTACAAACCCGTCTGAACATGGACATTGATAATTGCTTGAAACTCCTGACCCTTCTCTGGAACATAATCTGTCTAGTTTATTGCTAAGAATTTTCTTTCCTTAGTAGCTTTTAATCACCTAACCGGTGTGTACTTCCTAATAGATTGCTTATGTTGAATCATGTTGTATTTCACCATTTGATTTTGCTCCTTTTGCAGGATCTAACTAAACTAAACACCAAGTCTGAACAAGAAATCCATAAATCGGAGCTTCATTTAACTATTGTCTTCAAGAATTTGTGTATTGACAATAATTTCCATCTTCGCTTTCTACTCATTGTACTTTGGTGGCGAAAATAGCTATGGTTGTTTCTAGTCTTATTACACCAACAAAATCCTCGGGCTAAACACGTTTTTCATTAACAAAACAAACATGGATGAACCGATATACGTCTCTTTCATGGATGCTAAAAAGCCTTCTTACAATATAGATATAATTTGTTGTTGATTTTATCTCGGTTACCCTAATCCGTTTCTTACCTGTTGCACTTCTTTTTGGGTAGTGATAATGGTGAGCTGAAATGTTTTTATACCATGGATGTTAAATGCGTTTCTACGACATTAAGAAAAATTCGGCAGAAAAATTCTGTTTTCAACCTTCTTTACTCTTCTTGCTTATATACTTGCTGCATTCCTATGTGGTTTACGGTTTCGGTTGGGGCATTCCCGCTACCGAACCTACAATTAATTCTCAGGAATTTGCTTATCAAAAACGATCTCTTTGACAATAAGGCTCTTCAACGAACATATGATCAAACAATCAAAATTTACTTGACCTTCATAGCTAATGGAATACCTAAAAATCTATACCAGTATCTAACTTCAACAAGTGCCTATGTAGCACTATGTTACCTTTTTAGGAGGTATTACTACTATTATCACTTAAAAAAAAAAAAAAAAACTCACCATGAATGACCTTCATAGATATAATCCGGAGTTTTTTTGTCAATGAGAATTCCCATTGAATATGGCCATTCTTGTTTGTTACCAAATTAATTTTTGTGGCTATAGCGTTTCTTACGCAAGTATGTCCTCAGGGCTTTCTTCACCCCTATCTTCCACTTATCTAATGAGCTTGTTGAAAAGCTTAAATTACAGGCCTCAAAGCCTAGTCAAATAAAACATACTCCCTACAAAGGAATAAACAAGTTAACTCCCTTGAGAATGGCACGCACTATTTGAATGTGCTTTTATCTTTTATTTGGACGAGATTCGTTTAACAGTTGCTCTTAATCTTCTATGTTTGCTTACTAGAATAACAAACAACCAATCTATCCTTTTTATTTACCATCGGTTCTCGTGGTCTTGAAAATAAATTAAAACGTTTAAATGACCAATTCTTTTGCATTAATAGGAAGGTTTGAAATAAAAAAATGGATACAAAATATTCATTCTAATTTTTTTAACAAAGTTATAGTGTTGTTAACCAACTATTTTCGAACAATATTTTCCTTGTAAATCGCTACTCTTTAAACCATTAAAGTTATACACATTTTTATATCACGATACCCGTGTGTTGCAACTTCGTCTTCTCTGTTTTGATACTATCTTGGTGGCATTTCGAGTGTTTGTCGAGAAGGGGACGTGCATGTGTGATCGACTCCTGATGGCTCTGTTGTAGTCCAAATCTGAGGTGTCCACATATGTTCCCCAGACTCCTTACCTGTGTACTTCCTTTGAAGATGAACGTTCATTCTCGTCGTTTCCGGATGACTGGATCATTCTGTTTTCCCCTGAAGACGTCCCTTGTGACACCTATTTCATTTCTAGTTTATTACCAGTTAATTAACCCTGTTCAAGCAATAAGTGGAAAAGCAGAAAACGTAAAATTTTAAAACTTTATCTTACAACCATATTCACAACATATATACATACTAACATACGTCATAAAACTCTGTTTAACCAAAACACAACTGTTTAAAACCACACAAAACATCCTAGGCGGTAGCATCCCATAACAACCCACCTGATATGATCTCAAATCCAGGTGTTAGGTTCAACATCCTTGCCTTGACCAGGCCGAGTCTGAGCAGCTGAAAAATCTGGATACAACAACAATGAGCTACAAGCTCAGTAAGGGTATACAAATCGCACTTTCCCAATATATACAAGTATCTAATATCTCGTCCCCAAATGACACTATATACCCTTTCTCACATTCCAAAGCACACACATACATATCCACATTCACATTACGTCCACAATCATCCATAACACATAGCATATAAACATTCAAGCATGTTATCACACCACATATAAACATCTTAACATCATACCATCAAATATATATAATCATAACATAACATATAGCACGCTAAACTCGATCGCATCGATGCATAGGTGATAATTAACTAATTAACTAACCCCAACTGATCGTGCGATGTATTTCTCACGTGCTTTCGTGTTTCTTTTCTTTCTTTCTTTCTTTCTTTCTTTTTTTTTTCTTTAGGTTGGCCAATCCGATAGCGTCCTAGGCCCCTGTAGATCAGGTAGCAACCTCGGTCATCTTGTCCTAAGACCCCTTGTGGATCATGTTCCGATCTTGGACTATCTATCTCATCTTGAGGCCCCCTGTTGATCAGGTAGCGACCTCTGAGCCCCCTTGTAGATCAGGTAGCGACCTCGTCCCCCGAAAACCCGTGCGGGACCCAGTTGGACTAATTAATCAATTATCATCCTATATTATCACTTTCATAACATAACTCACTTTCATACTTTCATTATATTCTTTCATCACATCCTTTTCATTATCATATCATGTACATCATGCATGCTTTCATAAACAATATCAAGTCGTCATCATTATCTCACTCATATATATAAGCATGCATACAATCATAACAACCAAATATATACATACAAACATGAATAAAATCATAGCATTTTAAATACATAACATATATTAAGCAAGTGTAATTCATATACACTTACCTCACAAGTAAGAACAATAAAACCTCTCAAACCAACTATTGAGCCCGCTTCACACTCGGACTATCCTCCTTTCTCGTATTGGATACGCACACAAAGCAATTAAGCTATAGTTAGACCAAAACCTTCAACAACACCTGTTGAGAATATCATATTTATCGTATTAAACTTCTCGATTCAAACACCAGTTAAATTGATTCCTTTGAATTTAATTAACTTATATCCTTCTCTATAATCTCAATTTAATTAATTAACCTTCAATTAATTCATTAAATTTCACCAGAATAACGTTTTGTCAGCAAACAATATCTGAACCCACCTGTCATCAAATCTCATCAAACAAACAACCCATAATCACCAGAATAATGTAACGAGCATAATAAAATTTCCAATTATCCATTTTGACAAGCCTAAGGTCAATTTAGGCTAAATCGCAATACGGAAAACGAATAAATTCATAACTTATTGTTACTAACCCGATTGATGATATGAAAGAAGATTCGGAATCACAACGACGCAGACTATGCTCGGACATCATCAAATTCACCGGAATCTGAGCGACGGAACCGTCCTAGTATCATATATGCTCGACCAGGTCTTTACTTGCTCGGAAACGTAGAAACTCGATACCATAATGAAGAGAATGAAGAGAGGAATCCAAAAACTCAAACGGATTTGAAATCGGATTAGAAACGGAGAGTAGATCTGAGTTTAAAGGTCGAGAGAAATTTGAGT
This sequence comes from Fagopyrum esculentum, assembly GCA_033239045.1. NCBI lineage: Eukaryota > Viridiplantae > Streptophyta > Magnoliopsida > Caryophyllales > Polygonaceae > Fagopyrum > Fagopyrum esculentum. Next base: position 28,211,714 of record BSUD01000004.1, on the reverse strand, counting down.
TTTTATGAAGAAACATGAAAGGAAATGAATTAATAAACGATTTTTCGCTATTTATAGCGAAGACGATAGTTATCCCTTAGCGAAGTCGATAATTATCTTTTCACCTATCCGAATGTGGTTTAAGTCCCCTTCTTCAGACTTCTCGAAATTGGAATAATAAATCAGGAATATTGTATGGATAATTATTCTGCAATTGTCTCGGAAAACGCGTATTCCTAAGCTGTCTTTCTTAGCCGCTAAGAAACGAAATAGCGACTCTTTTGGCCGTTTTGCCTTTTCGTTTATTTCATATCTAGGACATGTCTGATGTCCTGATCATTTCTCTCAACTGCATTTCATTAACCAGAAGCTTCCAAATGCTTGAAATAACACCGGGGGGTCATATCATCTAATAGCATGTTGCATCAAGAGGTATCTCTTGTTAAAACGTGTTTAATTCCTTAAAATTCTTGATTAGGCCATCTTCGATTTTTGACTGTTACATCCCTGCTTTCGGGTTTTTTGATGTATTTTTGTGTTTTCTTTTTTCTCCTTTGTTGTGGTCCCTCATAACGGTTAGTCCGTCTGCCGATCCTTTTCGACCTTTCGATCCAGTAGCCGGTGCACCGTCTATGGGATCGAACCGCTTTCCGTTTTCAAAAAAAAAAATAGTTTAAGAGTTATTATCTCTAAGAATGGTTCCAAAAGAACACTTGTCATTATAACGTTTTGACTTTTGAACCATTAAAGTTTAGTTTGATAGATCCATTATCCGGTCTTTTCTATGATATTTCTACCTTTTCTCCGGTTCTAAGTAGAATTATTTATTCATTTGTCTATTCTTTTGTTTTGAGCCATTAAAGTTTAGTTTAATTTTTCATGATTATTTATTATTGAAAATCAGTAAGGTTTCACTAAGTGACCATTAGGATTATCACCAATAGGCAATGGGGAAGTAAAGCTCCTAATTTATTTCTCTATATTCCATTATTTGTTTGAGCGTCTTGTTTTCATTTATTAAAAGTAATGTCGTATTTTAAGAGTAAGGGGGCAAACTATGCAAGTTTATCTATCAACTAGGGGTATAGGTCCGTGCTACGCACGGATATTTCTAAAAGTAAATAGATAACTATTTTCAATTGATAACTTCGATAACAAATACTTTTCTTAATTGTTTTAGCAAAAACCAACCAAAAATTAGTTTTATTTTTTCAAAACGATTGGGCTTCCAATATATTTATTGTATAAAGTATTTGCAAATCATTTGATACGTTAAAATTGAAGGTTCTGAGTTGATAGTTAAAACTTAAATTATAAATATCGCTTTCAAATACATATTTTCTAATAAAGAGATATGATTGATGATATTACAAAAAGTGTAACAAAATTTATTACAAAATTCTAATCTTATATGTGTATAAATATAAATACAAATATTGGTGTAAAATACATATTTGATATGAAGGGGTGTGATTAGATTATATTCATTAAGATAAAATCTATTGTAAGAAATTTTATTTTGGATATAAATTAAAATTTGTAAATAATTTTTAATTTTATAACTAATTTGAAACACCTTCTAATTACATACATTAATTGAGATAAAATTTATTTTTAAAAAAATTAGCTAAAGAATGTATTTAATAACATGCATTAATTGAGACAAAACTTATTGCAAAAAAATCACAATCTTACTTGTAGGTAGGATTCGCATGAAAATATGATCAATATACACTTATAGTAATCAACCATGATGATGGATAACATGTTATTACAACAACTTATTGGAAAAAATGTTGCTATTAGAAAAACTTTACTATGAACTAAGCTATAAAAAAAATGAGGGGTTGGGGAACTACATGTTCTCACTTATAATAAAAATGGTTTAGATTGACAAACTTACAAAAAAAAAGGTAGATCATGTAATGTAATGTTTCAATATTGATTAATTATGTTGATATTGAATGATACACGACGAGTCATGTAATTTGGATACTAGCACTACATGACAATATTATAAACCAACTGCGTAAAATGATTTCAATATATTAAAGTAGATCATGTAATGTATAAATATTGAAACTATTGAATGAAATAATGAATCACCTTAAGTCCTGCAAAGTTGATCAAAAATAATTAAAAGAAAAAAAAAACTTTTTTTTTAGCACTCTCTATTTCCAGTATTTCGATTCGCATGTAGGTCTTTTTTTTATTATTATTAGATCTTTATTAGTAGGTCAACATCTCACATATTCTTAGGTCAATGATCCACATATTAGATATTAATTCGATATGCACATATTAGATATTAATTCGATATGAATAAAAATTATACTTGATCTTAGTCAAAATGTCCTGAAATATATGATTTGTTTCAAATTTTCTGTTTCTTTTTATAGAAATTCTAAAACTTTAATGCTTAATTGATAACAAATATGACCGAATTTAGAAAATTGTGGATAATAAATTATTTTTAAAAATTATAATGAGAAAAAATATTTATTATATTTTAGTAAAAGTAAAATTCACGTAAATTTTTTGTGTGATATATCTTGAAATTGAGATTTAAAGTTATATATCAGGTTAAAAGATGTATCAAACCTCTTACAAAATAATTATAATTTAGTGAAAATTTGCTTCTGTATGTAATCTTGTAAGATACAATATATTTTTTTGTTGGAACTCATTATATGTGTCTTCTATTATATTTGCCTCGGATCAAAGACGTGAAGGCACATCCGCACACGGCTAATGAGACACATAAGCACACAGGTTTCATCATTGTATTATCGATGTGAGACACAATTTGTTCCCCTTTACATCTCAACACTCCGCAAGTGTTATACCCGTCTAATGAGACACATATTCATCCTACAACCAAATAACAATAAAATTAGTAATTAATAGACTTGCATGCTAGTCTTACAATGTCTTTGTGTTAATGATGTAATACATATTTTCTTCCCTCCTTCTCAACTAGGGGTGAGCATCTCCGGATATTCGATCTGAAGGCTCGGATATCCGATCCAACAAACTTTAAAAAGTCCGATCCGAGAACACCCGGATATCCGACAGTTTTATTCGGACGGATATCTGATCCGGGTATTTATTTTTAGACTAGTCGGATATATCCGACCTGATCCGTACCCGATCCGAAATTCCGAAAATATGTCGGGGTTGGATCGGACTCGTATCACCAATTGTCGGATATCTTCGGATTCGAATTTTTCCGGATCAGATCTTCGAATTAGTCGGATCGGATATTTTTGCTCACCCCAGTCTCAACTGTATGTGACACAGGTTCTTTTTATTAGAACTCATTACAACAACAAATAAATTCTTTTGTTTTCAATTAGAGATAATAAAAACAAGAGATTAAAGTTAGTATGTTAGATTTTTCATTTTAAAATTCAAATAGTTTTCCTATATTAGTATTTATCTTTTTACTGAAAACTTATTTTCATCTATTACTCTTCATATCCTAAATTTCTGATTTTTTTAATAAATTTTTTTTTGGTGTGAAGGAGAGTCGGTGGTCTCCGGCGCATCTTGACGCGCTTCTTATAAATAAAAAGGCTAAGTAATCACTCGGGTAGTCTGACCCCTTACATCGTGAAGCAAAAGGTCAACTACTCCCTCGGGAGGGACAAGCAATACACTTAGACCAACAGGGAAATCGAAAGCAAAGCTGGCAAGAAAATCCGCTACTTTATTCGCCTCGCGGAAGGCATGCCGGTATTGGATATTCCAGTCCCTTCTGATTAAGTCTTGGCATCTGCCCACCAGACTAGAAAGAGGATGGCACCGAGGAACCTTCCTCCCAAGGAGCGAGATTGCTAGCTGGGAGTCAGACTCGATGGTAACCTGTCGGTATCCACACTCCCAAGCGAGCTTTAGACCATGGTAAATACCCCACAACTCTGCCATCGGTACAATGCAGATACCCAAGTTAGCCACGTATCCTCTTTGCCGTTCTCCGGCATTATTTCTAATGATACCAGCAGCCGTTGCATGCCCATCACTTCTCACCGATCCGTCAGAGTTGACCTTTATGGTGTTGTGTGGCGGGGGTCCCATCTGATAAACTCAGTACTCCTAGAGACCAATTTGTCCTGTGCCGAGTTGTTCCGCCAAGCTTTAACGTACTCCAGGGTTCTGTCAATAACGAACTTGTGCATATCTCCCCTTAGCTGACCATCTCTGAAGACAACCTCGTTTCTCCACTTCCATAACCACCATATACCTACAACAAAAACCGCATTCCAACGACACATACTATTAAAGTTAATAGCCGAGGTGAAGTTACCTCGAATCCAACCTGCAAAAGGTGAATCGTAGAACCCTTCGATCCTATTATGGGCATGGAGACCATTCCAAAGCTGTCTGCTATAGTAGCACTCACGAAACAAATGCAGCAAAGATTCATTCTCTTGGTGGCACGGGGACAGAGGGCGGAAGGCGACATGTGTCGCTGAACCCTATCTTCATTTGACAGCACACCTCCCCACATGAGTTTTCAAGCAAACATGCGGATACGTTCCTGTACCTGCAGTTTCCATATCGAAGCAAAGACCACCCCGTCTCCTCCAGCTTCACCTTCCAATCCTCTGAGTAAGTTGTAGGCTGATCGAACTGTGTAGTTACCATCCGGACTGTGAGCCCAGCTGATCTCGTCTCTCATGACCGTATCCCCACTCTCGTCCCCAACTGGATAGTCCTCAGGTCCTAACGCAAGCGTCGCAATCTTCAAGAGGACATCAGCAGGAAGAAACTCGCTAAACAGCGTCCACCTCCAGCCCACCTCTGCACTCCAAAATTCTCGGACCCTCCTCTGACGGAGCCAAGGGCTCACCTGGCTAACAGCACTAAGCAGAAGAGGTCTATCCCCTACCCATGTATCTTCCCAAAAAGCCACGGACATGCCATCTCCTAGTACCCATTCATGTCCTGGGTAGATCACGTCTCGGATGCCCATCCGGATGCTGCGCCAGACGTGTGATGGGTTGGCAGCCGAGATGCCATTCGGTCGACAATATTTACTCTTGCTCACTCTGACCCAGAGACACGTATCCTCCTTAAGAAATCTCCATCCTAGCTTCCCCACAAGAGCAAGGTTGAGATCCTTCATAGCTTTGATACCTATCCCTCCCTTATCTTTAGGCCGACAAAGATGCTTCCATGCAATAGTGTGCATGGTTCTCCGCTCATCAGTATGACCCCAAATAAAATTACGACATATTTTATCAATATCCGAGCACACACTCGAGGGGAGCATCATGAAGGCCATGGTATATATGGGTAGAGCCGAGATGACCAATTTTGTGAGTGTAACTCTTCCAGCAAAGCTAAGGTTTCTTCCTTTCCATCCTGCCAACTTACAATTGATCTTGTCAAGGAGGCTCGTAAACGTGCTCCTCTTGACTCGACTTTGGAGGAGGGGGACCCCTAGATAGTTACCTAAGTTCTTCGTCACCTTGATTCCGCTCAACCTTTGTAACCTGTCTTGAAGATCTTGTGTCACGTTAGGAGAAACGAAAATACTAGACTTGTTAACACTAACCTTTTGACCTGAAGCTTTGCAGAAGATGTCCAAACATTCCAACACAACTTTCATTTGCTCTATCGAGGCCTCCGCGAAGAGAGTGAGATCATCCGCAAAGAAAAGATGAGAGAGTTTGGGGCCGTCTCTTGACAACCTGATAGGTTTCCATCTCCCATCCTCAACCGCTTCAAGGATGAGGTGACTCAACCTTTCAACACACATCACAAATAGGTAAGGTGAAAGGGGATCTCCTTGCCGGAGCCCTCTCTCCGGGGTGAACTGATCCGTAAGGTTACCGTTCCACAACACTTGCATCCTAGCCGTAGAAATACACTCCCTGATCATACTACTCCATGCACCTGGCAAACCTGCTGCTACAATGGAATCTTCGACAAAGTCCCACCTGATTCTGTCATAAGCTTTCTCAAGGTCCAGCTTAAGAATCATCCATTTCCTTCCCGTTTTTTTCTTCCTCATTGAATGCACAATTTCTTGCATAAGGACAATATTATCTTGTATGTACCTTCCGGGAATGAAGCTCCCCTGGGTAGGTCCAACAAGAATGTTGATGATACTTTGTAGACGTTGCACAAGGACCTTAGAGATGATTTTGTATAGGACGTTGCAAAGGGCAATGGGCCGAAACTGGCTGACATGTTCCGGGGTACCAACTTTAGCTATCAAACAGATAATAGTGTCATTCATAACTCTAGGAATTTTCTGCGTATTAAAGAACCTGGATACCTCCCTTAGGACCGATGCTCCCACTATATTCCAGCATTTCTGGTAGAATACAGGTTGAAAGCCATCCACTCTTGGGGCTTTAAACGCACCCATGTCTTTGACCGCTTTCCACACTTCCTCTCCACATATAGGCTTCAAGAGATCAGACCTTGCTCTATCATCAAATTCCGGAAACCCGTTATCAATTTTGACAGCCCCATGGGTTTCTTCAACATCACTCAAGCTGTAAAGTTGAGTGAAATAGTCGGTCACGATCTTAACCGTATGCCTGCTATCTTCAACCCATTCTCCTTCCGGGGATAACAGCCCATCAACCTTATTACGTCTTCTCTTGATGATGGTGGACTTATGAAAGAAAGACGTGTTTCTCTCTCCAAAAGACAACCATTGCTCCCTCGATTTCTGGAACCTAATGATCTCCTCTTGTTCAAGAATTCTCTCCATCTCTAACTTAAGGGCCGTCTCCTGTTCTCTTAGGTTGCGGTTGGAAATCTCATCCATAGGGCTGATACTCTGAACTCTGAGCATTTCCTTAGTGATGGCTTCTTTCCTGCGAAAAACATTTCCAAACACTCTGCGGTTCCAAGATGTTAGCCAATTCTTAAGAATAGATAGGGGAATACCTTTGTCCGCATGTAGATTCCAACACCGTCTCACCATAGGAAAGAAATCTGTATGCGTCATCCATGCAGCCTCAAACCTGAACGGTCTATTACGAGACTCGTTGCTAGAGGGAGGTTTGAGTCTTAGTAGGAGGGGCGTATGATCCGAGCAGTACTTAGCCAAATGTCTAACCGAAGCTTCCGGCCAAAGGATCCTTCCGTCTTGGTTGATCAAAATCCTATCCAACCTCTTTTGTACGCCTCTGTTCCTCGTCTTCCTATCATCCCATGTATATTCAGATCCCGAGAAGCCCAAGTCAAGAAGCCCTAACCTATTTATCATCTCTCTGAAGGTGTTGGAGTCTCTGTGAAGGCCCCCAGTCCCTCCTCTCCTTTCATGGTTATGCAGAATACAATTGAAGTCTCCTCCTATTACAAAAGGTTCAGTAATCCCTTCCAGCTCTTCAGTCAATGCAATCCAGAACGGTACTCTACGAGCCTCCGTAGGAGGTGCATAAACCACAACTATGTGGAAGGGTGTGCCACCTAGACTTATGCAGGCATGGATGAATGACTCTCCTGAGTTAACGATGGAGATTTGGATATCAGGATCCTTCCAAAGAAGCCATAGTCCTCCCTCAAATCCATCAGCTTCGACCCTGTGATTCTTGTCAAACCCGAGTCGGTTGCAAACTCTCTGGGCTTGATCCCCCGAGATGCGTGGTTCGAGTATAGCAAGGACATCCAGCTTATGTTGGTTACACAGATACCTAGCAGTTCTTCGGAAGCTGTTCTTCGCAGCCCCCTGCACATTCCAGATCATGCAATTCATAACAGAAACAACAGAGAAGGTGATGCTACACACCTAGGCAGTCGAGGGGGGATGGTTAGCGACACTCAGTGTCTCCCCTAGGGAATGACCCTTCCTCACCTGCTTGATGGGCCTTCATGTTGACACCGATACTAGTGCTGTTCTGGTGCATGGCACTGTTTGCTTCTTTGATTTGTTCTTGGCTCTCCCACTGCATTCCAGTTACTGATGTTCTCGGGGTGTTCATGATTGTGGTATCTTGATCCCCTCTCTCATCTTGTCCCTTGCCCATCGTCCGATTAGCAGGAGAAATAACTGAGTTTCCAGGGGAAACCGTTACTTCTTTAGGGTTTTCTGCTCTATCTTGCATGGTCCTACTGTCACCAGTGGCGTCGCTTCCCATTTCTCCAGGCTTTGTGGGTCTTTCTGGCAAGTTTTTTACCCTAACGTTCCTTTCTCCAGTGTCATTCCCTTCTGACGGAGGTGTAACTCCTGCTAATTGCGTTCCTTCCGTAACTATATTTATGGTTCTATGTTGTAGGACCACCTGCTCCTGTCTTTGCCTCTTCAGGGAGTTCTCCTCGCTTTTTTCTTCTTCAACCGCTTTGGCTTTCCTCGTTATTCTTCTTCTATCGTTGCGGATCTTGTTTCTCTTTCTTCTTTTTTCTGCTTCGTGCTCTTCTTTCTGTCGGGCTTCTGACTCAAAGGTGATGGTTTTTTAATAAATAGATCACGATATTCGAAATATAACCGTTGAAGATGCTTATAGTGACGGAATAATTTTAATAACTTGGTCCCATAATATACATAATGCCAACGATTATGATGACAGTTCTCATTACAAAACATAATTATTGCCTAAAAGAGGGCATTGCATTATTAGCATGTGCCCTCGGTGCTTGCAGATTTGGCTTCTCATTGTGTTCGGTGCTTGCAGGTTTGAAGTTGAAAAAATATAATTTCTCCATTAATTTTCATAATCTATTGATATGAGTTGAACAAAATAGCATAATGTTGTATTATACCACTAATTTGGAAATTATGGCGATGATTGCAAGGACTCGAATAGTGAATCTACACATTCATCACTGCAATGAACAATCACTTTAGGAGAAGCTGTAGACGCATAGCCTTTTAATCCATCAAAACAAATCTTAGTGATTAAGGAAATGAGACTAGAAGCTTAAGATCAGATAGCCACAGGAAGAGTACACAACGATAAACAGAGGCATGATTTCTCATGTGACGTAACTAACACAAAAAAGGAATCGAACGGATCACAAACTTCGATTCGAATTCCAAGAGAAAATAAACTGATGAATCGCAAAAAATGAAACCTAGAATGAACACATCAGGATTCAGTGATGCAAAAGGCGGTCAGGCAATCGCACGGTAGTGGACCTGCTCATCTGATTGACCGCGATGAACCACAACAATGGCGTAGAGAGCGTAGATTATACCAGGAACGTAACCAAGTATCGTCAACAACACACACAACCAAAACTCACACTGCGAAGAGATAACATTGAAATCAGATCAAACGGAATCACAAGCAAACAAATATTAGAAATTAAATCGAAAGAGAGATCGTACACTGCAGCAACCATGGCGGAAGAAAACGCCGAGAGGAGGGAGAAGAATGGCGAGTAGGATTTCGCAGAAGAGCTCGCATCTTGTCGGCATAGCTGTTACTGTTGGTACTACTACTCAAAAGTTGTCAAGGTGTGGTGTGGGAAGCGGAGGAGTAGGATCTTGGTTTTTAAGGCCATTAATCGGGGAAAAAACTAATGTGGTATACCACTCAAAACTCGCTGGATCTCGATGATGACTGGTGGGCGATTTTGTGCAACCCACTACTGTTTACATGCCACCTACGAAGATGTTTCTTTTATGGGCCGCTCTTTCTTTGATGTAATGGGCCGGGCTAGTGATGGATTGGGCTTATGTTTCCCACTGAAAAAGTGTTCACAGTTGTTCCCCGGCCGTGTGTACTTCCTCCAAAGATGAACGTTTATGTTCGTTTTTTCTTTCGGTTTTATTTTAATGTATTTTTGTGCTTTTCTTTTCTCCTATATGTGTGTTCCTTCTTGACGGTTTGACCGTCTGTCGATTTTTTCGGCCTTTCGACCCAATAAACGGCATGTAATGGTTTCGAACCGCTTTTCATTTTCAAATAATAATTATAATTATAAATAAATAAATAATTCCTCCCATTATTAATACAAGACATTATTTTATATTGATTTTATCACTAGTGATTCACTGCTGCCCTACACAGCCAATTAAAATTAAGTAAAAAACCAAAAATATAAATTGCACATAATAATATTTTTTCTGATTAAAATTTTTTTTATGGACTTTTCGTGCTCCATACTGTTCATGATAAGAAAGGTACTCGTCCCTTATCTACTAGACCGCAAAAATGTCACCCGAACGCAAATGAATAGTTTACACAACCATCAAAACCAGAGAGAGAAAACAGAGTCCTACTTTCAACAATATAAAACGCTGAATTTGGTTACTATTATAGTATTATTAACTCATGCCACTAATTAATCAGAAGGCAGATTATAACTTGTATTCATCACAGCCTGCATCACAAGAAGGTTTTTGTTAAGAGGTTCATATCACGCCTAATCTTCCTTGTGGGATGAATCATAACTAGTTCGGAGTTTCCCTGAATCATTGTATTCAGACAATTCGATGTGAACCATGGTTGTAGCTCTAAGACGACGCATCAGCTGTGGCAACAGGCAGAGGTTGCAACGCTTTGAGAGGGTTCATGATGACTCCGTCAATCAGTCCATATTCCTTGGCTTCCTTTGCGCTCATGAAAAAATCACGGTCTGTGTCCTGATTGATTGTATCAAGGCTTTGGCCGGTGTGGTAGGCCAGATACCCGTTCAGATTTGCCTTGTGGTGCAACATCTCGTTTGCCTGATCGAGGAAGAGTGTCGGTCATACAAACATATTATGGAAACTTCACAGGGGGAAAGCCACATGGTGAATGAAAGCAACCAACAGAAAACAGATAAAGGTACAGTATACCTTTGGTTTACCTAATTGCCAAAATAATAACCAAGAATCTGCCATATGTGCCTAAAGGACGGATATCATGCCATCTTCTGATAGCAATTATGCTGCCTTTATTTTATGTTGATAATAGATAAATGCACTTCAGACTAATCAGTAATCAAAGGCCTTTTGGGCATTCAACCTCAAATCCGTGCTATATGAGTATATGCTAAGGGATGAGAATTGCTATGGGTTTCTACATGTTTGGCTCATCAGAATTTCTCCACCAGGATGAGAGCTTGCTATGGGTTTCTATACGCTTTTTGGCTCAACAGAAGGCAATACACAAGATGGGATTTAGGTGATGAGAGATGAAATCAAATGAGAACGTTATTCTAAGTTGCTTAAACTTCTAGTGATGAAACTGGAACATTAAATGGAAGAATCTGAGTCAGAAGTTTAAAGCCGTGCTATATGAGTATATGCTAAGGGATAACTTCTACTCCTACTCACATAATGTGCATAACAGAATCATACTACATCCTACATTTAGTAGGCTACCAATCATGGTATTTAATTAGGGAAGGTTTCCACGGGAGACTCATGAGAGCTTTACCTGAATGTCTATGTCAGATTGTGCTCCCTGAGCGCCACCAAGAGGCTGGTGAATCATTATCCTTGAGTTCGGCAGACTGTACCTTTTACCTTAAAAAATACATTAATATATGAATCAGCTTCGATGTGTCAACAAAGGAGTTGCATTCATAACATCGATTAATTTTCCACACTGTTTACCTTTGGTTCCTGCACTCAAAAGGAAAGCACCCATACTGCACAAAAACATTGATAATCATTCAATTGATACAAAAGCAGGTTATCAAAGAGAAGGAAAGAACTCAAAAATGATATAAGATATAAAGAAAAACAGTTTATGGTACAACTCCTTTTAGGATCATATCATAATGAGACTATGGATCAGAACATCAGACACAGTCACATTCACATGGCAGTATGGCACACAAAATATATATTAAGGGATCATGACCACTTTGCAAATGTATCCTTCTACAAAAGCACAAGGCCAAATCTTCAAAACAATTATAGAACACTGCAAAATCTCCCTATTTATCCAAACAATTGAGGCATGAAAAGTAGCATCACAAGTATCAGAAAGTGATAGTAGTTTGGAGAAACAATTTCTTCCTAGTTGAATGAAGAGAAATCACATTATAACCTCAATGTACGATGAGTCTATATGCATCACTAATCATATACATAGAAGTTGATCCATCATACCCAATTCCCTGTGGATTCTCATTGTTATGTAAACAATTGCAGCAGCTAGTAAACCACATTCTATAAGAAAAGATAAAAAAAATGCAACCAGAAAGATTCCATCCCATCCATTATCCTATAGTTGAAGAGTGCAAATGGTCAAGTTAAACCGAACAAAGCAGACTAAAATTTGTGCAGGACAAATTGGCTGCTAGTTAATACTCAATCAGAACACAAACTAGTCAATCCCATGACAATTTCATGTATCAAAACAACTTAGGAGATCGGAAATATGAGCTACCTTGCAGCTAGTCCAACACACACTGTAGACACATCAGGACGTATGTGTTTCATGGTGTCAAAAATTGCCATACCTAAACAACAAAAATGATAGGTAAAAATAATTATGCGGAATAATCGACTCAATGAACAGTTCTTGAACATTAAAACATATAGAAGTTGTTAAATAAGTCTTACCAGCAGTAACTGATCCTCCAGGAGAATTGATATACATGACAATATCCTATTTAAAACAACTGAGTCATTACTTGCAAAATAGAATTTATAAAGGAAAAATTTTGAGCTACATCGACAAAAGGATGAGATTGAAAAGAGAATAAAAGTATCTCTTGTGATGTTTAACACAAAACACTCCTACAATGTGACATATAACATAAGCAGGGAAACCTTTGAGCTTATCAGAGAAACAGAAGTTTACAGAGTACATGACTTGTTGGCTATCTTAAGATCAAGTAATTCTTTCTATTAGCCTGGAAGAATTGAAAAATGGCACTTAGTAACAACGAATTGGTGAGTAACACGAATATAATATACCGCATCACCTGAGCATATAATTAGACTGCTATCAGATCTCTGATCATTTAAAGGATAAACAAGTTTAATGTTTGAACATATAGGCACCAAGTCCACACAAGCAGCTCAAGTCCAAACTCAAAACCAAAAAAAAAATCCAAGCGTTCCAAAATTAGCATTAACTAGCATACCAGCACAAAAATGAACAATGTTTGAAAAGGAAACGGAGAGTAACCAGCGATTAACCTTGTTGGGATTAACAGCATCCAGATAGAGAAGCTGACCAACAATAATGTTAGCCATGTCATCGTCAACAGCTCCTCCACAGCGAATAATTCTCTTTAAATAGGAACAACAGTACAAGTCAAGCTCTTTCCAGTTCACTATAAAACATAATCTAAGGAGCAACCAATTCTAAAGCCAAACTTACATATTGGAAAAGTTGGCTAATCACACTCTGAAACCTCTCTTGTACCATGGGAGGAGGGCCAGACGGGCCTCGTGCATACACAGGGAAATACGGAGAAGACGGCACTGCCAAATCATCTCTACAAGACATTTTCCCCAAAAATCAATCAAAGGCAATGGAAGTTCCGATCAGTTAATTCAATTAGCAAATTGGAATGCGCCATAAACAACGACTAAATTTGAAAACATCACACAAAAATCCTACCTAATTGACCAAACACCTCTTTGTTCACCCGACCCCGGAGTTCCGAATCCATCGGAGTAAACAGCCTTCAATGTCGAGCTTCTCCGACTCTTTTCGCGAATATTCAATCTCGAAACCCTCAAGAAAGAAACAAGCAGAAGAATAAGTCGATTGCAAATCAAAATCAATTTCCACCAGACAATGATTCTAAGTAAGAGGAAATAGAAAGAGGGGGAGAAGGAGAAGTACCTGGACGACGAAGAAGATAGAGAAAAAGAAGAAAGAGTTCTGGATGGGAGGCCGAAAGAGTGGGAATCCGAAGAAGGAGAACAGCTGTCGAGGAAGGGAGCGGAGACACGCGAGGTAAGAGAGTGGGAAGCAACACAAGCCTGGGCCATAGCCATTGATAGTGACAGTGAAGCTCTCGCTCTACGGTCTTCTGGTGTGCAGAAGATAAACTACTGCTTCGTGAAAGAGAAGATAAATTTCTCAGAAAGGGAGATGGAGAAGGCGAAAACGTTAGGATCCAAGTATCCGACAACGATGCGTTCCGTGTCTGTGCAAGCTACAAATTGCCCGGTTGATAAATATCGGATCGGATCAGATCCGGCCGCTAATTTTCAGCTTTCGTATAGGAGTGAGTTTGGTATATAGCTCTTTTGTCAGTAAATGACCTTTTTCTAAATTTTATAGACAAATTTACCCTTATACAAAAATATAAAATATTCTTAATTGATTATTGGCTTTTAATTTGCCACAATGATTTTTGCCTTATAATTAAACAATACTCCCTAATTGAAGAAGATATATATTGATGGAGTTACCAATTTTAATAAGCTGAATCAATTAGCAATTAACATAGTATAAAATTAAATGTGATTTTATATACTTAAATCTACTGTTTTCTTCTACATGTCTAAATCGTCGATGTTCAGTTTCTCAATCAAAAGGTCTGTTGCATACTCTGTGAGATCTACAAATGAATTTGAATGAAGGTAATTCTTGTACTATGCCTATACTAAATGAGAATTGTGGTATTTGTTTATTCCCATTGAAAGATCTATACTGCATTCGGTACGGGTCTACTTTCTGTAAACTTTTCATCTTCCTGTAAATGGCTTGTACTAATATATTAGTCTCATGTAAATCTTGTAATTTGTTTGCAACTGAATAGGAATTATTCTATTTCTTTCGGCTAAATTTGAAAGATCCACACTGCATAGTCCACGAGTCTAGTTCTGTAAACTTTTGAGAATCGTTGTAAATGGAGTTTAATAATCTGATATTTCAATGATAAATCTTGTATTAGAATTCATGTATCTTTCTTTTGAATACTTAAAGGTTCTTGTACGATCTGATATCATAGTACCAAATTAATCTTGTATTAGAAATCATGTAATTTGCCTACAACTGAATAGGAATTTTTCATGTAACATAGTAGATTTATCATTTCTTGTAAAAAGTTCTTGTACGATCTGATATTCACATTATTGGAATGATGATGGTAATTGTTCTTGTAAAGCATGTATCATTATATTACTTGTTTTTAACGTATGAGATTCTTATATATGACTTGTACATGCTTGTACTCTTCATGTATCTCATGTATCATTATTGTGTCATTTGAAATATACCGTAAATTTCGCAGGATTGTCTTCTTCTCTAGAGTTTGGGCAAGAATGGTGTTGTACCTCCATTTCACCTATAATGTTGGTTGTACACTGCTCTCTAGAAATTTCACAGGAATTTCTTTCAAGTTTTACAATAATGATGATATCTTGTACACTCCTCCCTCTCTAGAAAGAAATCCGAAGCAAAGATTCAACTACCAAAGAAGGAAAAAGAAGGAAGACAAGTTGTGAATAAGATATTAAGTAAATGATTCTAATTTATTTATTTACCTTCTTAAATTAGGATTATTGTATAATCAATTAGCAGATTCTCTTTAACTAATTGGGTAATATTGAGATATATTAGTAGGGACAAATAAGGTATTATAGATTAGAAGATGTTATTTTGTTAATAAATTATAAGCCTATGTTAGTTAGTTAATGAATTTTATTATGGGGGGCATTTCATCCAATTTTCTCTTCGTATAATCGTATCCAACCGCTAAAACAATTTCTACTAGTATATTACCCGTGCCCTGCACGGGATTTTTTGTAATTAGTATTGTATAAAACTTATATTAATCATATTATTATAATTAATACAAACATTTAAAACATTATGGGTTTTAATTGGTACTATAAATATATAATAAAAAACCTCCACCGAATTCTTGAGTCGGAATTCCACCAGCTCATGACCCATTGAAAGTAATTCTCCTTCTGAATATCTTGTCGGAACCTCCTAGTTAGAATAAGGTGAATGACTCTAAATTTATCGGAATTATGTAAATAAAATCCATAATGCACATGAGAAATCCCTGTTATAGTAATTTGTTCGAATTAGTATTTTTATTTCACAGTAAATTAATTTGTATAAACTTATAAGATTTCAAATTTCACCATATAACTTAGAGATTTAGTAGTATCATTTCAAAGGTATCCTAATCACAAACTAATAATTATAATATGTTAACGTCACTTTTTAAAATCACAAATTATTATTCATGATTTTTTTATTCTATTAAAAATAGTGACAAAGGTTATGAATTGATTTGTAGTCTTGTTTACGTGTACATAAGATTTTAAATCTTAAAAACAGCTGAAAGTAA
>BSUD01000004.1:28130161-28195008 GCA_033239045.1 Fagopyrum esculentum | reverse complement strand
GCTATTATTTTTTTTTTTTATCATTTTTGTCTTTGGTTTAATTGTTTTGTCATTGATTTAAAATTGAAATTAAAACTTATGAATCAAAAAAAATAGTAAGATTTGACCGATAAGAAGATTTACAACTTTTGAAAAAAATTTGATTTGACTGTATTCCTAAAAAATAGTCAGATTTAGAAAAATATTTTTATTATTATAAAAAATTGAAAAAGATGAGATAAGATTTACGTGGCAAAAAGATTTACATCTTTAAGGTTTAATTTTTTTTTTTGTAAAATGACGGATTGATTAATTGATTAATAAATAATAAACTTAATAATTAACTTTTTTTAAAAAAATTTGGTGGGCTTAGAGAAACCTCGTGTTGACACGTGACAAAAAGCTTCTGCTTTAATAGATATATGATTTCTATTTTATTTTATTTTTTTAATAAATATATTGTACGGAATTGAGAGAAAGAACAAAATACAAGAAACAAAAAAGACAACACACGGATTTGAAGTGATTCAAATAGATGAGACACAATCAATGCGATCAAACGGCAAAGTTTTAAAAAAATAAGGTTCATTCAAGACATATCAACAAATTTTCACATTGACTTGAATCCTTACCGACATACCATATGCATTAGTCAATGTCCAAACTAGTTGTCCTCTGTTTATCTAGATAAGCCCCTTGGACACTTGGCAACTTCTGAAACAAGTCCAAACAATGTTGGAACTTGTTGTGAGGTACCGACTTGGTGGACATATCAACAAGATTATCAACCGTACCTACTTTCTTACCCTCATCACCTTCCCACTTCTCAAGAAATGATACATGACGTCAATATCCTTAGCCCTCTCACGATGAACTTGGTCTTTGGTCAAACAAATTGCACTCAAACTGTCACAATATACAATAGTCTGATCGTGATGTATACCTAGATCACTAACCAATCTTTTCAACCAAATTTCCTCTTTGCCTGCTTTTTTTGTCAAGGCCATGAACTTTGCCTTTGTGGTAGACAAAGTAATCGTGGGTTGTAAGGTTATCTTCCAACTCACAACAGAATCCCCAAGAGTGAAAACATAATCGGTTATAAATCTTCTAGTATCAACATCTTCTACATAATCAGAATCGGAGTACTTAGTGACCAAAAATTGTATCATTCCTAAAAACGAGTTCAATGCCAGATGTACCTCTAAGGTACCAAAATTCCCTTCTTCATATCTTGCTAGTGTTCTTTTCTTGGTTGCCCACATGAACCTGCTCATGACACTAACATAAGAGACTCGCGACATATACTTCTTATCCTCATCCGACTGAGGTGAAAACAGAGTGGTAAGATGAATGTTAGCAGCACTAGGTGTATCAATAGGTTTGGTCAATGCCATTCTTATGACCCTTATCTCTAAGAATCTTCATTTCTAGAATTTTCCGAGTTGTTCCCAGATCCTTCATCTCAAACTCAACACTTAAGAGACCCTTCAACTTTTGAATGTCATACTTGTTATTTGCAACTATTAGCATATAATCTGCATAAAAGACCATATAGATGAGAGAATCATCCATCAACTTGTTGTACTACACATAACAATCATAAGTACTCTTGTTATAACCAATCTTTGTCATATTACTGTCAAATCGCTTGTACCACTATCTCGAAGACTGCTTAAGTCCATATAAAAACTTCTTCAACTTGCAGGCATAGTTTTCTTTTCCTAGAACTTGGAAACCATCCGACTAAGTCGTGTATATTTCTTTTTCTAACTCTCCATGTAAGAAAGTTGTCTTTACTTAAAGTTGTTCGAGCTCTAGATCATGATGTGCCACTATTGCTAGTAACACTCTAATGGAAGTATGCATGACCACCGACGAGAAATCTCATTGTAATTCACTCCCTCACTCATATAAACCCTCTTGCAACAACTCGAGCCTTATATTGACCCCTTTAGACGACATCCCTTCCTTCTTCTTGAAAGCCCATTTGCAAGTAATAACATTTCTCTCTCTAGGTGGTATGACTAACTCCCAAGTTCGAGTCTTATGAAGTAACTCCATCTCATCTCTCATTGCTACAAACCACTATGCAACTTCAAACCTAGATACAACTTCTTTATAGGCGGATGGTTCATGAGTATCCACATCTTCAATAACATGTAGGGCATAACCACTCATATCATCAAAACCGTATCTTTGTGGAGGTCTTACTCTAACTCTTCTTGAGCAATCCTCAACTAAGCTCTAGTGAATAGCTTATGGTGGTTGATTTGCAGATTATGGTAGCTCAGTTTCTGATTGTGAATGTTCCTCTTCTTCTTGAGGAAAAAACTAGATCCTTACTTGTTTATCAACACTGCTACTCTCCCCTGATTCCACTAACTTCACTAAAGAGTTAAGCATAGAACTCTCATCAAAGACGACACTTAACTCAGAATAACTTTTTTCTCAAATGAAGACCAAACTATGTATCCCTTTACACCATCTCCATAGCCTACAAACACTCCTTTGCTCGAGGCTCTAGTTTACCCTCACTGACATGATACTAGACGGTCCAACAAAATACCCTAAGATTAGAATAGTCATCAAACTTACCAAACCGTACCTAATAAGGTGTTTTGCAATTTATGCCATTGTGAGGTTCGCACTTTATCAAGTAACATGTTGTAGTCACTACTACTACTATTACCCAAAACCTCCTATACAATTTTGCGTTAGAGTGCATGCATCTTGCTCTCTAGTAGACCTCTCAGGTACACCGTTATTTTGTGGTGTATATTTGATTGCATGACGACGAGTGATTCCAACATTCTTGAAGAACTGATCATACTCAAGCGAACAAAACTCCAAACCAATATCAGTTCGCATCCTTTTGATCTTCTTTCTTGTTTGATTCTCAACTAACGTTTTCCACTTCTTGAAGTTCTTGAAAGCTTCTCTTTTGTATTTCATGGCAAACAACCAATTCATTCTTGAATAATCATCAATGACAGTCAAGAAATACCTCTGACCTCCTAGAGACTCAATTCTAGACGGACCCCACAATCTAAATGGATGTAATCAAGTGCACCTTTTGTCTTATGAATACCCTTTAAAAATTTTCTACGGTGTAGCTTCTCAAGGATACAATGCTGACATAAGTCAAGGCTCATGATCTTGTGACCACCAAGAAGATCTTCTTTTGTTAGAATATGCATCCTTCTTTCACCCATATGACCAAGTCTCATATACCATAACTTAGTCATATCATCCTTGTGAAACTTTGAAGATCAACAAAAATATACACAAAAACAGTAGAACCCTTCAAGAAATATGAAGTGCATCTCTTGACACCATTCTGAATAACATCAAAACTCTTACAGACTTTCAAAACTTCATCTTCACCTTTAAAACAAAACCTCTTAATATCCAACATACTCAAGGATATCACATTCATAATAATAAATGGAACATGTCTGACCTCGTTCAATGTACAAAATCTACCTTCATGTGTCCTGATTTTAATCAAGCTAACTCCAACCATCTTGTAGACAGAACTGTTGGCCATGAAAATATTGTCAACATCTACCTACTTATTAGTTTTGAACCACTCTTTGTTAGGACATATGTGATAGGAAGCTCCAGAATCAAGAACTCACACATCAACTTGATAAGTGTGTCCATCAGCAACTAGAGTTATATCCTCATTTGATTTAGATTCATCTTTTGCAACAACTGCAAAACCAGAATCCTACAGTTTCTTATTCTTAGGACATTTGTTCTTCCAATGTCATTTCTCCTTATAGTCGTTATAGACGTCATTAGGCTTAGGACCTTTTGAAGAAGACGAGTTCTTGTCTTTCTTCTACCTTGATTTTCCTGTCTCTTGCCTCCGCTTGTAAATAGACCAGATGCTTGATTGTCCTTACCTACACCACTTTTATTTTACCTTGTGACGTAGTTCCCTTGTATGAAGGGCAAATTTGACGTCTTCCAGAGTAATAGTATCTCTTCTACCAACAAATGAATTAACAAAGTTTTCATATGATGACGAAAAAGATACCAACAAAATAAACGGAACATCCTTCTCCTCGATCTTAACATCAATATTATGCAAATCTAGAAGAATTGTGTTCAAGTGATCTAAGTGCTCACAAAGTTGCATACCTGCATTCGCAGGCTGAACAGACGTTGCTTTAGAAGCAACTTGTTGGTAAGAGACTTCATCATGTAGAGGCTCTCCAACTTCAACCACAATTTGGTTGCGGTATCCTGATCTGAAACCTCAGAAGACATCATATGCGAGACACAACATGATAGTTAAATATACCTTATCTTCCTGAGTGGTAATCTCAACAACATTGCCCTTTTTTTCTTATCAGATCCTTTCTTGACAATGACCCTCATAAGCATTGATGTTTCAACAATGCTCACATCTTTATTTGCCACAAACTGAAATTATTTTTCCCTGTGACCTTGTCGATCTCCGTGTTAAAAGAAGACATTTTTCTCCTAGATTCCAAAAAATCAAAGAACTCAAATCTCTTATACCGGTTTGTTGTGCGGAATTAAGAGAAAGAACAAAATTCAACTAACAAGAAAGACAACACACACAGATTTATAATGGTTCACACAATAATGTATGTGTCCACTTTCCAAAGAGATTTTATTTAGGAGTTTTAGAATACACATGTTCATACAATTGGAAGAAAAAGGAACATTGTAATATATAGAGTAACAAAACTCTAGGTTATACTTGGGCCGCAAGTATAAGACTGAGTCAAACAGTATAGGCCAAACAGACGAGACTCATTCCAGGCATATCAACAAAATTCACATTATCAAAATTACTAAACACATACATGACATGCACACACTGAGGTTGCACATCAAACAAAAAATAAAAATATGACTATTCCGCAGTCTCAGTGCGCGTAATCGTCAAGGAAAAAAGGAAAGAATTATGAAATTTACAAAGAAAAGTATGACGGTAACGGACATTGAGACTGCACGTCAACGTTAAAACCCTAACGCGTAGTCTCAATGTACGTTAGTTTTACACTAGTAATTCCGACGTTGTGTATTTAACGATCCAATTTTTTTGATAAGCCATACGTTCAAATTACATATAACAAACCCTGTAGGTTTAACCTAGACGAGGGAAAATAGTGAATTCTCTCCTCAAAACATTGATTTAAGAAACGAGTTATTGTATTTGCCTTTTTTCTAACTCATATCCATGTAACAACATCAACCTCACCCGCTAGACGGCGATAGATCTTCAAGAGAGACTCGAGTACCCCCGATGTTGACACTTGAACATCCCAACCTCCTAAATAATTGTTTAGCAATCCGATTTAACAACATTGTGAAAACGCATATCCATAGCCATCTACAATTCTTATAAAATAGCACCGGCCATGTCATGAAGTGTTCCGTGTTTAATGGTCTTCGTCACAAAGAACATCATAACACCACGTTCATCCTTCCAACAATAACAATCCCATATCAATGATTATAAATAGAAGCATCACAATTAACGTAGAGAACACCCCGTTGAGGTCGACTCCAACGAGATAACGAAATTGACCCCCCCTATGAACAATTTCCATCTTATTCTTAAAACTTAAACTATCAAAGTGTTATGCAATCTGAGTATCCAACACTTGCAGATGATCACTTGGCACCCCATCGAAAAGTAACATAATTCTAACCGTCCAATTTTCATACTAAATCGTCATCCAACAAACTACATCTTCAATGCTGTCTTCGGCTAACCGAGTCTCAAAGTCCCCTAGAAAGTTTGCATAACATCCATTTTTGCTTGCAAAATAAGGACAAAACGTTCAAACTTTCGATGTCAACTCACATTCATACAATACATGATGTTCATTCTCCAACATGCCACAAACTTCACACCAAGAATCGAGCACACAATCTCTTTTGACTAAATTAGATTTACATGGCAAGATACCTTGCATGACCAAATTTAGCCATATAAATCCTCTATTATAGACATAATATTATACCATGGGTACACTTACCTCGTCGACAATTCATTTTACATTTGTTGACGACCCATTTTTCACTTATTGACAATACACTTTAAGCTTGCTTACCAAATTTCGCACTTGTTGATAATTAAAATAAATTATGAAAAATGTAATTGTTGACCTTTCATTTTACACTTATTCACAACCCATTTACAATTGTTAACAATATATTTTACACTTGATGACAATTCATTTTACAATGAAAAAATTTTGTGAAAATGTATTATTTTACCTTTGTTGGCAATTCCAATTTTTTTATAAAGAATGTGCCTCTTATAATATATATTACATTTTTAAACAGTATAAAAAAATATGAAAAAGTTTTTTTTGTTTTTAACAAACCATATTTACGCTAGACAATCCATTCCATTTTATACTTGTTGACAATCCAAAAATATACTTGTTGACCTTCTATTTTACCCTTGTTGATAAATTTGTACCTTTGTTGACAATTAATTTGCACCAACAATTGATTTTACATTTGCACGGTCAACAATTAAACCGTCAACAAGCACATTTGCACAGTCAACAATTAAACCATCGACAATCACATGTTGATCGATAGGAAAAACCAAACCAGAATAATTATAATAAAAAATTAACTAACTTGCAAAAACATAAAGAGTTGATAGTTAAATTTTCATTTTCAGGATTCAAGAATCAAGAAAGTTACTTAAAAACTGAGACTTTTAACCTCTACTCAAACCAACCAAGTGCATTGACCCATAAATTTAAGAAGGTTAGTTAAAAACAAACTAAAATCTCGCTGACGGGAAAAGCTACAATGGACTATCTGAGCAAAGTTTAGCTTCATAGCTTGAATGTCAGTCGGGCTTCTGGGCAAGTGCATTTAGCCCTAAATTCCCCTAATCAAAATTTTGAAGCTCCAACCAATAACGGACAAACTTTACCGGCTCTACCAAAGTAGCATTTCACCT
This sequence comes from Fagopyrum esculentum, assembly GCA_033239045.1. Lineage (NCBI taxonomy): Eukaryota > Viridiplantae > Streptophyta > Magnoliopsida > Caryophyllales > Polygonaceae > Fagopyrum > Fagopyrum esculentum. Next base: position 28,188,056 of record BSUD01000004.1, on the reverse strand, counting down.
TAGCAAGGATTTCAACACATGCACAAGTACTCTCAACAGCTACACCATTCTACATCTTGCAACATACATAAATACTACACCTAAGAAAGCAGCAAAGCATCTTAAGCATCTAGATCTAGTACATACCGCCTAGGCTAGTTTTTTCCCTTCCAACAATCTTCACATTGCAACCTCTGCTGCATTAAAACTCGGACCAGCCACTGCTCGGAGGAAGTTGTCAAATGGGCTGGCAGGAGGAAGCCGCAGTGTCAAAGACGACTCCTTAGCCAAAATGGCTCCACCATGGATACCCTCCGCGTCACTTGATATCTAAAGAAAGAACTCGGTCATTGTTTAGTGTATTGAAAGTTCAAAACCCGTGGACCCGGATCAAGCAAATCTTTGCAAGTGAGGGAACGATTGCAAAAAAAATGTCACCTGGCGAATGAGAGCTTGCCCACATGCAGGGGATGCAGGAATGAGGAAATCATCGTCTTCTGCTCCGGCATCGGGATAGTTCTCATGGACCAACCAGTTTGAGAGTTTCTTCCTTGTTCCTATACCCAGTGCTTCACATTGGCTTGCCATGGCACTGTATGGTAGTGGCGAGGTTGAGACGGATGTTCCAGCTACTTGACCTGCCGCCTCGAGTGCCTGCATAAGTGATGAATTTTTAAGACTATTGACTTCGAGAGAGGTTCTTTTAGAGTGAGAAATATATAGCAATGTGTAAAGATCACCGATTCTAGGAGTTGTCCTATGCTGATTATGTTCGATATGGAAGGAGACAGTGGCTGTTTTGTGTTGAAGTGAGGAGCATTTGACAGAGATGATATGCTTTCCTCTTCAGCAACTGAGTTCGCAGACAACTCCTGCAATACAAGAAAATATCATCAGAATTGAAGGGCTGAAAGGCACGAGAATATTAACAGCGTGAGCAACTCACAACATCAGCCGAAGGCGAATCCTTCGTATGGCCAAACATGTGAATATGATCCAAGTCAAATACTGACTGCGGTGTGAAAATGAATGCTTCCTCAAGTGAGAATGTTTCCAGCAATTGACTCTTCACATCGTCCTTGTCTGCCTAATAAGTAATACAGATTAGCATTTCAAGTGACAGATTAGCATACAATACAAGAGAGGTGTTCAGACCACAAAGGTCTTACTTTGGTTATATTAGACAGATGTCCAACTAGCACATCAAGTATGAAGTGGTCTGATTCATCACTCTTCCTGTACAGTTCACATAGCACAGTGGTAGCAGCCTGATTGTCGACAGCAGAACCGTACTGTCGAATGTCTGCACCTGACTTGACATATAAATGAAGGTCCTCACTGATTCCTAGACACGGATCGACCTGTGTAGTTTCCAATTGGTAAGAGAAATTGGAATGTTCAAGCAAACCCAGATTTTATATCATTCAAGCTTAATGAATGAGTTCCAATAACAGCCACGTAGGTTAAAAAACTTGAGCTGCAAGTATAACTTAGCATTAAATATATATAATGAATAATAAGAGTGGCACTTGCATCATATGGAGCCGAAGAGCTAAGCATGTCAGTCAGATCATTCATATGATATATCTTTGCAGCAAACATCAGCATGGCCATAGCTGTAACGTATAATGATCTTCTGCAAGCTGATGGCAGCTTACCTACAAAAAGACGAAAACAGGTCATTAGTGAAACTTATACAATTGTACCAGAATAGATAACCAATATTATGAAGCTATATAGCCCATACCACAGTTGGGATCCAAGGATATGTTCCTCAAAGACAGGGGAAGCTGGAAGAAACGGGTCACAAGGCTACCAGTTGAATTCTACAAAACACAATGTGAGATTATCATTGAGAATTGCATACAAAGAAGCAAAAGGGTTTCAAATGATCAAGAAAACACAGGTCAGAGATATCTGCAGAAGTTTCTCACCTTAAAATGTGAAAAAAGGAGTGTCCAGCTATAAGAATGAGCTATAGCCTCATAATTTGAGGGCAAATTATCAGGGAGATTGGCCTGTATCCAGAATCCAGACAACAACTGCACTATCTGATCCTCACTCAGTTTCATTGCACAAGGTTCCTGCGCTGACTAAAGAAACTTAGCCACATGCACTGTGCTATGCACCACAGAACTCTGATTTGAATGGTAAAAAACCCACTTACCACATCAGCAAAGCTGGTATTGCCTGCTCGATCAATGACAGATGTTATTTTGCATATGCTTGGGGAATTCTTTTGGTTCCATCCTTGCTTTGGCTCCTCTTCAGAAAAATCTGCGCCCTTACAATCATCCAGACTATTACCACCAAGCTTGTCAGCCGTAAAACCATCCTTTTCTTTTCGAAGCTTTTCGAGTAAAGCTGTGACTGATGCAAATGTCGATGAAGTATTTGAATGACGTCTTTGTCTGTCACGACAACAACTAGCTCTCCAAGGGGACCCTTGTTGCTTGGTGTAATTAGAACTTGGGAACAGTAGTACAGAGAATATATAGTGCGCTCCAATACGTGATTCTGTATCAGTGTGCAACATTGCTTTCAGAAGTTGCACAAGAAGAGATTCGGGAAACACCTACAAAAATATATATACTCAGAATCAGAAATCTGGAGAAGAGTTATTGCCACCAATGAGCAAGGAAACTTGAAAGTTCAAGGTGTTACCTGATGGGAAGGTGAAACGGAAGCCGATGCAAATACGTGAGCAAGAACTATCATTGACCCGACTGTTGATCTTGCAACAACAGAAACAGGTGGAAGCTTCTCCAGTGTAATTGCCATCAAGTCAAACAACGATCCAGCATCCTTCATCTGACAAAGGAACAAATGATGTATGCATGTCATCATTTATTGACAAAGAAAATTAAAAACTCAAACATATTATTCATGAACTCTAGACTTACTCCTTTGGCTAGTTCAAGTAAGCAAGCTTCTATTGAATTTTGTAGTTGGACATTCAAGTTAGACTCTTCTTCTGAAATTGGCCCAGAAGTAGCCTGCAAACTTTTCCTCAGGTGCCTGCACAAGTCACTGATACACCCAGTGTCCATCAGAGTACCTCCAGATCTTATTTGTCGTGCCAAATATGTAGCCTTGCGAATGACATGAGACTTAACAATTGGGTCATGAACAACATTTTTGTGGTCCAGATGGCGTATCAGAACAGACAGAATTAGCTGTTGGTTTTCTGCATAAGAAAAATGAAAATTAGAAGTGATTACTTGACAACCATTCCATCACAAAAAACTGTATCAGCGGATGTAAGCATTAGATAGCAGAAATGGCATGTTAAATAAGACTCAACAATGTGAAAACCAAGCAAGCAAAAGTAAGTAGAAAAAGGAATATCAATTTACCCAAAACATCCAGAAAATAGCACATATCTGAAAGTACAGTCAGAGTCAAACTTTGGTGAGGTGCCCAATGACAACCAGTGTCAAAGTAGACAAGCATTGGTTCCAATATCTGGCGCATTGTTGTGCTTTCTCTTGCAAGTTCACCCATCCTTTGAAGACAAATTCGAGCCCACACTTTTGGATTTTCAGCTTCTTCCCTAGGTGGAAGAAAAAAAGGATAAAAGAGTATCAAAAGATTATAAAAACATCACTGTATTTTCATCAATTCAAAATGCAGTACACAATTTTTCCTTTGTATTGGCTTACCTTGTAAGTGAAGAAGGATCCTTCTTTCCTGGACAAGGTCGAACAATAATACTACTTGGACTTGCATCACCACCAGCAATGCCACTTTTCCCTTCACATCTGACAACCTCATCAACCCAATTATGACGTTGATCTCCAATTTCTCCCCCTTCATAATTCATATCAGGCTCATAGTTTTCTAACATCACTTGCACAATCTGTATATTAATGAGGGGGAAAGATTGTTAAAGATTCAAGGACCTTTAGTACAACCACCCATATAGAAGTAGTGAAACAAGCACTTTTAATACAACAGTAACACACGGCAAGAAGTGCATCACCAAATATAAAACAAACTCGTAAGCTAAAACAAAAAGCCAGCAAACTACTCATAAGTCCACCAATGGATTTCGGTTAATGGAAGCTATAAGTTGCACATTCCAGCATGATCAAAGCGATGGCATGATTTATGCTTATAAGTGAAACATGTTCAACAATTTAAGTGGATTCATAAGATTTCACCTCGTCTAAGCCTTCAAAAATGTGGGAGAACTCAGCCATGAACCAGATCTGCAGATGAGATAAAGAAAGGAGAAAAGGCTCAGTCAGCTCTATGACTATGTATCATGAAGAGCAATCATTTAGAAACAACAATAGTGATTTTGAAGTGATCACGGAGGGGGGACATATTAAAAGGGCGGAGATGCCTAGAAACCTCAGAAGTACATTCATTTATAGGTGTATCATGATTTACCATGGCTGAAAGGCACTGCAAACTTGACGCTCTTAAGTACTGCAGTTGATGCTCTTCTCCATTCTCATGGGTCAGCATACACACCTTGCGGACCAAGTTCTCAACATTACGTGCATAAGTTCCATCAGTCTGTTCCAGAAACATTTTGCAGACATAGAGCATGAGTATATTAAGATCCAACTAAGACAGATTAGCTTAATAAACATAAGAAAAGAGTAGACCACAAAGCTGCAAGCACAAGGCATGTGATGTGAGGCAAATTCCATCAGCACACTTAAAAGGCAATGCATTTAGTTCTTATAACAATTGTAACAAGAAACTTTCAGCTTAAGGTATCCCAACTACATAATCCAAAACCATGCATCGAACTGTACTCCCTTCTGTGTCAAAGACACAGTGGTGCTGGTTTCCCTTGTCCTTGTGCCATAAGTTCAAGTTACCTTAGTAGCAAGCAACATTGAAAACTAATATCCATTATGCAACTACAAACAAAGAAACAAAATATCTTGACCGGACATATGCATGCATTACAAACTTTAGGCAATATTAAAGGGTCTTAAAAGAAGGCAATTCACCTGACTATAAATGAATTTGGTTAATGTTTGACATCCAGTTATATGCAGAGCAGCATCCTTTGAACTATCCAACAGTTCATCAGTTACATTCAGCACACTGGAAGCAAAGTATACCCTGCAAAATGATAATATATTCAAAATCAAGCTTCTTGGTTTCAGGCAGCAAATAATGCTCAAATTAGATCCAAATAAGGTTATATATCATCAAATTTAAAAAGCCACAACTGCTAACTATAACACAATTTTTAAACAATTAGATGACTTGTTGTTAACGGAAACACTTACATGTGATTTGAACATATAGACAGCAACTTCTTGTAAGCTTCCATTATAACATTTACAATTTTCTGGTGTCCATTACGCAGTTCCTTGAATAATCTTTCTTCAAGATACTTTGTGATCTACACAACAAATCAAAGAATATCAGAAACCCAAAGAGAAAAATGATCTTTCGGAGTCATGTCCATTGGAAGCCACAGTTTTTCACCTTGGGGATTCGACCAGGATTTTTTGCAGCATATTCACAGAGCTTTGCAATTTTTCGGTCATTTGGTTGTCCATCCTGCAAGCAGAAGTAACAGAACTGGCTAATTGACAGGCATCAGAGATTTGTGAAGGCTGAACAAAGCACCCTAACCACATACTATGGATCTAGCATAATTATTAATGTTGAATTGAGTGTGTTGGTCTTGGCAAGGAAATTCATGTCTTCATGAACACAGAACATGCAAACTAAGCTAAGAATATCGCATATCCTTCCTGTATCATTCCTTCAATAGGCACAAGAGGTAATTTAATGGCTTAAAAATCTCAGTATCTGACATGATCACATCAGTCAAAAAAGAAAAATACCCATGAAATGCAAACCTAGCCAGTTAAACTCTTATCTTTCATTCCTCACCTTCCATATAACAGACTTTAGATCCCCAAAACTATCCCCCATCATTCACATATCCAGACCCTATTTTCACCAGAAGTGCACACACAACTCTATCCATTAACGAAAATTTACAAGCAGGAACACTATGAAAACATCATTATAAACCACAAAACGGATACAAAGTGAGAAATTCAAGACAGACAGAAAGAAGAGAAATGAAACACTCACAGGAGACTTGGGGAAGATTTCAGTAACAAGCTTCTTATAGCGCTTAACTGGCTGGCGAGATCTCGACCTCAGAGCAGGGCAACAGATGCAAATCCTCCCACATGCAGGAAATATCTTCCTAGATATAAACCCCATTTCCTACCAAAAGAAGAAAAACAGATGCATTTTCGCACCAAAAATCAAACAAGCAAAAGAGCGAAACAAATAAAAAAGATCAGTTTAAACAACGCAAATCTAGGTTGAAGCTTCAAAATAAGACAACAAAAAACAGAAAAGGAAAGAAAGATAAAAAAAATCAACAAACAGCTGATATGTTCATACTTAAATACAAAACAGGAATGAAATGATACAACGAAACCAAACAAGGAAACTCCAGTTTCAAACCCCAAAAGAAAATCAACTTGAAGACGAAAAAGTTGCAGATAACGTAAAAAATGCAGGAAAAAATCAAAGAGGAAACTAACTCGAAGTAGGAGAGCGAGATCTGGCTATGGAGATTTGAAACGAGAATGGAGTCTCCTCCGGCGAAGTGTTTTGAGTGTTTTTGAGTATCAAGACATTCAATAACGCACCTTTCTCTCTCTTTCTGTCTTGCTCTGAAACTTTCTACGTCTATGTCAATTCAATTTTGAGAGAGAAAGAGAGGAAAAAGGGAAGGACGAGTTTCAGAGAGGAGAGAGAGAAGAGGGCGCGTGGTTCGATGATGAAAAATGAAAACACAGCAAAGAGAGAGAAAGGAGGGTCACGTGATAAAAGTATGTTTGGTTTGCGGGCTTCGTTTTCCCCAAATATTTTTGAATTGTATGGTATGATTTTTTTCAAAAACATTGGGTCGTTTTAGACCCCGAACCTATAATATACGAATATTTTTAGAGGGTGGAGTGTCCCGTTTTCTGTCGCGTCGGACACGGGCACACAACAAAATAACTCCGACACGGTCAATTATAACCTGACATGGTTAATACTTAATACCCATTTCAGAGGTAAGACACGGAACACGTCTAGCACACGTAGAGGAAGCGGATTGTGTCTGGTTAATGCACGATCAACGAAAATTTACCCTATTTTTAAGGCGGAAAAAAAAAAGAAAATTATTTTTTTCAAAAACTCTAAGAAAAAATAATTTACCAACTTTGATTTGCTTTCAGGATTTTTCGCTCCTCGATTTAGGCGGACCATGTTTACGAATTGTAAAAATCATATTTGAAGCGTGTTGATTATTGAACTTTTTTGTGCATTATGAGCATATTTGAAGCGTGTTGATTATTGAACTCTTTTGACCATTATGAGTATATTTAAAACATGTTAATTATTGAACTCTTTTAAGTATTATGAGCATATTTGAGGCATGTTGATTTTAAACAATTTTTAGTATTATGAGCATATTTGAGGCATGTTGATTTTGAACTCTTTTGAGTACTATGAGCATATTTGAGGCATGTTGATTTTGAACTCTTTCGAGTATTATAAGCATATTTGAGGCATGTTGAGTTTGAGCTCTTTTGAGTATTTCTATAAGTAATCATGTGATATCATATATGATTGTATGCTTGTCTAGTTCATATATTGCGTTGCTTATGTATCGGGTTAGCCTAGTGGAAGACAAACCCCACAACGGTGGGGCTGATTATGTTGTGGCATTATAGGTACAAGATCAATTCAGAAGCATAGAGGTATGGGGACCTAGTGGGAGTCTATGTTTTGGTTGAGCTTGGGTGGCCTTGTGTTCTCTTTAGGACTTGTTCATAGCTTACGCCTTATGTATGTCTTTTGGGTTGATGGATTGTATTTCTAAACCATGTTGTTGTTGGCTTCAAGTTTGACCCGGATGTTGTTGTTGTATTTTGAAACTTTGTGTTTGACGTCATAGATGACGATTGGTTTTACATACCTCAATCTTGACAAGTTTTTATGCCTTGTTTCATCTCTTTATATAGCCTGAAGAAGTTATTGTCCGGTCTCATGACGTTATAGCGTTATCCCCCTTTGGGGCATTACAATCTCAATGTTGCCTGAAAAAGGCATTGAGTATTTGAACCTGTTATAAAACGTGGTAATTTGCAATTTATTTACCAATTCAACACTAGTAATATTGCAACAACTATCTTCGTCAATAATCATGTTACACACATTCCCTTTAACAAGACATCTAGTATGAAATACATTTTTCCGTTGATTATCTTGATAAGGGGCTATATTAGCATGCAAAGTTCTTCTAGCAATCAAAGATTCTCCATGCTCAAACTCAATGTCATCATCGCTATCACTTTCATTTTCATGCAATGCGTTAAGGTGGGTGTCTTGATCATGCTCTTCCTCACTTTCATATTGTCCAAATTGATTGATAAATAACACTTTATTATTAGGACATTATTTTTTATAATGACATATACCTTGACATTTAAAGCATTCAATATCTCTAAAATGAAAAATAGAGTTAGATTTGTTCCCTTTAGGATTGCTTGAAGGCTCATTCAAGGATCGAGATTGTGAGTGAGATGGTGAGATTTTAGTGATTCTTTGGTCAAAATTTCGATCATGTTTCTCGTCCTTAGCCGAAGATGAATCTCGGCCGTGAGCATCTTGATTCTTATTGTTTTGTTGCTTCCATGAACTTGTAGTTCCATAACTTGGTTTGCTTGTTTGGCTCCTTCCTTTAGTCTTCCTTTTGATTTTGATAGCCAAATGCAACAAACTTGTCATGGTGCCATAAGGATATAAATCAATTTCACTTTCTAAAAAAGGATACAAAATACGTAAATAATGTGTTATTATTGTCTCTTCATCCTCTATAACATTGGATTTAACCATTGTCATTTACATCGATGTGGAAATTTCTTTAGCACTCATGGATCCTTGCTTAAGGTTCTCCAACCTTTGCCTTAACTCTCTAGTATGATGTTGAGGCACAAATCTAGCTCTCATTAAGACCTTCATTTGTTAACATGTGTTGATGTCCGGTGTTAGCATGAAATATGACTATATTTTAGGCACTTGTTTTAGTTGTTTTTCCCTCTTTTATGTGTACATAGATATGAGTTTGAAGCATTTGTGAGCTCATTCACCCACTTTGTCGATATATAGATCTACACTAGCTTTGTTTTGTTTATAGGTAAATAAAGACTTATATTGGAGCAAAATATGGAAAGAAAGGAGTATTTGATCATGCTAGATGTCAAGGAGATGCTTTGGAGGAGCTAAGGAAGGAGCATGACTGAAGAACATCACGAAATAAAGGCTTTCACAAATGATTTGGATTTCCACGCCCTAAATTACGGCCGTGGACTTGGCATTGGATCGTGGAAAGTGAATTTAGAGCACAACAGAAAGTTACACGGCCAAAAATACGGCCATGGAAACTTGTACTAGACCGTAATTTCCATGACAAAGTGACGTGTCATATTTGCCACGTCAGCGACGGTTATTGGGTTTTCTCGTAACCCTATTTCGCCCTATAAGAAGGCTTGAGAAGGGAGTTTCGAGGACGGTCGCGTTAAGGTTCATTTTGACCTACGCTTACAACTCGGTGGAGAGTCGGGACGGAGATTGGAGATTTCGGATCGTGGCTTGGGAAAAGACGTAATTTTGAAGATTGTGTACTTTCGAGATATCTTAGGGTTTATATTGGAGGACGGATTGGCATCCCGTTCTTTGTTGTTTCCCTAGATCGTTGTGAGGATTTCTATTCCTAATTTTCTACATTCATCAAACATACATTGTTGTGGATTCGAGTTTTGTTATTGGATAGTTATTGAGTTTTCGGAGTTTTGTACCTTTTCTCTTTTAAACTTGATTTTTGATATCATGAATATAATTGTTGGCTAAAACCCTTTAGCAATAATAAGGTGAAGGGTTGATAGTTGTGGCTTAGATGATGATAGATCGATCATAAACAGATTGGACCCTGAGAGTGTGAGAAACCTCGTCGACAACCTAAACCACGGTCTGTTCTTGAGTTCCACGGCCGTGGAATTTCAAGATCCAGCCGTGATTTTCTCTGTTTTACGACCTTTGCTTTTGCTTTAATCCAAAGTTAAAGATTTGCTTTAACCTAGCATTGACTTGCCTTTTCTAGGTAGTAGTGAGACTCAACATCATCTATTTCAGTTTCGAGTGTCACAACCTTAACCGTTTTAGCTCATCTTTGATTCCTTGGGTGTGGGCATGGGTATTTGAGAGTAATTCTTGTCCTTAGATCCTTTCTATACTGCAGCCTCAACAACCTTTATAGAGAGTGTCCTTGGGTTAAACATATAAGGTTTTGGAACTTCACCGTACTCAACCTTACATTAGTTATACCTTTGCAACCTCAACTCTGTCTTTATATCTATAGAATATCTTGAATCGATTGCCGCAATTGGATACCTAGATCTTTAGGATTGCTGTTTTCCCAATTATTTGCAAAGCTTTAATACTTTTGATTGCTCGATTAATCGAAACTGATTTTGTTTCACCAAATCCCTAAGTTCGATACTCTGGATTTCTTGCTTTATGATAACACGATTTATAACATAGTTTTAGGTGTACATTTAGATAGAATTTTCGCTCATTCATGCATGATCTAGCATTAGTTCAAGACGTTTTGCATCCAATTCACGTATTTTGTCGAGATAGACGTCTACACGGACTTGTGCGCATTTTGTAGGTATTTCGGGAAGTTTAGGAGCTTAAACGGTGCGTTTGAAGGTTGTTCATTTAGATGACACACCCTCGAACCCATTAAGACACAGGCCAAGGGCTGAGGAGGACTCATGGAACCTTGCCAACACAAGCCATGCACCAAATCACAGCTTAATGATCCAAGGCGAAGTTTCTGCATAGAATCACGGTTCTCTGACGAACCACGGCCGTGGAAATGACCGTGGATTTTGCCAGATTCTCGTGACAGCTGTGCCACGACTCTCATGGCCAGCTCATGCACAATTTGTTATAAAAGTGGTCCTTGATGGGTTGTTTGAGGCAGCTGGGGTAGTTTGGGAGCAGCTCATCCATTATCCATTTTCTCTAACAAATATATTCTCAAAAGAAGAAGATTTTTTTTCTAGGAAGGAAAGTGTCAAAGAGAAGAAGAAAGGTTCCATTGAAGAGGAGAGAAGAACACACACCATAGCTTTTCTTGTATTTCGGATTTCATTTCTAGAGATTTGTGAACCCTTGAACCTTCTTTTGGAAGGGTTGTAAGTTGCTCTAATTCTATTTTCAGATTGGTTTGTTTTTTGAAGTTCATTTGTTCATCTCTTTTCTTTCATCATCTTGAAATGAATGTTATGATTTCATGTTTGTTTGTTTCGATTTCCATTATGAATGTTGTAGGCTAAATTGATGTGATTCTAGGGTAAGGAAAGGATGGTTATGGCTAGAACTATGATAGGGCGGACTTAGATTTACATTTGGATGATTTTTGCTTATGAACGTAGCTGCTGTTAGAAATCACGGGTAGTTCTTGTAGAACCACGGTCGTGGTTTCTGTAGAACAAACCGTGATTCTTCCTGGTTCGAAGGATCTTACCTTAGATCTATAAAATGTTGAAACCCTAAGTTTTTGCTGAGTTTAACCTACCCTAGGGTGTCCTAGTGTAGTGACTAAGTGTTAGGAGAGACTTACCCGGTAATCCTTGCCCTTAGAATCTAAAATAGCAAACCTTAGGTAATGGTGAGCCTAATAAGCCGCCATTGGATTAGATGTGCTAGGATAGTTAATTAGGACTTCCCTTTCCAAGACTTACCCGGTAAGGATAGGTTAGATCCCCAATTAACAAATCCGGTTTGTGTAGAATTCCTATCCTTAGGTTCTTAGAGACTTACCCGGTAATGAGACCTTAGGTGTGGACTAGTTGGACCATGAGACCTACCCGGTAATTGATCCCAAGTTAGATACACTTAATCCCAACATAACATAGTCAATCCAATGAATGAATAGATAACTTGAGTTCTATGCCATAACCGGAACTTCCGACCCCTAGAATCCGTCTTTCCTTTTCTTGATCATTATCTTATTTGGTTTGTTTATTTGTGCTGATTTTTGGTTTAGTTTGATTGTTTACTTTGCATGAATTGTGATCTTTGATTGATCACCTAAAACCGACAAAAACAATTGAGATTTTCATTTCTTTGTTTCTTTCTTTTCTAACCCTAGATTTTCACTAAACTAAATCACAAAACCGAATCAATTTCACCTTAGTCTTTGTGTTCGACCTCGGAATACTATCCATACTACAAACGTCCCGTACACTGCGGGTGCGCTGGAAGTTAGGATAAATATAACGAGTATAAATTTAAGGCTTATTGCGTGCACACTTTTTAGCGTAACAAGTTTTTGGCGCCGTTGCCGGGGACTAGGTCTAGATTGAGTCTATTTTGTGATTATTTCTAGTGTAGATCTTTCTTGTTGCTTTTGATCTCTCTTTGGTTTGTGTCTTTGCTTTTCAGGACATCTATTACTCTTTAGGTGTATGCGAAGATCTCGTGGCAAGGAATTAGCTCCATTCGATCCCGAACCGGAGAAAACCCTTCGATCTAGATCTAAGAACATCCGAAAAGAGAGAGAGATGGCCGGTAGAAATCTTCAAGCTGAGTTGGATGAAGCCTTAGAGCAAATAAGGCTGAGAGATGAACTCTTGGAGGAAGAAAGGAGACTTGCCAATGAGAGGCAAGAGGAAACAAGGAGGGAGATTGAGGAGATTAGGCAAGCCCTTGTGCAAGGAGAGCTTAATCGCCGACAACCTCCACCACAACCGCAACCGGCGGCTAATGTTAGGGTTGTACCTATTGCTATTGAGGAACCACAAACCCTAGGGAGACGTATGGATCCGGCACAAAGAGCACACCGACCGGGTGTGAATCTAGGAGATCTCGCGACCCACAACTATGAGCTCCGCCCTCAAGTTCTACAAATGATCCGGCATAATCAATTTGGAGGGATGGAAGGAGAGTCTCCTCATCAACACTTGATGAATTATGAGATCTTGATGGAGACTCTTAGGCCGCCAAGATTGGAGAGCAACAACCATAAGCTTAGGGCTTTTTCCTTCTCTCTTAAGGATAAAGCCTTAGCTTGGTATCAATCTATTCCACAAGGGCGGGTTGGTACTTGGGAGGAGATGACAACCGAGTTCTTGACCAAGTTCTTCCCACCTTCTAAGACCACCGAGTTAAGAGGGAAGATCAATGCCTTCGTGATGAGGGATAGAGAAAGTTTGTTCAAGTCTTGGGAGAGATTCAAAGACCTTCTCCTAGATTGTCCACACCATGGCATACCAAAAATTGAGCTATTGGAAATCTACTTCAAAGGACTTGATGAAGATAGCCAATTCAAGCTTCAATCTCTTTCCGGTGGAACATTTATGGAGAAACATGTAGATGATGCTTGGGAGTTTGTGGAGAAGCAAGCTCTAGTGATTGAAAAGTACTCTCATAGGAAGAGTGAAGGAAGAAAGGCGGGAGCATACGAGGTGAGCGAAGTCACCATGAGCAATTTCAAGCTTGACGCCATCAACAACGAGTTGAAATCCTTGAGAGAGTTGTATACTACAACCTTGAAAAGCCAAGCAACTCCTCAAGTGCTTCCACAAGCTAGCTTGTCTTCCAAGGAGGAGGATGTGAATTATATGGGAAGGGGAAACTTCAACAATTACCAAGGCCCAAAGAATTTCAACAACCGGCAATTCAACAATTACCGGCCCAACCACAACCATCCCGGATTTTCTTACTCTAACCCGGATGGAGCCTTGAACCCTCCCACCTCCACAAGCACAACTCCACCACAAAGAGCTTCACAAGAACCTCCACCCGGTTTTTCTCAACCTTCAAAGGATAGGACCGAAGTCATGTTTGAGCAATTGCTAGGAAGGTTGAGTGGACTTGAGAGCACCGTGACTTCAATCTCTAAGGCTCAAAAGGTCTTGGAAGCACAAGTCTTTCAAAAGTCGGGTGAAGCACATAGAGATCCGGGAAAGCTTCCCGGAAGAACCGAAGACAACCCAAGGGGCCAAGTGTTGGCTATCACAACAAGAAGTGGGTTGAGTATGAAGGATCCTTTGCCCAAGGACCAAGATAAGGGAAAGCAAGTAGTGGTAGAAGAGGGAAGAAAGCAAGAAGATGGAGGCAAGAGCAAAGATGTAGAGCCAACCTACGTGGCACCGCCTCAATACAAGCCACCACTACCGTTCCCACAATCAAGAGCAAGAGCTCGTTTGGACAATCACTTTGGTAAGTTCCTTGAACTAATGTCCAAGTTACATATTAACATTCCGTTCATGGATGCCATCTTAGGAATGCCGGCATATGGCAAGTTCTTGAAGGAAATACTCTCCAACAAGAGGAAGTTGGAGGAGTATGGGGAGATAAGAATGACCAAGAGATCCTCGGAATTGATCCAAACCATGAAGGAGGAGATGCCTCCCAAGTTAAGGGATCCGGGCTCTTTTTGCGTCCCAATAGGAGTGGGAGATGTTAAGTACGAGGCCCTTTGTGATCTTGGGGCGAGTGTAAGCATCATACCGCTAGCACTTAGCAACAAAGTTGGGCTAGGAGAGCCAAAGCCGGTCAAGATGACCCTCTATATGGCGGACCGTTCTATCACTCATCCGGTTGGGATTCTAGAGGACATTCCGGTGCAATTAGGAGGATTCTATGTACCAATTGACTTTGTCGTCTTGGACATTCCGGCGGATTATCCGGTTCCCATCATCCTAGGAAGACCTTTCCTAGCCACCTCCGGATGCTTAGTGGATTGCAAGAACGGGACTCTCTCCTTCAACATCGGAGAGGAGAACGTCAAGTTCAAGCTGTCCACAATGATGAAAGGGCGGACCCTTGATGAAGATATCTTCAACATAGTTGAGCACGAAGAATCTAGAGAAGTAGTGAGCTCGATCTTGATCAAGGATCCTTTGGAAAAGGTTCTCACCTTAAGTATGATGGAGGAAGGCATTGAGGATGATTGCAATGAAGAGATCAAGGCCTTGAAGGCATTGGAAGAGGAGCCAAGAGTTGGATTTGAGAGCCACGAAGAGGTGGTGAACAGCTGCAAGTTCCACGGTCGAGATTTAGGTTCCACGGCCGTCAAACT
The DNA here is from genome assembly GCA_033239045.1 of Fagopyrum esculentum. Lineage (NCBI taxonomy): Eukaryota > Viridiplantae > Streptophyta > Magnoliopsida > Caryophyllales > Polygonaceae > Fagopyrum > Fagopyrum esculentum. Next base: position 28,172,929 of record BSUD01000004.1, on the reverse strand, counting down.
CTCTGGACAACTCCGAGAAGCAAGCTTGACAAGAACCACGGCCGTGGAAGATGAACAACCCGTGTTTCCAACCGTGGTTTTCCCTGAATCAGCTCTTAATGATGACCAAGCTTCCAGGAGCCTTGTAGGATCTTCATTTGCTTTGGATTCACCTCATCCAACCCTATTTGGATCATCTACAACCGATAAAGGTCCTCCCTCACTTGAACATAAACCCCTCCCCTCTCATTTAAAGTATGCATTCCTTGGTGATAATTCTACATATCCTGTGATTGTTAATGCATGCTTGAGTGATGATGAACTTGCTAAATTGCTGCATGAACTAAGATTGCATAGGAAAGCCATTGGTTATACTATTGATGATTTGGTTGGCATTAAGCCATCTTTGTGCATGCATAAGATAATGATGGAAGATAACCACAAGCCCTCTATTGAACATCAAAGGAGATTGAATCCTATAATGAAAGAGGTGGTCAAAAAGGAAATCATTAAGTTGCTAGATGCGAGAATTATCTACCCTATCTCGGATAGTAAGTGGGTTAGTCTCGTTCATGTAGTGCCTAAGAAGGGTGGAATGACGGTAGTAACTAATGAGAACAATGAACTAATACCAACTAGGACGGTCACGGGATGGAGGATGTGTATAGATTATAGGAAGTTAAACATGGCCTCTAGGAAAGATCACTTCCCCCTCCCCTTCATTGACCAAATGCTAGAAAGGTTAGCTCAACACTCTCATTTTTGCTATTTAGATGGGTATAGTGGATTCTTCCAAATCCCTATCCACCCCAATGACCAAGAGAAGACTTTTACATGTCCATGGGGTACCTTTGCATATAGGAGAATGCCATTTGGGTTGTGTAATGCACCCGCCACCTTCCAAAGGTGTATGAGGGCCATCTTTTCGGAATACATAGAAAATATCATGGAAGTGTTCATGGATGATTTCTCTGTTTATGGTTCTTCTTTTGATGATTGCTTGGATAACTTATCATTAGTGTTGCAAAGATGTGAGGAGACAAATCTTGTCTTAAATTGGGAAAAATGCCACTTCATGGTAAGTGAAGGGATTGTGTTAGGGCACTTGGTGTCTAACCGTGGCATTGAGGTTGATAGGGCTAAGATTGAAACGATAGAAAAGTTGCCACCACCTACCTCGGTGAAGGGGGTAAGGAGTTTCTTAGGGCATGCCGGTTTTTACCGGAGGTTTATCCAAGACTTCTCTAAAATTTCTAAGCCTCTCACTAACCTACTAATGAAGGATGTTGATTTTGTCTTTTCCAAGGATTGTCTTGAAGCTTTTTGTAGGTTGAAGAACGCCTTGATCTCCGCACCTATCATGCAACCGCCGGATTGGAGTCTACCATTTGAGATCATGTGCGATGCAAGCGATGTGGCCGTTGGGGCCGTTTTGGGGCAAAGGAAAGAAGGGCGTACTCATGCTATTTATTATGCTAGCAAGACGCTAGATGATGCCCAACTCAATTATGCTACTACCGAGAAGGAGTTGTTAGCGGTGGTGTATGCATTTGAGAAGTTCCGCTCATACCTTGTTGGAGCGAAGGTCATAGTTTATACGGATCACGCGGCGATCCGTTATCTACTTACAAAGAAGGATGCCAAACCAAGGTTGATTCGGTGGATCCTTCTTCTTCAAGAATTTGATTTGGAAATACGAGATAAGAAGGGATCCGAGAACTCCGTGGCGGATCACCTTAGTAGACTCCCACCGTTGGAGCTTGGGAAAGACAACATCCCGATAGATGATTCATTCCGGGATGAACAATTGCAAATGGTGGAAGAATGCTTGTTCCAAGTGGCTAGAGGAAGTGAGCCATGGTATGCCGACATTGTGAACTACTTAGTGTGTGAGGAAGTGCCTCCCGGATTAACATATGCACAAAGGAAGAAGTTCTTCAACGATGTAAGGCATTACTATTGGAGTGAGTCACTTCTATTCAAGAGAGGCCCGGATGGGGTGCTTAGAAGATGCATACCGGAAGATGAAGTGGAGAGTATGATCCGGCATTGTCACTCCTTACCATGCGGAGGTCATGCTAGCTCACACAAGACGTGTGCAAAGGTATTGCAATCCGGTTTTTATTGGCCTAACTTGTTTAGAGATGTGCAAGGTTTTGTAGCGGCATGTGATGCTTGCCAAAGGACGGGCAACATCTCAAGGAGGAATGAAATGCCCTTGAATAACATCCAAGAAGTTGAGATTTTTGATGTGTGGGTGTAGACTTCATGGGACCATTCCCTTCTTCATGTGGCAATCTCTTCATCCTATTGGCGGTGGATTATGTGTCAAGATGGGTAGAGGCAATCGCCTCTCCTACGAATGATGCCAAGGTGGTGGTGCGATTCTTCAACCGGGTGATCTTCCCTAGGTTTGGAACACCAAGGGTAATCATTAGTGATGGAGGGAAGCACTTCACAAATAGGAACTTTGGAGCACTTTTGGCCAAGTATGGGGTGACTCATAAGGTGGCAACACCTTACCATCCCCAAACTAGTGGTCAAGTAGAGATCTCCAACCGAGAGATCAAGGCCATCCTCGAGAAGACGGTGTCTAGGACAAGGAAGGATTGGGCTATGAAGCTCAATGACGCACTATGGGCATATAGAACCACCTTCAAAACTCCAATCGGAACCACTCCCTACAAGTTGGTCTATGGCAAGTTTTGCCATCTCCCGGTGGAAATGGAGCATAGAGCTTATTGGGCCATTAAGTGGCTAAATTTTGACCTCAAGGAAGCGGGAGAAAAGAGGTTGCTTGATATCAATGCCCTTGAGGAGCTCCGGTTGGAAGCTTACGAGAATGCCCGGATCTACAAGGAGAGAACCAAAAGGTGGCATGACAAGAGGATCATTCCAAAGGAGTTGAGTGAAGGAGATCTTGTCCTTCTCTTCAACTCAAGGCTAAGGCTTTTTCCCGGAAAGCTCAAATCAAGATGGACCGGGCCATATGTGGTGAAGAAGATCTTTCCCCACGGAGCAATTGAAATAGGAGGGGAGCATTGTGGAGATTTCAAAGTGAATGGGCATCGCTTGAAGAATTATATTCCGGGAGCCCCGGTAGACATGATTGCCCCGCTTCACCTCGAATAGACGCTCCCGAGTTTGGTCAAGCTAATGACCTTAAAGAAGCGCTTGGTGGGAGGCAACCCATCGGTAACATTTTTCCCTTTTCATTTTTATTTTTGCTTAGATTTTTCTGTTTTTGTGTGCTTTGTGTGTTTTGTCTACTTTCGTATGTGTGCTAGAGCATTAATGGCATTGGAAGCCTTTCTTGGCAATGAAAATGATGATGATGAAACCCTCACCAATTATGGGTGGAGCGGACGCGGAACTTGGACGGCTAGCGGTGCCTAGCGCGGGTTCCGAAGCTTTGAAGGATGCTTAGAGCTCTCTACCATGGTTGAAAGGATCATCCAACATCAATTCACTTGAGAATTCCCAAATACCATAGCAAACAATTTTACATTGTGAGAACCTTCTTTCACTCTCTCTACTTCATTTACACATTGGGGACAATGTGTTTCTAAGTATGGGGTGGGGTTTGCATGATCCCTTTGTAACGACCCGAGTTTTAAGTAACCCAAGACGTCACTAGGCTAAGGACCACACAGTGGGTCCCATCAGTTAGCCTGACAACAACTTCACAAATAGGACCTTGCAACAAGAAGTACGAAGAAATAATGAAAACATTCAACCTGTCATTTTGAAAACATTTACATAACAACCATGCATGTAGTTAGTATGTATATCCCAAAACGACACTTCAAAGCATGACACCTGAACAGGTGTCTTAAAACTTCAGCCTGAAATCAACATGTGTACACAGTTGCACACAATCAACAAAAGACTCGCTTGCAAGCGATTATTTTCAAAAGCAAGTTCAACCAACCCTTGGGTTAACACTACCCCGGCTGTCCACATCCTGCAGCTGACATCCCTGAAGCGTTCCTATGATCAGCATTACCTAAAAAGATTCGGTTTAAAACCGTTAGCTACTGATCATAATCTATCCACGAGAGATTATATCATCACATCACAATACAACAAATATATTCAAATACCATATACCGTGCTCATGAGATGATATCATGCTTTTATGAATGATGCACGTGAATGCAGTATGAAATTTACAATTTTCGATCCCGGACCCATTAATCCGGAACCATTGCTTATACGGTTCTGGCTTTGGTGTGAGCTCACCATTGCACAGATTAGGTTAATTCAGACATTTGCTCTTAGGTCGTAGCCAGACTGATCAAGTCTACGGGCCAGGCTTTCTCGTGGTGAGTTATGGTCTTAACTCCTAACCACATGCAACATTTTGCCATTCATGTTAATGCAAACATTTACCATTTTCATTAGGTGTGCGACCCGAGCCTGAAGTCCATCAGACTCGGTGTCATTCTTATACAAACGCAAGTGATCCGGGCTTGGCCGAGCTCCGGTATTCACTGCAAAATACTCACTTTACATACTCTTGACCTTTACAAGTCATCATCATATCACATGCCTCAAAAGGCTTATCATCTCATACATTATCATGTTTCAGCAAGCTTATCATGTCATTCAATAGCACGCCTCAATAGGCTAACACATGTTCATTTAACCATTTCTCATAATTATGACATGATAATAATCACAACAACATTAAGCATGCTTTACACATCATAACGTCATTTTCATCATAAACACATCAAGCATGCTTCACACATAACACATCTCAATGCATATCAACAATCACATTTCAGCACAACAAGGCATTTCAAAACAACAACACATATCAACACAGTGAGATATAAATCTCTCAGGCACGGTTTCTGCAGATCGAAGCTAAGTAAGTCCGAAGACTTACCTGGATACGCTCACTGAGCAATTAAGCTATAGTTAGTCTACCGTCTTCAACAACACCTGTTGAGAATATCATATTCCCCGTATTAAACTTCTTTCTTCAAATATCAATTAAATTCATTCCTTTGAATTTAATTAGCTTATAGCGTTTTCTAGATTCCCAATTTAACTAATTAATCTTTAATTAATTAATTAAATTTCATCAGAATAACCTTTTGCCCGCAGGCAGTTTCTCAACCCATCTGTCATCAGATCTCATCAAACAAATAGCCCATAATCACCAGAATATTGTAACGAGCATAATGGAATTTCCAATTATCCATTTTGACAAGCCTAAGGTCAATTTAGGCCAAATCGCAATACTGAAAACGAATAAATTCATAACTTATTCGTTACTAACCCGATTGACGATCCGAAAGAAGATTCGGAATCACAACGACGCAGGCTACGCTCGGACACCATCAGATTCACCGGAATCTGAGCGACGGGACCGACCAAAACACTAATATGCTCGACCAGCCCTTTATGTGCTCGGAAAAACACAAACTCGGTACCGAAATGAAGAGGACGAAGAGAGGAATCCGAAAACTCAAACGGAATTGAAATCGGATTACAAACGAAGAGTAGATCTGAATTTGAAGGTTGAGAGAAATCAGAGCTTTTACGAGGAAACGTGAATGGAAATGAATTAATAAAAGAATTTCCGCTATTTATAGCAAAGACGATAATTATCCTTTAGCAAAGTCGATAATTATCCTTTTATCGATCCGAAGGCGGTTTGAGTCCCTTCTCCAAACTTCTCGAAATTGGAATAATAAATCTGACATATTGTGTGGATATTTATTCCGCAACTTTCTCGGAAAACGCGTATTCCTAAGCCGTCTTTCTTAGCCGCTAAGAAACGAAATAGCGACTCTTTTGGCCATTTTGCCTTTTCATGTTATTTCATATCTAGAACATATCCGATGTCCTGATCATTTCTCTCAACTACAATTTTATTATTTGAAGCTCCCAAATGCTCCAAATAATACCAGAGGGTAAAAATTATTCCCTTGGGGAAAAAGTAAAATTTCTCCCATACGTCCAAATTTACGCCAAAATCATAATGGTGGAATTCATACTCGTCATCTACACACTATTCGCGAGTTATGAGTCAATTGTTATCGATGATTAACTTAATCACTCTTAATCATCCTTTATTAGGATTCGAAAATCCTAACTTTTACATCACACACCCCTTAAGAAAAAGTTTCGTCCCGAAACTTTAGTACACAGCTCATCAGAAGACTGAATTCGTCAATCACATAATTAACCTATCTTTGCATTTCGTGCAAGCATAGATTATTATCACGTTAGCGGGGTCATCACGCTCATACTAGGAAAGTCTATCACTTCCTATGTTAGCAAACACAAATCAATTCACACACACATAAATCACATAAACATAGAACCATATAAGCACATTAGTTAGTGGAAAAGTTAGGTACTAATTCTTGCCTCTATCCCAATCACCGCTCAAAGAACTAAACACCTCTGGATAATTTCTCTCCATGTGTTCAATTGTTTCCCATGTAGCCTCTTCCATTCCCCTCGGGACCATTGGATCTTCACTAATGGAATTTCTTTATTCCTTAAATTCTTCTTCTTTCTGTCTAACACGGCCATAGGGAACTCGACATAGGTCTGATCAAGCTCTATCTCAATAGCATCATAGCTGAGTACATGGCTCGGATCTGGTTGATATTGTCTCAGTTGTGATACATGAAACACTGGGTGTACTCCATCCATTGTTGGCGGTAATGCTAAACGATAAGCTACTTTACCAACTTTTCCTTTTCAAAATCTCAAACGTTCCAATATACCGAGGACTTAACTTCCCCTTGATACCAAACCGTTTGACTCCACGAGTCGGTGAAACTTTCAGCCAAACATGTATCCCTGTTTCAACTCTAGCGGGGGTCGGCGCTTATCAGCATACAATTTTTGTCTACTCTGTGCAGCCAACATCCTTTCTCGAATCAAAGCAACTTTTTCAATATCACTTTTAACTTTGTCTGGAGCCGTATCAAAGACATCGGCAGGCTCATCCCAACATAATGGGGTTCGACATTTCCTTCCGTACAATGATTCATAGGGTGCCATCCCAATGGACGCATGCCAACTGTTGTTGTAGGTGAACTCGACCAACGGTAATTGATCTGGCCATATCGGTCCCCAATCAAGCACACATGACCTCAACAAATCTTCTAAAGTCTGAATAGTCCGTTCGGACTGACCATCTGACTGTGGATGAAACGCTGTTGTAAAATTCAGCTTGGTTCCCATTACTGTCTGTACCTGGCTCCAGAATCGGGAAGTAAATCGTCCATCTCTATCTGAAACTATGGTCTTAGGAACTCCATGTAATCTGACTATCTGATTCACAAATTCCTCTGCTAACTTGTTCACAGTCCAAGTTTCCTTGATAGGAATAAATCTTGCAGTCTTTGTTAATCGATCAACCACCACCCATATGGAGTCATAACCTTTGCTACTACGTAGACTGGTTACAAAATCCATGGTGATGTGTTCCTATTTCCACTCTGGTATCTCCAATGATTGAAGTTCTCCTCCTGGCCTTTGGTGTTCAATTTTAACTTGCTGACATGTTTGACACCGTGACACAAACTCAGCAATATCTTTCTTCATACCTTGCCACCAAAAGTAAGGTTTAATATCCCGATACATCTTGTTTGATCCTGGATGTATGGAATATGGTGTTGCATGGGCTTCCACAAGAATCCTTTTTCTAATCTCTTCATCTTGAGGAACACATACTCTTCCCTGATATCTCATTATATTGTCAGTATCGATATGAAAGTCTGAAGATTCACCATTTCCGATCACTGACCTTATTTTGATTAAACTAGGACAACTTAGTTGTTTTTGTTGAATTTCTTTCAACCAATTGGGCACTATCTCCAAGGTACACAAATACCCTTGTTCTTTCTGAACCCATATTTCAATGCCACTACAAATCATATCTTTTTGTATTTCAACTTGTACAGTTAATCGAGCAATCGCTTTTTCTTGAGCTGACTTCCTACTCAAAGCATCAGCTACCACATTAGCTTTACCAGGATGATATATTATCTCTAAGTCATAATCCTTTATCAACTCCAACCACCTTCTTTGTCTCATATTCAACTCTTTTTGAGTGAAAATGTACTTCAGGCTCTTATGATCTGTCATGATTTTACACGTCGTCCCAAATAGGTAATGCCGCCAAATCTTAAGTGCATGAACTACTGCTGCTAACTCCAAGTCATGTGTAGGGTAGTTCTGCTCATATTGTCGTAGTTGTCTTGATGCATAGGCGATGACTCTTTCATTTTGCATCAAGACGCATCCCAAGCCCATTTTAGATGCATCACTGTAAACAATGAACCCTAGCGTTCCATTCGGCTGAGCTAACACAGGTGCAGTAGTCAACCTCTTCTTTATCTCTTCAAAGCTTTCTTGACACTTGTCAGTCCATATAAACTTTGCCTTCTTCTGAAGTAAGTTGGTCATAGGTCTTGCTATGATGGAAAACCCTTTTACAAAACGTCTATAGTATCCTGCTAATCCTAGGAAACTACGTATCTCTTTGACGTTCTTGGGTGGTTCCCATGCTAGCATAATTTTAATCCTGGATGAGTCAACTCTGATTCCATCTACAGTAATCATGTGTCCCAAGAATGTTACTTCTTTCATCCAGAATTCACACTTGGATAACTTAGCATAAAGCTTTTCTTTCCTCAATACTTGAAGAACTGCTTTCAAATGCTCTGCATGCTCTTCACTACTTCGTGAATAAACCAATATATCATCTATAAAGACCACAACAAACCTATCCAAGTATCCAATGAAGATCCGATTCATCAATTCCATAAACACAGCAGGTGCGTTGGTTAATCTAAATGGCATAACCACGAACTCGTAGTGTCCATACCGAGTCCTGAATGCTGTCTTATAGATGTCATCTTCTTGAATCTTCAAGTGGTGATAGCCTGACCGTAGGTCTATCTTGGAGAAAACCTTTGCTCCTTGTAACTGATCTAACAAATCATCAATTCGCGGCAGTGGATACTTGTTCTTAATCGTCATCTTATTGAGTTCTCTATAGTCGATACATAGCCTCATTGTACCATCCTTTTTCTTCACGAACAACACTGGCGCTCCCCATGGCGATACACTTGGCTGAATAAATCCTTTATCTGCCACTTTTTCCAACTGCTTCTTCAAATCAAGCATTTCCACATGTGTCATTTTGTACGGAGCTTTAGAAATTGGTCTAGTTCTAGGCTCTAGATCAATTCTAAAGTCAACTTGCCTAGTAGGTGGCAATCCAGGTAACTCATCTTGAAAAACATCCTTTAACTCGCGTGCAACTGGAATGTATTTCAATTGAATCTTTCCTTCTTTCTCCAAAGCATAACATAAATATGCTTCACATCCTTTCCTTACCAGCTTACTTGCTTTCATTGCAGAGATCATCACTAGCGGGTCTTGTAGCTCACTTCCTTTGAACACATGACAAGTATCATCTTTGGCTAACATCATTTTTGTTAACATTTCCGCATCTATCTTATCCATATACTTGATCATCCAATCGATGCCTAGAATCACGTCATCATTATCCAATCCGGTAATAAGGATATCGGTTGGCTACTTTACTTGCCCAGTTTCCACGTAAACTTTGACTTTCTCCTCCTCTTACATTAGGACAAGATCCTTGAGTTAACATTATCCCCTAGCTTCACAAACTTTATCATATCTCTAGGTTAACTACATTTGAAACATGTAGCTGGACTTTTTGATCAGTCCTTCTTGTAATAATTTAGGTCTCCACAATTTAAAATGTTCTTTCCTCCAATTTCTCTTATGATCATGGTTGTGGAGAAGGCCTTGTTTCTTGACTCACACGTCTCATACTCGCATGTTCAAGAAACTTAGAGTAGACTTCTGCCTCTTTCCTCCACTAGTTTAGGAATCCACTTCTTTCCTAAATCATTGTCTTGCTTCAAGCTTTATTATCCTCTCCTAATACTCGAATAACGTCATATCTTAGGTGACAACACCAACTAAGAGGTCGTTTCCTCCTATCGTAAACAATCTTATCAATTGATCATAAATTGGTGCACTCTCATCCAACGATGTATACTCCTCATGAAATTCATCTCCATCATAGGAGAACCTCCAAATGTTGCTTCCAGAAAAGACTTTAACAAGTTAGTCCAAATTCGACTCTTGAAAGTCTCGTAATCCACAATGATTGCACGATTTCTCATCCACCAACATGCACCAATGTTCTGCATGAAGTTTGCTGCAAGTTTCATCTTATACTTTTCTAGCCCTCCAATGTCCCCAAAAGTCATATTTATGTGGTTCAACCGCCAACCAACTTGCATTGCATAAGCTCCTACAAACACTAACACATCTCTTCTTTTTTTTTTTTTTTTTTTGGCCTTAGCCACTTCTCTAATGAAGTTCACTACCTTCTTGTTCCTCATATGGAACTTCTAGTGTTTGGGGTTCAACAACTCGTGCTTGCCCTTGCGTTTCTATAGTAGCAATAGCCCTTTCTACCACTATATTCTTGCATCTTCTCATGTCATGTAGCTCGATGGGTAGAGGTACGTGGCCTTGACCACTTACTTTAAACATTATACTCTCATGAATTCTAGCTTGTCGTACTTCCATTGACACACTTGCACATTGTGCTCCCATTGACATACTCGTAATGAAGTTGCAACTCCCTTGTCTCTTAATCAAAACGCTTACGGTTTCCTTTATCACGGTTTCGACAAACCGGAATATTCAAGATCGTTCTCTCTTCATATATATATCCACTACTTATAACAATAGTGATATCTATCAGAATATTATAATCTTAACAAGTTAGAGAGAGAACTACACTTACAAGGAGTCACGCTGAGGAGTGGTAGGCAGTGTCTTTACCCACAATCCCGACTATGCATATGATTTTAAATCCATTAAAACCATATGTTAGTAATTTTCAAAATCTCTTGAAAACTTAAATGTCCTTTCAAAACCAACCCAGACTGGGTTGTATTTAGGTTGAACTATCATGTCTCATCTCAAGTCACATGTGCCCTTGTTGTCAACCTAAGCTCTGATACCAATCTGTAACGACCCGAGTTTTAAGTAACCCAAGACGTCACTAGGCTAAGGACCACACAGTGGGTCCCATCAGTTAGCCTGACAACAACTTCACAAATAGGACCTTGCAACAAGAAGCACGAAGAAATAATGAAAACATTCAACCTGTCATTTTGAAAACATTTACATAACAACCATGCATGTAGTTAGTATGTATATCCCAAAATGACACTTCAAAGCATGACACCTGAACAGGTGTCTTAAAACTTCAGCCTGAAATCAACATGTGTACACAGTTGCACACAATCAACAAAAGACTCGCTTGCAAGCGATTATTTTCAAAAGCAAGTTCAACCAACCCTTGGGTTAACACTGCCCCGGCTGTCCACATCCTGCAGCTGACATCCCTGAAGCGTTCCTATGATCAGCATTACCTAAAAAGATTCGGTTTAAAACCGTTAGCTACTGATCATAATCTATCCACGAGAGATTATATCATCACATCACAATACAACAAATATATTCAAATACCATATACCGTGCTCATGAGATGATATCATGCTTTTATGAATGATGCACGTGAATGCAGTATGAAATTTACAATTTTCGATCCCGGACCCATTAATCCGGAACCATTGCTTATACGGTTCTGGCTTTGGTGTGAGCTCACCATTGCACAGATTAGGTTAATTCAGACATTTGCTCTTAGGTCGTAGCCAGACTGATCAAGTCTACGGGCCAGGCTTTCTCGTGGTGAGTTATGGTCTTAACTCCTAACCACATGCAACATTTTGCCATTCATGTTGATGCAAACATTTACCATTTTCATTAGGTGTGCGACCCGAGCCTGAAGTCCATCAGACTCGGTGTCATTCTTATACAAACGCAAGTGATCCGGGCTTGGCCGAGCTCCGGTATTCACTGCAAAATACTCACTTTACATACTCTTGACCTTTACAAGTCATCATCATATCACATGCCTCAAAAGGCTTATCATCTCATACATTATCATGTTTCAGCAAGCTTATCATGTCATTCAATAGCACGCCTCAATAGGCTAACACATGTTCATTTAACCATTTCTCATAATTATGACATGATAATAATCACAACAACATTAAGCATGCTTTACACATCATAACGTCATTTTCATCATAAACACATCAAGCATGCTTCACACATAACACATCTCAATGCATATCAACAATCACATTTCAGCACAACAAGACATTTCAAAACAACAACACATATCAACACAGTGAGATATAAATCTCTCAGGCACGGTTTCTGCAGATCGAAGCTAAGTAAGTCCGAAGACTTACCTGGATACGCTCACTGAGCAATTAAGCTATAGTTAGTCTACCGTCTTCAACAACACCTGTTGAGAATATCATATTCCCCGTATTAAACTTCTTTCTTCAAATATCAATTAAATTCATTCCTTTGAATTTAATTAGCTTATAGCGTTTTCTAGATTCCCAATTTAACTAATTAATCTTTAATTAATTAATTAAATTTCATCAGAATAACCTTTTGCCCGCATGCAGTTTCTCAACCCATCTGTCATCAGATCTCATCAAACAAATAGCCCATAATCACCAGAATATTGTAACGAGCATAATGGAATTTCCAATTATCCATTTTGACAAGCCTAAGGTCAATTTAGGCCAAATCGCAATACTGAAAACGAATAAATTCATAACTTATTCGTTACTAACCCGATTGACGATCCGAAAGAAGATTCGGAATCACAACGACGCAGGCTACGCTCGGACACCATCAGATTCACCGGAATCTGAGCGACGGGACCGACCAAAACACTAATATGCTCGACCAGCCCTTTATGTGCTCGGAAAAACACAAACTCGGTACCGAAATGAAGAGGACGAAGAGAGGAATCCGAAAACTCAAACGGAATTGAAATCGGATTACAAACGAAGAGTAGATCTGAATTTGAAGGTTGAGAGAAATCAGAGCTTTTACGAGGAAACGTGAATGGAAATGAATTAATAAAAGAATTTCCGCTATTTATAGCAAAGACGATAATTATCCTTTAGCAAAGTCGATAATTATCCTTTTATCGATCCGAAGGCGGTTTGAGTCCCTTCTCCAAACTTCTCGAAATTGGAATAATAAATCTGACATATTGTGTGGATATTTATTCCGCAACTTTCTCGGAAAACGCGTATTCCTAAGCCGTCTTTCTTAGCCGCTAAGAAACGAAATAGCGACTCTTTTGGCCATTTTGCCTTTTCATGTTATTTCATATCTAGAACATATCCGATGTCCTGATCATTTCTCTCAACTACAATTTTATTATTTGAAGCTCCCAAATGCTCCAAATAATACCAGAGGGTAAAAATTATTCCCTTGGGGAAAAAGTAAAATTTCTCCCATACGTCCAAATTTACGCCAAAATCATAATGGTGGAATTCATACTCGTCATCTACACACTATTCGCGAGTTATGAGTCAATTGTTATCGATGATTAACTTAATCACTCTTAATCATCCTTTATTAGGATTCGAAAATCCTAACTTTTACATCACACACCCCTTAAGAAAAAGTTTCGTCCCGAAACTTTAGTACACAGCTCATCAGAAGACTGAATTCGTCAATCACATAATTAACCTATCTTTGCATTTCGTGCAAGCATAGATTATTATCACGTTAGCGGGGTCATCACGCTCATACTAGGAAAGTCTATCACTTCCTATGTTAGCAAACACAAATCAATTCACACACACATAAATCACATAAACATAGAACCATATAAGCACATTAGTTAGTGGAAAAGTTAGGTACTAATTCTTGCCTCTATCCCAATCACCGCTCAAAGAACTAAACACCTCTGGATAATTTCTCTCCATGTGTTCAATTGTTTCCCATGTAGCCTCTTCCATTCCCCTCGGGACCATTGGATCTTCACTAATGGAATTTCTTTATTCCTTAAATTCTTCTTCTTTCTGTCTAACACGGCCATAGGGAACTCGACATAGGTCTGATCAAGCTCTATCTCAATAGCATCATAGCTGAGTACATGGCTCGGATCTGGTTGATATTGTCTCAGTTGTGATACATGAAACACTGGGTGTACTCCATCCATTGTTGGCGGTAATGCTAAACGATAAGCTACTTTACCAACTTTTCCTTTTCAAAATCTCAAACGTTCCAATATACCGAGGACTTAACTTCCCCTTGATACCAAACCGTTTGACTCCACGAGTCGGTGAAACTTTCAGCCAAACATGTATCCCTGTTTCAACTCTAGCGGGGGTCGGCGCTTATCAGCATACAATTTTTGTCTACTCTGTGCAGCCAACATCCTTTCTCGAATCAAAGCAACTTTTTCAATATCACTTTTAACTTTGTCTGGAGCCGTATCAAAGACATCGGCAGGCTCATCCCAACATAATGGGGTTCGACATTTCCTTCCGTACAATGATTCATAGGGTGCCATCCCAATGGACGCATGCCAACTGTTGTTGTAGGTGAACTCGACCAACGGTAATTGATCTGGCCATATCGGTCCCCAATCAAGCACACATGACCTCAACAAATCTTCTAAAGTCTGAATAGTCCGTTCGGACTGACCATCTGACTGTGGATGAAACGCTGTTGTAAAATTCAGCTTGGTTCCCATTTCCATTGTAGTATTTCAAGTGACGTAAATTCTCCTCCTGGCCTTTGGTGTTCAATTTTAACTTGCTGACATGTTTGACACCGTGACACAAACTCAGCAATATCTTTCTTCATATCTTTTCACCAAAAGTATGGTATAATATCCTGATACATCTTATTCGACTATGGTGTTGTATGAGCATCAACAAGAATCCTTTTTCTAATCTCTTCATCTTGAGGAACACATACTCTTCCCTGATATCTCATTATATTGTCGTCGTTGATAAAGAATCTAAACTTTCATCATTCGTGATCATTAACCTCACCTTGGTTAGATCACGGAACTTAGTTGTTTTTGTTGAATTTCTTTCAACCAATTGGGCACTATCTCCAAGGTACACAAATACCCTTGTTCTTTCTGAACCCATATTTCAATGCCACTACAAATCATATCTTTTTGTATTTCAACTTGTACAGTTAATCGAGCAATTACCTTCTTCTTGAACCGACTTTTTGCTTAGAGCATCGGCCACGACTTTAGCCTTGTCAAGATGATATAATATATTCAAATTATAAACCTTTATCAACTCCAACCACCTTCTTTGTCTCATATTCAACTCTTTTTGAGTGAAAATGTACTTCAGGCTCTTATGATGTGTCATAATCATGCATGTTGTTCCAAGAAAGCAGTGCCACCAAATTTTTCAGTGAACGAAGTACCGTTGCTAACTCCAAGTCATGTGTAGGGTAGTTCTGCTCATATTGTCGTAGTTGTCTTGATGCATAGGCTATCATTGTTATTTTGCATCAAGACGCATCCCAAGCCCATTTTAGATGCATCACTGTAAACAATGAACCCTAGCGTTCCATTCGGCTGAGCTAACACAGGTGCAGTAGTCAACCTCTTCTTTATCTCTTCAAAGCTTTCTTGACACTTGTCAGTCCATATAAACTTTGCCTTCTTCTGAAGTAAGTTGGTCATAGGTCTTGCTATGATGGAAAACCCTTTTACAAAACGTCTATAGTATCCTGCTAATCCTAGGAAACTACGTATCTCTTTGACGTTCTTGGGTGGTTCCCATGCTAGCATAATTTTAATCCTGGATGAGTCAACTCTGATTCCATCTACAGTAATCATGTGTCCCAAGAATGTTACTTCTTTCATCCAGAATTCACACTTGGATAACTTAGCATAAAGCTTTTCTTTCCTCAATACTTGAAGAACTGCTTTCAAATGCTCTGCATGCTCTTCACTACTTCGTGAATAAACCAATATATCATCTATAAAGACCACAACAAACCGAGTCCTGAATGCTGTCTTATAGATGTCATCTTCTTGAATCTTCAAGTGGTGATAGCCTGACCGTAGGTCTATCTTGGAGAAAACCTTTGCTCCTTGTAACTGATCTAACAAATCATCAATTCGCGGCAGTGGATACTTGTTCTTAATCGTCATCTTATTGAGTTCTCTATAGTCGATACATAGCCTCATTGTACCATCCTTTTTCTTCACGAACAACACTGGCGCTCCCCATGGCGATACACTTGGCTGAATAAATCCTTTATCTGCCACTTTTTCCAACTGCTTCTTCAAATCAAGCATTTCCACATGTGTCATTTTGTACGGAGCTTTAGAAATTGGTCTAGTTCTAGGCTCTAGATCAATTCTAAAGTCAACTTGCCTAGTAGGTGGCAATCCAGGTAACTCATCTTGAAAAACATCCTTTAACTCGCGTGCAACTGGAATGTATTTCAATTGAATCTTTCCTTCTTTCTCCAAAGCATAACATAAATATGCTTCACATCCTTTCCTTACCAGCTTACTTGCTTTCATTGCAGAGATCATCACTAGCGGGTCTTGTAGCTCACTTCCTTTGAACACATGACAAGTATCATCTTTGGCTAACATCATTTTTGTTAACATTTCCGCATCTATCTTATCCATATACTTGATCATCCAATCGATGCCTAGAATCACGTCATCATTATCCAATCCGGTAATAAGGATATCGGTTGGCTACTTTACTTGCCCAGTTTCCACGTAAACTTTGACTTTCTCCTCCTCTTACATTAGGACAAGATCCTTGAGTTAACATTATCCCCTAGCTTCACAAACTTTATCATATCTCTAGGTTAACTACATTTGAAACATGTTGTTTCTTGACTCACACGTCTCATACTCGCATGTTCAAGAAACTTAGAGTAGACTTCTGCCTCTTTCCTCCACTAGTTTAGGAATCCACTTCTTTCCTAAATCATTGTCTTGCTTCAAGCTTTATTATCCTCTCCTAATACTCGAATAACGTCATATCTTAGGTGACAACACCAACTAAGAGGTCGTTTCCTCCTATCGTAAACAATCTTATCAATTGATCATAAATTGGTGCACTCTCATCCAACGATGTATACTCCTCATGAAATTCATCTCCATCATAGGAGAACCTCCAAATGTTGCTTCCAGAAAAGACTTTAACAAGTTAGTCCAAATTCGACTCTTGAAAGTCTCGTAATCCACAATGATTGCACGATTTCTCATCCACCAACATGCACCAATGTTCTGCATGAAGTTTGCTGCAAGTTTCATCTTATACTTTTCTAGCCCTCCAATGTCCCCAAAAGTCATATTTATGTGGTTCAACCGCCAACCAACTTGCATTGCATAAGCTCCTACAAACACTAACACATCTCTTCTTTTTTTTTTTTTTTTTGTGGCCTTAGCCACTTCTCTAATGAAGTTCACTACCTTCTTGTTCCTCATATGGAACTTCTAGTGTTTGGGGTTCAACAACTCGTGCTTGCCCTTGCGTTTCTATAGTAGCAATAGCCCTTTCTACCACTATATTCTTGCATCTTCTCATGTCATGTAGCTCGATGGGTAGAGGTACGTGGCCTTGACCACTTACTTTAAACATTATACTCTCATGAATTCTAGCTTGTCGTACTTCCATTGACACACTTGCACATTGTGCTCCCATTGACATACTCGTAATGAAGTTGCAACTCCCTTGTCTCTTAATCAAAACGCTTACGGTTTCCTTTATCACGGTTTCGACAAACCGGAATATTCAAGATCGTTCTCTCTTCATATATATATCCACTACTTATAACAATAGTGATATCTATCAGAATATTATAATCTTAACAAGTTAGAGAGAGAACTACACTTACAAGGAGTCACGCTGAGGAGTGGTAGGCAGTGTCTTTACCCACAATCCCGACTATGCATATGATTTTAAATCCATTAAAACCATATGTTAGTAATTTTCAAAATCTCTTGAAAACTTAAATGTCCTTTCAAAACCAACCCAGACTGGGTTGTATTTAGGTTGAACTATCATGTCTCATCTCAAGTCACATGTGCCCTTGTTGTCAACCTAAGCTCTGATACCAATCTGTAACGACCCGAGTTTTAAGTAACCCAAGACGTCACTAGGCTAAGGACCACACAGTGGGTCCCATCAGTTAGCCTGACAACAACTTCACAAATAGGACCTTGCAACAAGAAGCACGAAGAAATAATGAAAACATTCAACCTGTCATTTTGAAAACATTTACATAACAACCATGCATGTAGTTAGTATGTATATCCCAAAATGACACTTCAAAGCATGACACCTGAACAGGTGTCTTAAAACTTCAGCCTGAAATCAACATGTGTACACAGTTGCACACAATCAACAAAAGACTCGCTTGCAAGCGATTATTTTCAAAAGCAAGTTCAACCAACCCTTGGGTTAACACTGCCCCGGCTGTCCACATCCTGCAGCTGACATCCCTGAAGCGTTCCTATGATCAGCATTACCTAAAAAGATTCGGTTTAAAACCGTTAGCTACTGATCATAATCTATCCACGAGAGATTATATCATCACATCACAATACAACAAATATATTCAAATACCATATACCGTGCTCATGAGATGATATCATGCTTTTATGAATGATGCACGTGAATGCAGTATGAAATTTACAATTTTCGATCCCGGACCCATTAATCCGGAACCATTGCTTATACGGTTCTGGCTTTGGTGTGAGCTCACCATTGCACAGATTAGGTTAATTCAGACATTTGCTCTTAGGTCGTAGCCAGACTGATCAAGTCTACGGGCCAGGCTTTCTCGTGGTGAGTTATGGTCTTAACTCCTAACCACATGCAACATTTTGCCATTCATGTTGATGCAAACATTTACCATTTTCATTAGGTGTGCGACCCGAGCCTGAAGTCCATCAGACTCGGTGTCATTCTTATACAAACGCAAGTGATCCGGGCTTGGCCGAGCTCCGGTATTCACTGCAAAATACTCACTTTACATACTCTTGACCTTTACAAGTCATCATCATATCACATGCCTCAAAAGGCTTATCATCTCATACATTATCATGTTTCAGCAAGCTTATCATGTCATTCAATAGCACGCCTCAATAGGCTAACACATGTTCATTTAACCATTTCTCATAATTATGACATGATAATAATCACAACAACATTAAGCATGCTTTACACATCATAACGTCATTTTCATCATAAACACATCAAGCATGCTTCACACATAACACATCTCAATGCATATCAACAATCACATTTCAGCACAACAAGACATTTCAAAACAACAACACATATCAACACAGTGAGATATAAATCTCTCAGGCACGGTTTCTGCAGATCGAAGCTAAGTAAGTCCGAAGACTTACCTGGATACGCTCACTGAGCAATTAAGCTATAGTTAGTCTACCGTCTTCAACAACACCTGTTGAGAATATCATATTCCCCGTATTAAACTTCTTTCTTCAAATATCAATTAAATTCATTCCTTTGAATTTAATTAGCTTATAGCGTTTTCTAGATTCCCAATTTAACTAATTAATCTTTAATTAATTAATTAAATTTCATCAGAATAACCTTTTGCCCGCATGCAGTTTCTCAACCCATCTGTCATCAGATCTCATCAAACAAATAGCCCATAATCACCAGAATATTGTAACGAGCATAATGGAATTTCCAATTATCCATTTTGACAAGCCTAAGGTCAATTTAGGCCAAATCGCAATACTGAAAACGAATAAATTCATAACTTATTCGTTACTAACCCGATTGACGATCCGAAAGAAGATTCGGAATCACAACGACGCAGGCTACGCTCGGACACCATCAGATTCACCGGAATCTGAGCGACGGGACCGACCAAAACACTAATATGCTCGACCAGCCCTTTATGTGCTCGGAAAAACACAAACTCGGTACCGAAATGAAGAGGACGAAGAGAGGAATCCGAAAACTCAAACGGAATTGAAATCGGATTACAAACGAAGAGTAGATCTGAATTTGAAGGTTGAGAGAAATCAGAGCTTTTACGAGGAAACGTGAATGGAAATGAATTAATAAAAGAATTTCCGCTATTTATAGCAAAGACGATAATTATCCTTTAGCAAAGTCGATAATTATCCTTTTATCGATCCGAAGGCGGTTTGAGTCCCTTCTCCAAACTTCTCGAAATTGGAATAATAAATCTGACATATTGTGTGGATATTTATTCCGCAACTTTCTCGGAAAACGCGTATTCCTAAGCCGTCTTTCTTAGCCGCTAAGAAACGAAATAGCGACTCTTTTGGCCATTTTGCCTTTTCATGTTATTTCATATCTAGAACATATCCGATGTCCTGATCATTTCTCTCAACTACAATTTTATTATTTGAAGCTCCCAAATGCTCCAAATAATACCAGAGGGTAAAAATTATTCCCTTGGGGAAAAAGTAAAATTTCTCCCATACGTCCAAATTTACGCCAAAATCATAATGGTGGAATTCATACTCGTCATCTACACACTATTCGCGAGTTATGAGTCAATTGTTATTGATGATTAACTTAATCACTCTTAATCATCCTTTATTAGGATTCGAAAATCCTAGCTTTTACACCCTTGCATGATGAGCATCTAGAATAGTTTAAAATCTTTACATATCTTGCATTGTACATACTTAAAACGAAAATCCCATAAAAATCAGAAAATTTTAAAAAATAAATTTTTTTTTTTACTTTCTAGGCTTGGATATGATCCTAATGATGAAACTTGTCTTGTGATTGGCTATGGATGGCCTTATGTGTTGAATTGATAAATGCATATGTGGACTTGAACTACTTCTCTTGAATTCCATGAAGGACTTGTGATCATGATGATTGCCTAGAATGGATTGAGTATTGAAAGTCGAAATTACATGATAGTTCTTGCATACCATCTAGGAATGAATGAGGCACTTCATCTTTCTCTAACTCTCACCTTGATCATGATTGTTTGAGCACCTCAATTGATATAAAATTGACCCCTTTTAAACCCATCCGGGAATAGGAGCATGCTAGTGTGTTGAAATGTGTGAAAAGCAAGTGCGGGGTGAAGATATGATGAAAAGAATGTCGTGAATGAAATGCTGAAATTATTGTGGAAGTGTAGCCAAAATATAGGTTTGGGGGCGTTGGTTTAAATGACAAGTAACTCGGTACACTTCACATAATCGGGTGTTGGTGCCTTGCCAAAGTCAAATGAACCAATAGCCCTAACGAGCTTTGATATGTGTGCCCGGTGTGGATGCACCTCGAAAAAGAGAAAAAGCCCGAGGATGGCTAATCGCCGAGGTTTCGGCTATTGTACACCAATGCCATTGTCTCAAAAATGAGTTAAAGAAAAAGAAAAGAAAGCAAGATAGGGAAAAATATACACTTGGGGGAAGTTGATCGAGGACAAGGAAGTGAAGTTAGTTCCATTCCCGGATTAGCATCACATACCTAGAAAATCCCCCGCCCAATTGCAACGTTTATTGGCCTTTTATGTCACAAGCCCTTATGACCTACTTGCATGTTTGTAAGACTTAGTAATCTAGATTGGATAGACTCTTGATCTTCTTGACATCTTCATCCTCATATCTCATGCATGCTTTTGAGTTAAGTATAATTGTCTTTCCATGCCCTTATTGTTTGATACATAATTGCTTATCCAATTGCCATTGATCATGACTATGAAGGTGATCCAATAGTAGAAGCACAAAACCCAAAAAGATTTCTGCAATTTTTTCTGCATACATAAATCATGTCATCTCTTAGTCTATAGTTGGGAATTTGCTCGGGGACGAGCAAACCTTAAGTATGGGGTATTTTGATAGCACGATTTATAACATAGTTTTAGGTGTACATTTAGATAGCATTTTCGCTCATTCATGCATGATCTAGCATTAGTTCAAGACGTTTTGCATCCAATTCACGTATTTTGTCGAGATAGACGTCTACACGGACTTGTGCGCATTTTGTAGGTATTTCGGGAAGTTTAGGAGCTTAAACGGTGCGTTTGAAGGTTGTTCATTTAGATGACACACCCTCGGACCCATTAAGACACATGCCAAGGGCTGAGGAGGACTCATGGAACCTTGCCAACACAAGCCATGCACCAAATCACAGCTTAATGATCCAAGGCGAAGTTTCTGCATAGAATCACGGTTCTCTGACGAACCACGGCCGTGGAAATGACCGTGGATTTTGCCAGATTCTCGTGACAGCTGTGCCACGACTCTCATGGCCAGCTCATGCACAATTTGTTATAAAAGTGGTCCTTGATGGGTTGTTTGAGGCAGCTGGGGTAGTTTGGGAGCAGCTCATCCATTATCCATTTTCTCTAACAAATATATTCTCAAAAGAAGAAGATTTTTTTTCTAGGAAGGAAAGTGTCAAAGAGAAGAAGAAAGGTTCCATTGAAGAGGAGAGAAGAACACACACCATAGCTTTTCTTGTATTTCGGATTTCATTTCTAGAGATTTGTGAACCCTTGAACCTTCTTTTGGAAGGGTTGTAAGTTGCTCTAATTCTATTTTCAGATTGGTTTGTTTTTTGAAGTTCATTTGTTCATCTCTTTTCTTTCATCATCTTGAAATGAATGTTATGATTTCATGTTTGTTTGTTTCGATTTCCATTATGAATGTTGTAGGCTAAATTGATGTGATTCTAGGGTAAGGAAAGGATGGTTATGGCTAGAACTATGATAGGGCGGACTTAGATTTACATTTGGATGATTTTTGCTTATGAACGTAGCTGCTGTTAGAAATCACGGGTAGTTCTTGTAGAACCACGGTCGTGGTTTCTGTAGAACAAACCGTGATTCTTCCTGGTTCGAAGGATCTTACCTTAGATCTATAAAATGTTGAAACCCTAAGTTTTTGCTGAGTTTAACCTACCCTAGGGTGTCCTAGTGTAGTGACTAAGTGTTAGGAGAGACTTACCCGGTAATCCTTGCCCTTAGAATCTAAAATAGCAAACCTTAGGTAATGGTGAGCCTAATAAGCCGCCATTGGATTAGATGTGCTAGGATAGTTAATTAGGACTTCCCTTTCCAAGACTTACCCGGTAAGGATAGGTTAGATCCCCAATTAACAAATCCGGTTTGTGTAGAATTCCTATCCTTAGGTTCTTAGAGACTTACCCGGTAATGAGACCTTAGGTGTGGACTAGTTGGACCATGAGACCTACCCGGTAATTGATCCCAAGTTAGATACACTTAATCCCAACATAACATAGTCAATCCAATGAATGAATAGATAACTTGAGTTCTATGTCATAACCGGAACTTCCGACCCCTAGAATCCGTCTTTCCTTTTCTTGATCATTATCTTATTTGGTTTGTTTATTTGTGCTGATTTTTGGTTTAGTTTGATTGTTTACTTTGCATGAATTGTGATCTTTGATTGATCACCTAAAACCGACAAAAACAATTGAGATTTTCATTTCTTTGTTTCTTTCTTTTCTAACCCTAGATTTTCACTAAACTAAATCACAAAACCGAATCAATTTCACCTTAGTCTTTGTGTTCGACCTCGGAATACTATCCATACTACAAACGTCCCGTACACTGCGGGTGCGCTGGAAGTTAGGATAAATATAACGAGTATAAATTTAAGGCTTATTGCGTGCACACTTTTTAGCGTAACACTTTACTACTCCGATCCGTACACTGTGGGTTCGCTTGCTTTGATTTCAGTTTTATAAATTTAAGACTTATTTGCACGCACACTTTGAAGCGAACATCCGGATCTAGCGTTCTTCTCCTTTCTTTGACGAGATGATCCCACCACACTAAGGCATAATCTAGAAATTTCAATGCAGCTAGTTGGATCTTACTTTTCTCACTAGTTAGATCTTCCTTTTCTCACAAAAATTATGACAAGACCACATTTGTTCGATTTTGGTCTCCCATTCCATAAAAGCATCCGGATCACATTTGTCTTCGAAACTTAAAATGTTGACCTTCACTTTTTTTTTATTCCGTCTTGCTCGTGATGAGGCCTAAATGTTTCATAATCTCAGCCTCTTTGAGGCTGCTAGTGGCGTCTAGAAAAGTCTCGCCACATGCCCACTCCATCCTCATCCTCAAATTCTTGAAAATTGTCAACAAATTCCGGCGTATTATGTTACGCTAAGAATGTAGCACGCAAAAGTCTTAAATTTATAACTCGATGTATTTTTCCTAACTCCTAGCGAACCCACAGTGTATGGGTCATTTTGTAGTAAGGATAGTATTCCGAGGTCGAACACAAAGACTAAGGTGAAATTGAATCAAATAGTGACTAAGGATAGTGAAGATCTAGGCTAAGAAAAGAGAAAGGAATAAAGAAATGAAAATCTCAATGTTTTTGGATTGGTTTTGTGGTGATCAAGCAAAGATCACAATTAATGCAAGATTAACAAACAACTAAGCTAGCAACACAAACAAGCAAACACAAGCACGAGATAGATAATCAAAGAGAGAAAAGCGGATTCTAGGAGTTAGGAATTCCGGTTATGACTTTGGAATCAAGCTTCTAATTAATCTTGGACTAGCTATAGTATGTTGGGAAAGGGTGTTTCTCAAATGGAACCAATCACCGGGTAGGTCTCATGATCCACTAATCCCGCAACTAAGGTCCTATTACCGGGTAAGTCTCTAGGAACCTAAGGTTGGGAAATCTACACAAACCGGATTGCTATCTAGGGATCTAACCTCTCCTTACCGGGTAAGTCTCGGGAAGGCAAGTCCTAAACATCAATCCTAGTACACTCAGTCCAATAGCGGCTTGTGAGGCTCACTACTACCTAGAGTTCATCATCTTCGGTACCTAAGAACAAGAATCACCGGGTAGGTCTCTTCTCACACTTAGTTGTTAACACTAGGTCACCCTAGGATAGATCTGGCTCAACAAACACTAGGGTTTCAACAATCTAACATCCTAGCATTCAGATTTATCAATACAAGCAAATCAGACAAAATCACGGGTAGTTCATCTCATTCCACGGCCGTGGTCTGGCTAGAACGAACCGTGGATTTCAACAGCAGCTAGGCTCGAGCAAGCAAATCATCCAATGGTACGTTTAAGTCTATTATATCATAGTCCAATCCATAACCATCACTCCCTTACCCTAGAATCGCATCTATTTAGCCAACAACATGCATCTTAACAGTCAAACTCAACAAGCAAACATTCATGGCTTCCATAGCAAGAGAATGAAATGAAAGAGTAATGAAACAAGTAGAGCAAGAAAAACAAGCTGAATAAATGTTGAGAAAGACTTACAACCCTTCAAAAGAAGGTTCAATTCGTTCCTTACAAACCCTTGCAAACGTTTCCGACAAGTTCACTCAAAAATCACTCTAAAAACTATGAAACTCTAAGATGGTGTGTTCTTCTTTTCTTCCCCAAAATGAGAGTGTTTCTTCTCCTCCAAGAGTAGCTTCAATCCAATAGTGTGTTGTTGTGAGAGTGTGGGAGAGAATAGAATTCAGAATCCCCTCTCTACAGCCTGCAGGACCACCTTTTATTCTCCACCATTTGCAAGAGTCGGTTATGGAGATCGTGGGACAGCTGTCACAGCTGTGCAGAGGGAACCACGGCCTATTTCCACGCCCGTGGAAGTCCTAGTGACCATGATTTCTCTTGTTCAACCTTCATTGGATCATTTAGCCACAAGTTGGTGCAAGGCATGCACCAACAAGGTCCTATATGTTCTCCTTTGCTCCTAGCTTGCTTCCTAATGAGTCCGGAAGTGTGTCATTGCGAGAAACGATCCTCGAATGTATCGATTAAGCTCCAAAAGCTCCCAAAATACCTACAAAACATGCAAAGGTCCGTGTAGACGTCTATCTCGACAAATATACATGAATTGAATGTAAACGTCATGAACTAATGCCAAACTATGCATGAATAGCAGGAAAAACTATCTAAATGGATGCCTAGACTAACGTCATAAATCGTGTTATCATATTAGTTGCTTGAAAAAGAAGATTAGAATATTTCATACCTTGTACTTGAGGGACTCTTCTAGGTGATTCTAGGTTCTGGTTCTAGGGGGAATTCAAGATCTTCCTCCAATCTCATAAGCTGATCTCGGTTGGAATATCGGTTGGATTGGGGCGAGATTCCAGTGTGCTTATTTTCTTAAATAATGCCTTAATCGAAATCATGAGTTGTTTCATCATGCCTGTGGCTTCGGGACTGTTAATTTCACTCCTTGGTGATCCTTTAGGACTATTAAACCTTGACATCTACACATACACAAAGTGACAACAAACGTGTGAAGTTAGTGAAAATGAATGTGCCTTACTTGTTTTCTCTCACACTCACACTTTATTGTGATATCCCAAACTAATTTAATGTAATTGCCTTAGATAGATTAATACTCCTATAAAATCGATGACTAGTTTCAACTAGAAACTCCTTGGATGAATCAAGTAGTCAACTTGGCTTGGAAGAAGGTTCTTGTGCTCAAAGTTAGTTAAGGAAACCATTTCTGGAGTTTTCTTCACATAATTGACACAAAGTAGAAATAATATTGCAAGTAGACTCAACTAGTATAATACAAAGTGTAGATACTAACTAAACACTAAAAAGAATAAACTCAATGAGTTAGAGTGGAAAAAGGCAAGAAATAAACACACAAGAGGCTAAGAAGAGAGTTTTGCATACCTCACACTTATGCAATTAGAGAGAGATACCGGGTGGTTTCGATCTCGACTGGGGCAAATCTTGGTCAAAATCTCGGCTGAGATTATCTCTAGGGGACAAGATCGATCAGAAATGGTATGTTTAGGCTATGTATAGGATCAAGGGTAATATAAACTTCTTCTTTGGATGTCCCCTTGCACTTGCAAACTTGGACTCCTTAACATTTTCCTCAAAAATTTTCGATCAAATTTGCAATAGTGACAAATCTCGACCTAAATCTCCGGCAAGATTTTGGACTAAGGGGTCAAGATTTTCGAATATCAAGTGTTTGACGACAATCACTGAATATGATATGGTGTATAATCCTCCCTTGTTGCCTTGATGATCCCTTCTCGGTTGGATCGCAACAACTCTTGCTCAACTAGCTTCACCCAAACTTTTGGTTAAAATTTATTATATAAAGTATTGGCTAGGGTAAGAAAAAAGGGAAACATGTATGGCTTTCTTGTGGAGTTGTAGGATAAGATGGGGCGAGATATATGGTTGTTGGATGATCGAGATGTACAAGATACAAATAGATTTTCGGTTAGGATTTGATATATATGATAAGATATCACCTTCTAGATAAGATCTCAACAATAAGATAACTTGTAAATATATTTCCTTCTTTGATGTAGTAGTTGAATATGGATTTTTAGATGTGACTCAAGTATATGTGAATCTCGACTGGATTGAGAAAATAACGTAACTTGCTACCAAAGTAAACAAAATCTCGGCGTATTGCACACTGATCTCGGACGAGATATTAGAGGCTCCGGCGAGGTTTCGTTATAGGGTTTGGATGGCTTGTGTTTGGCTATGGCGTTTCTCTCCTCTCCAATAGACAAAAGACAAAGAACGTTAACTCAAATAGTCTCACAAAAGATATAGCAATAAAGAAAAGACTCGATTTTTATGACTCAAAGAAGACTCAAATAAAAATGATCAAATCATAGTGTATGGCTGAGTTGAACTTCAATCGATTAGTTCTGATACTACTTTGATATAGGGTTGATGCCGGAGTTTCCAAATCTAGATTGAAGTCCACGAAATCAGCGACATAAGCAAATCTCGGGCAAGATTTGGTATTTGTAAGACTGAGATTTGTGAAAACTCAAAGAACAAGAACGTGAATGTTATGGATGATAATGGTAAGATAAAGAAGATGATTAATGGAATGAATTTTAATCAATATATAAACTTGCAAAGAACCTTGACCAATTGGATCAAAACCCTCAACAAAGAGTTACCTTAAACCTTCCTTATTCAACCTTACACAAGCCTTTAAATTTAGACAAGTATAAGGATGGACTAGTTTGACTAGTAGCACCAATCTTTAAAACATTTACACATACAAGAACAACCTAGCAAGGACTCACAACAATTCAATCGAAGGCTCTCTTTTTGATTAAATAGAAATGAATAAAACGTAAACTTCATAAACGAAGTAACGAGTATCTCACAATAATGTGGAAATCAATATCAATTCAAAGCTAACTAGATCTCGGCCTTCTAGGTCCTTAAGTAGTCGAGATTTCCCTAAAAGATAAGAGAATACAAATAATCCTACAAAATATAGGATAGAAAATAAAAACCTTTAAAATTTTTAGAGCTTTAAAGGTAGAAAAATAACTAACTATAATCTTGTATAAATCTTAACAACATTCGTGATAATCTCGACTTAAGGCTCGAGA
This sequence comes from Fagopyrum esculentum, assembly GCA_033239045.1. NCBI lineage: Eukaryota > Viridiplantae > Streptophyta > Magnoliopsida > Caryophyllales > Polygonaceae > Fagopyrum > Fagopyrum esculentum. The sequence continues at coordinate 28,144,612 of BSUD01000004.1, read as the reverse complement.
TATTTGGTTAGTTGGGGACAAGATATGTTCTTCCTTGCTTCCTCGATCATCTTCAATCAAGTATGGTTCCTTGATGCTAATGATGCCAATAGGCTAGAAACATCCTCTTGAATTCTCCTTGTTCTTGATCTAGTGATAGATCCTTCCATGACATTACTTGAAGATGATATCAACTCCTTCTCCTGCAATGCTCTAGCCCTTACTCTAGTGATTGGTCCATGTATAGGAGGTGTTGAGGATGATCCATGATCAAGAGGTCATCCCATCATAGGGGTTTTCCTGTGTTGGATGTTACGAGGACGACCAATAAGGTTTAGGTTTCGAACGGATCTAGATTCGAGCCGAGATTAACCACGGAAGGACAATGGCGAAGGGAGTCAAGAGTGATGGATCGGTGGTTAAAAGAAATACGGGAGGTTTTCCTCTCATCATTGATGGCTTTTCACCAAAGGTCGAGGGTGGTGGAGTAGTGGTTGTAAGGAGGGTGGTGGAGTAGTGGTTGTAAGCAGTTACCGCCTGATTATATTACACATGGGCCAATTAAGACATAAAAGGTCAAGCCTATTCAGGTTATCAGTTATAACAATAAACAACAACACAAACAACCCAAAACAATCAAACCAGTATACGGAATGCAGCTAAGTAAGTCCAAGGGACTTACGTCACTCGAATGTAACTCAATAGGTCAGCAACAACCCAGTTCCTGAAGGATAGGAAGGAAGGAATGCCTACTTAAACAAGGCATAACGGATCACGAACGAAATGTTTGCTAGAATTTTATAACTTCTAGTCTCAGTGATCTCTAAGAGATCTCCCCAAGCTAGGGTCACAAACCCTAGTCATACAAATCACCAAGGGTCCATATCAACATCATGAGCCAAGGAAAGGAACGAGGGAAGCAAAGAAGGAAGCAACTCACCAAAGACGGGAACACTGTAGACAAAACCACGGGGCGGCTGGACAGGGCACGGGGGCGACACTAGGCAGATTTGTGAGGGCGGCTTTGTGCAGGCACGGGGGTGGTTTTTGTGACAAAAACTACGTCGGGACTCCTTTCTACAACAACTCACAACAAGGGCATCAAGGCTCAATTCCTTGATCGAAACACGTCAAGACTCAACCAAAGGAGCATGGGAACAACAATGAATCAAGAACGGAAAGGCCAACAAGAATTAAGGTTCAAACTTGATTCTTGGGGAAGAAGAAAGAGAAGAACGAAAGAAGAAAACGAAACAAAAGGAAAAGGCATGCAATAACTCATTAACGTGAGGGAGAAAGACTACATCTTTCAAGGTTGAAGAAGAACGTATGCAAGAAACGGAAAAAAGAAGAGAAGACGGGAATTTATAGGAAATGGTGGGGAAAGATAGAAGGAAAGATGTTCCAGGGTTAAGAAAATGGTAGAAAAGCCGACCCATAAGATAGATGATCGGATCTTCTATTTATGGAAAGAAATAAAAATGGGATAAAAACATATCGGCGCGATTTGGGGCACAACCGCAGGAGCGGTGAAGGTGAAAACTAGGGATTACATCCTTCATATTTTTAAATTTTCAAAGAAACCGCAGTTTGGAACTACGGCTTACGTAATAGAAAAAAAGAAAAAAGAAAACCCGTAGTTTTAAACTACGGATTATTCATATAAACCGTAGTTTAAAATTACGGTCCGTTTTCTATTCTCGAAATAGTTTTACTCCTTGCCTAATGTGAGAAATAATTACCTTTTTAATTATTATTTTGGAAAAAAAATCACAAATCGAGCTTGTTCGAGACAAAAGAAATTTGTTCGCTCCAAAACGTGTGTGTATATGAAGGAAAATAGTTTTAAATTTATTCCAAGAATAAAACAAATAAGTGAACCCGCAGTGTACGGATCAATCGCAATACTAGCAAGTATTCCAGGGTCGAACTCAAGGACAATGACGAAATCAAGCAACGGTATATCACTTTAGGTTAGACAATCTCAAGCAACAAGAATAAGATGTATGATAATCGGATAAGGGAATGTAGATTCTAGAGATCAAAGTATCTGGTTGTGGTTTCGATTCAAGACTTCAAAGGATAAGCGCGAAAAAAGCTGAGAATACTAAGGAAAGGTGTTACCAGGATGGGATAGATCACGGGGTGGTCTCACTACCCACTATCCCAAAACCGAGGGTAAGTCTCAAGGATCTAAGAAGAGGAACTATAATCTCAAACCAACCACTCAACCTAAGGGAATAAAACTAACATTTACCGGGTAAGTCTCGGGTTAACTCACAAAGGTAGGGTGAAGGCAAACTCAAACCCAAAAAAGGATAAACCTTTGTTACCTAACACTCATCATCATAGGTAAACAAGCAAATGAATCATCAGATAAGTCTCTTCCTAGGCTTGGATATAAACCATGAAAGGTACAACAAGGATAAGATTTGACAAACTATAACCTAAGCTTCAAGATCAGTCGACCAGATGAAACCTCGATATGTTCTTACTCAAATCTTGGTCGAGATTCCTGGAGAATAGTCCGAGATACGTAACTGTAAAGGTTAAACTCAACTTTCAGGGTCCACTCAAGGTAAAGGCCTAGTCATTCATCATCTACACCACAACCTTCAACTAATCACCCTAGAATCGCAAGGGTTTAGCCAACAATCATCATGTTCAAAGCAATCAAGAAATATTCAATCAAACTATCAAGAAAAAGATATGAAATACTTAGCAAAAGGTCTTCAACTATCAACAGGGAAAAACAATCCAACAAATATCAATCTTGTGTTCAAAAGTATGAAAACTAACAACTAAGTATCCTTCTCCAAGAAGTCTTACAAATGTCTTCAAATGTCTTCTCCTTAACCTTTATTCTTGATCTTGACGAACCTTCCAACCAACGAATCCGCCAAAAAGAGAGCGGAACCAAGAGCAACCAGTCGAACCTCTATCAATCAACAGCCTTCCATTCTTATACAAATATTAGGGTTTAATTTTATGGACTATGGGCCGTCGGTCAAGCAATCTCGGTGGAGCCCAATGCAGAAATCTCAGTCGAGATAGTTTTTTACTCATCCGAGATTTACCTCAACTACGTACTTTCTTCGATTCTTCTCTTGCTTTCTTCTTGCATCCACCTTCTAGGATCGTTGTTCTTCTTCTGCAGTCCAAGGTGTTCCATAATGCCGTTCTCTTGACTCCTTATGCTTCCATGCTTCTTTCCGATCCAAATTGTGCCCTATTTCCTACAAATACAACCAAACTAGGCACAAACCTTGATTCTCGCAATGTATGCAAATAATAACATAATCAACATGAATATATGTTCGTGCATGCAAAATATATGAGAGAAACCGTCAAAGCACATGTCATTACTTAGATCATAATTCATGTCATCAAATGTAAAAGTATATTGTTGCACAGACTACACCCAAATTGGGTGTGTCTGGTAATGCGAGGTTTTTGTGTAGTTTAAGTTTCTTGTGTAATTTAAGCATTTTGTGTAGTTGATTATGCAGTTTTTTTTAAAGATTTTGTAAAACATAAAAAATATAAAAAATAATTGGTGTTTGGTAAAATGAGATTTTGGGTTAGGATTTTAGGGTGAATTTATAAAAAAAAAAGAACAAAACATGTAAAACATGTTTTGGTGTTAAAGTTGTAAATGTGATAATCTACTTAAAAAAATAGCTACTCTCTGCATGGCGACTCAACCGCCGCACCCATATACTTCGCCCCCTCCTTCAACACCGCCTTCACCCGACATCCTACAGACGACGATCACCGCTGAAGTCACCAAGGCATGATCATGGGGTCCCCATGGATACAAACCTCCCACCCAAATCTTCAAGCATGCTTGTTTCCTTTGCTAAAGCAGTTACTGGTGCTCAGACCCCCAAAGCAGCCCCCCAGCCAAAGACACGCTTATCGACTCAAGGAGAATGCGAGTTCATGTCTCAACGGAAGAAAGGGGACTTGCTTTCGTCGAAATAGATGAAGATGTCATGACTGAATTGAACGCTAGATGGGGTAAAGCACTCATCGTGAAAGTACTGGGCAAAACGGTACCTTTCCTTGCGTTGGAACGTCGTTTATACCAACTATGGGGTCTAAAAGGAAAAATCACAATTATAGATCTACCCAATGATAATTTTTGCGTGAGATTTGAACTGGAAGCAGACTTCTTGAGAGCTCTTACGGAAGGTCCTTGGGAGATCTTCGGATTCTACATTACGGTACGACCTTGGCATCCGGATTTTGATCCCTTCGTGGATAATATTCAGACCCTACATGTCTGGGCTAGACTCTCAAATCTTCCTCTCCAACTATACGACGAAGCAGTGTTATATGGACTTGCGTCAGCAATAGGAAAACCTATAAAGGTGGACCTGAGTACTCTATATGCTACTAGAGGAAGATTTGCCAGAGTATGTGTTGAGATTGATCTGGATAATCCCCTTACGGGCACAATTCTGATTCGAGGACGAAGAATCCATGTGGAGTATGAAGGCTTAAATGTTATTTGCTACAGATGCGGCAAATATGGTCACTCTGTTGATTGTTGTTCCATTCCGGCGCCCCTCCCTCAAAATCCCCAATGTCATCTTGTGTACCTGAGAGTTCAGGTAGTGCCTCTCTGAGTGCTAAACCCAATCAACCCCCACTAGACTCTACCCAAATTCCCCCCAACAACACCACATCTAGGGCCATGGATGACAATTACGAGGCAACGCCGACAAAACAGAGGTCCCAACCGACAGGTCAACCAACAGAATGGGCAAACCAAGACAAATAACAGATTTGCTGGCTTGATTGACTTGGAGACAATTAATGACTATTCTGTCAGTAATCAGGATATTGCAAACCCTACCCCAAAACCACATACAAACCCTAATCCCCAATCTCATACCTCTGACCATTCTATCCTAACACCAAATAATCAAACCAATGAAAGTATACACCAAACCATCGCATTAACCCCCAACAATCTCCAAGCTCCTTTCTCTCCCTCGGACCAAGGAAAGGAGGTAGGTTACAAATCCCTGAAACGAGGTAGACTAGAACTTCCCACGCCCAACAAAGAAGGTACCTCACAACCGAGCTTATCAAAGGAGGAAATGATGAGTACACATAGACCCCCAGGAGATTCAAATATGTAGGTCGATGAAAACAGAAGAATGGAAAGTATGGATGCCCTCAACTGCGAGGATGCAAGAAAAATTAACAACTAGACAGATCAAAGAGACGCGATGGAAGTTGGGGATCAGCAAACATCTGAATGCACACCACCCTCCTCTCCTCATGGTTATCATGAATATAATTCTACGGAACTGCAGAGGAGCAGCCAATCGTCGCTTTAGAAAAGCGATGCGCTACATGATCAACCGTCATCAACTCGACTTTCTTGCACTATTTGAGACTAAAGTCTCTGGAGACACAACTTCTACTTGGTGTGAAAAGTTGGGTTTTGCCAATTACACCATGGTAGATGCGATTGGCTTTTCTGGGGGCATTTGGCTCCTATGGAATGAACCTAATGTAACACCCCAATTTCTCGGAACTCGGGGAGCTACTGGTTAGGACCTCACAATGGGTCCCGACCTTGGTTTAACAACAACATTAGTTGGATCTTACAACAAGGCACAAATGTATTTAAAACAATTTCTAAAACATAATATTTTTAATGGTATAAACGTACACATGTGACAGCCTTACAAACATATATAAAGATACATAACATGCATGACGTATGGAAGACTCCCCCGTCCCCATCTAATGAGTACGTGGACCCGACTGACCATCCGTTCCGGATCTCTCTGCAACTGTCTATCTCTACAGATCTACAACACGGATAAACCGTTAGCTAATAATCCAAATATAAGCAAAATGATAACAGCACAAACACACGCAGAAACAAAGATAAACAAACATCATGCTGGCACTCAACCGTTTATTATCTATTCTTTAAATGATTCACATTATTCAATTTAAGTTGTGGCACGAGAATTATTATTAGTTCTCGCCTCCGTTCCTTATCCAACTGGTGTAGGTCTAGCTGACTTCCACTGGTAGCATCACTACAAACCACGTATGGACTAGTCCCGAAAGAAACCCCCAGCGCCCGCAAGCTACTGAGCAGAATGCCACCGCCCGTTACTCTTAGGCCAAAATATAGGTCGATAATTATATATCACAACCTATCTCCATAAACATTTCAATCACACACCACTATCATCATTTATACTCATATTTAGAAGTCAGCTAAGTAAGCCCAAAGGACTTACCTGATATACAGCTCGACTCTTTGTAAACCACTCGTTCTGTAAACTGTAGCAACTCAGTTGCCTGTCAAAGGCGATAAGTGTATTAGCACACTCTCACGTAGTTAGAAGTCTAAAACTTCTAAGATCGAATGATGTATTAAGACATAACTAGTTACAGTGTTAATTTAGGGTAAAATGACCATTTTACCCTTGGTCCCGAAATTCCCGAAAAAATCTAGAATTCATGTCTAATCTCCTATTTGAGGTTCTAAAATCATATTCTAACTCCCAAAGCTTCGTTTGGTTCCAAGCTAACATTTTTCCTATGTTTCTATTTTCCGGGAAATCGTAAAGGTCTAACTTCGATTCCAAATATAAAATTCGTAACCGCTTATAAAAATTCCGACTTAAATCCCTAGATTATCTATGATGTCCTATCTAACTTTAGGAGAAAGAATTTCTCCAAACTGTTCATTCAACAGTTTTATAAAAATTCCTAAAGTTGACTACTCCCTTTACAAATTCTATACTTAGCCAAAATCTGAGTACACTTTGAAAAAATCATAACTCCTAAACCACTCACTGGATTTATCCCAAATTTTGATATGTTCTACTATAAAATCTTACCTATAATATATCCAAAATTCAGCCGGAAAGGATATCAAGAGCTTATTCAAAATCATCTCACAAAACAGCATCACTTGCTGTTTTTCCCCAACACTCAGCACATATATAAAAACGTCAACTTTGAAACACAATAACTCTCGAACCGTAACTCCGATTCTTCCCAAATTTTAATATGATCTACAACAAGATGTCAACTATATCATATCAAAAATTCAAGCCTAACAGAGATCAAAAGCCTATTCAAAACTATCTCACAAAACAGCATCCCATGCTGTTTTTCTCAACTCAGCACATTTATAAACTGAACTTTGAAACCTCATATCTCTCAAACCATAACATGGATTCCTCTGAAATTTTAGTATGATCTACTATACTATATCAACTATAACTTGTCCGAAATTCAAGTCTAACAGAAGTCCATAACCCCTCCAAATTTATTCTACAAAACTGCATCTCAAGCAAATTTCCTCAAACTCAGCACACTTAGAAAACTGCATGAGAAGCCAACTTGATAAACTCATATCTCCTAAACTATAACTCAGAATTGGCTCAAATTTCAGTATGTTCTACACTGCAATACCGACAATAACATATCCAAAAATCAGCAAGAAAGGAGGTGTCTAACATACCCAAATCTGTATTCGAAAATGCTTGCTTGTAACTTCATGCATATTCAACAACCCGGAATCCTTCTTGCTACTGCTGTGTTTTTGTACAAGGTTTGCAAGTATCCATTAGCCCTAGGATATATCAAGGAAGGCAAGGAGAAGGAGTAAAGTCGAGATAGACTCACCCCGATACTAGTGTCACGCTGGAGTCCGATGAAGGTTTGTGTTCGCTGGGTTGGGGTCTTCGTGAAACAAGAGGCAGTGACGACTGGCTCTGATGCAAGCTATCAACCCGAGGCCTTTGGTTGCTGTCCTTTGAGTCTCAGATCAGAGATCAAAGCGAGTGAAGGAATGAGGGAAGAAGACTAGAAGACTTACCACGCTGGTTTGAGGGCGCCTTGGTAGCCATCGGTGTTGCCGATCTTATGACAGAAGGAGGGTAACAACACGGAGGCGGCTACAGTAGGGCTGCAGAAGAGGTTGATCGATGTATGGAGTTAAAGATAGGGAAGAGAGAGGTTGGGCTTGGCTGGTAAGGTGCGATGCACGTGGACGCGTAGATAGGTAGTTGTAGATTGACAAGCTGTCAACAACGTCTCTCTAGGGGGCAAGGATCACAGTGAGGCTGGATATCTGCTTGCCGGAATTGAGAGCCCAAGAGAGGAAGGTGATCGCAGCAGTTAAGATCCCTACGTGAATCAAGGGTTGGGGAAGGTAGGCGTATCAACTGAATGAAGGAAAGGAGGCTAGATGTGTGCTGTAGTTACGGATAACAGAAGGAAAGAAAACTAGGTTATGTGAAGGAAGGAAACGCAGCAGTAACCACGTGCAAAGCAGGCTGAGGAAGGCAGCAACTCACTCTCTCTTGGGCGTGCTTCTACTAGGCCGGTTGCTGCGCAAGTGGGCTGGAGCAAGGAGCTGCATGGGAGAGGCCCGGCTGGGCAGGCATCATTGGCGTCTTGGGCTCGTCATTCCCGGGCTGGCTGGGCAGGCATGACAAGGAGCTTGCAAATATTAGGGTTTGTAAAAATTATTTTTATATATCTATGTATATATATATAGTTATATGGGTACAAATATTAGGGTTTGTAACACTTTAGGGTTTGATTAACATTTCATCATTTTATGTAAGTTTAAGCTTACATAAAATGATACAAATTGGTAGTGGCGTATAACACTAGGTATGTGAAAAAGGTCGACGGATCGAAATCCGGTTTGACTCGATAATAAACGGAATTAAAAAAATCCGGATATTACACCTAACATGCAAGTGACTATTAGGGAAAAATCAGATCATCTTATTCACGTTAAAGTTGGAAAATATATGTCCTTCTTTGATCTTATCGTAGTCTATAATCCACCTACCCCTGAACGAAGAGCTCCGGCGTGGGCACAACTTCTTCATACTGTTAACAATGTTAATGGACCTATCTTCATAGGGGGAGACTTCAATTCAACCCTCTTAGCTGAGGATCATTCGAATGGAGGCCTTTCTATAGACACTAGTAAATTTCAGAAATGGGTAGCAGATACATAATTAATTGACATGGGCTTTTCAGGTCCAGCCTTCACCTGGACTAGAGGAAGAGATGTGGCGAATAGGATTGCAAAACGACTTGATCGATGTTTCACCAATGGAGAGGGATGTCTTGCATGACCGGAAGCAAGCATTCGACATCTTCCTGCTCTTTCCTCCGATCACAACCCCCTCTTACTCTCCTTGACCCCTCCACGACGTTTCCAAAAGGAAAGGCGGTCATTCAGATTTGAAGCGGCTTGGCTTCATCATCGAGATTTTAACGCCTTCCTTCATCGTAAATGGGATAGTAATAAAGATCTTATGATGGCATTGAATCACCTGAAGCACAAGCTCAGAAAGTGGAACAAAGAATCCTTCGGACTGATACCTACTCACAAGGAGGAAATTATGCAAAGAATGGAAGCGATGCAAACCGAATTAGATTCTATAGGATCTCAAGTGAGTCTGGACTTATTACAGAAGTTGAAATCTGACTTTGAATTAATTTTATCCCAGGAGGAACTCATCTGGTTTCATAAATCGTGAGAAAATTGGATTTGTCACGGGGATCGTAATACGAACTTCTTTCATACTTCAACCATAATACGGAGACGGAGAAACCGAGTGGAACTTCTGAAGAACACAGAAGGCGTATGGATTTCTGACCCTCTCCTGATTGAACAACATGCCCAGCATTTCTTCAGTAATTTGTATGCTCCACCCCACATCAGTATCCCACCCAACTTCTCAATTACCCACCTCTTCCCACATATGACTGTTGAAGAACTCGATCTTTTGAATTTGGAGTTGAAAGACCAAGAGATCATCATTGCTGCTAAGACCATGGGACCTTGGAAAGCACCTGGACCCGATGGATTCCAACCAGGTTTCTTTCAAAGTTGTTGGGCTACAGTGGGAGAGACTACCAAACGATGCATAACCGATTTTTGGATATTAGGTAACCTACAGAGTGAATTAAATGACACCCTTGTAGTCTTGATCCCTAAAATTCAAAAACCTGAGCTTATCACACAATTCCGGCCTATTAGTCTTTGTAACGTGGCATACAAGATTATCACAAAGCTTATGGTTCTTCGACTCCAGCAGATTATCAAGAACATTGTGGGCCCTACACAAAGCAGTTTCATCACGGGTAGGTTAATTGAAGACAATGTTATCATTGTCCAAGAAGTGGTGGACTCTATGGTCAAAAAGAAATCAGGAAAGAGGTGGATGGCAATCAAGATCAACTTGGAAAAAGTCTATGATAGGTTAAAATGGAACTTTATTGAGGATACTATAAGATGCATGGGACTACCGAATTTTTGGGTGGACAGAATTATGAAATGTGTGTCTTCGCCTACTATGAAACTTCTTTGGAACGGTGAAATGATTTCGGAGTTCAAGCCTACAAGGGGCATCAGGCAAGGGGATCCTATATCCCCGTACCTCTTTGTCCTTTGTATGGAACGGTTGAGCCATATCATTAACAAGGTTGTTGAGGATGGAAAATGGAAACCTATAAAACTCGGAAGAAATGCTCCTCCCCTCTCTCACCTTTTCTTCGCTGATGACATAATTCTCTTTGCCGAAGCATCGACCACACAGATGAGAGTTATTAAGGATTGTCTTGCACTGTTTTGTGAAGCATCTGACCAAAAAATCAGTCTCAATAAATCAAGCATTTATTTTACTCCAAATGTGAATTCAGAACTCCGTCACCGTCTGGAGAGCATCAGCGGGTTAGCAGTTAAAGAAAGCTTTGGTACCTATTTAGGAATGCCAATATTGCACAGGAAAGCTACCACTTATGATTTTGACAATATATTACAGAGAGCATATACTAAACTTGCAAGTTGGAAGAGCAAGTCTCTTAGCCTGGTTGGACGCTTAGTGCTTACTAGATCGGTCATTTCGACCCTTCCTAGTTATATCATGAAAACCATCAGACTCCCTCCTTCTTTTATTAAGAAGTTTGAAAAAATCTGCCGTAATTTCATTTGGAATGGACCAGATGGTGGTAGGCGGATGCACTTGGTTGACTGGGCAACTATGTGTCAACCAAAAATACTAGGTGAAGCGGGTGTACGAGCCTTGAAGGATAGTAACACAACAACATTGGGAAAACTGGCCTGGAAGTTAGTTACAAATAATAAGGCACTATGGGTGGAAAATATCAAGGCTAAATATAGGCTGGGAAGGACATCTGATATGTTTTCTATAGCACGCTCCAAAAAAGGGTCGGTTACTTTTAAAAGCATCGTTTGGAGTTTACAAGAAGTTATATCTCCAGGGGTGGCTTGGAGAGTACATGACGGAAGAACAGTAGGGTTTTGGACAGACAGATGGCTAATTGACTCCCCTCTGCGTTACTTATCCTTACAAGAGATAGAAGAGGACCTACTGAGAGCTAAGGTATGAGATATTTGGATCGATGGTCAAGGTTGGAACTGGTCTATCCTTCACGCCCTCCTACCTGCCTCAATTATGTTGAGATTGGCTGCAATCAGGGTTACGGAAGAGCAGATATCGGCAGATACTCCTTGTTGGCCTCAAAACGGCAATGGAGAGTATTCACAGAAAACGGGATATCATATTCTCAGGTATGGCACTGCTACCCTCCCTTCAAGATCCATATACCCTGAAATTTGGCAGTTAGAAGTGCTAGAAAAGATCAAGACGTTTATCTGGCTAGCAACATTGGGAAAGCCTCTCACTAACGCAGAACGATTTTGTCGACACATTGCTAATTCTCCAGATTGTGATATGTGTCAAGGACACAGTGAAACTTTATTACACATTTGTAGAGACTGCCCTATTGCCATGAGTTTGTGGGCACAATTTGATCAAACCAATAGACCAACTGAATTCAACCACCTCCATGTGACATATTGGTTTACGAATAATCTCACATGCTCTATGAGTAGTACTCAGGGCCTCCCGTGGAAGATGACCTTTTGTTACTCCATATGGTAGCTATGGAGATGGAGGTGTAACAGAACTTTTGGCAGAGATAATACACCTATGAGGAAGGACTCATTCATTCTTGCTCAAGCTTCATAGTACATGAAAGTGGTGACACATGCGAAGCTCAAGGGGTTAGCTACTTGCAAAACTGAAATTTGCATTCACTGGGAGAGACCGCCTTAGGGATGGGTCAAGTGGAATTCTGATGGTTCAGTTAAACAAGACAGTGGCTCAGATGCGGCAGGAGGCGCCCTTAGGGACGAAGACGGGCAATGGATACAAGGAGGGGTACACCACGTTGGAATTTGTTCAGTGCCTATCTCTGAACTTTGGGGCTTACTGTTGGGCTTTGAGACTTGCTGGAGGTTGGGGTTCTGCCAAGTCATCGTTGAAACAGACTCCGCTCTGATAGTCCTGCTCATTCAAAAAGGAGTCACTCGATCTCACCCCCTTGCTAGTCTGGTGGTTTGCTGCCAAGGCTTCCTTTGTAGGAACTGGTCCATCCGGCTCCGACACATCTACCGCGAGGCTAACATCGTTGTGGATTTTTTAGCTAATTACGCCTTTCATTTTCCAATTGGTTCACACGTGTTAGAGACCCCCCCTCCTGATCTTTTTCCCCTTATTGCCAACGATATTAGGGGCGTGTCATTGCCCGGTTTGTTGTCTGTTAGTCCTTTTCTTTTAATATATGCCTTGAGCAGGGGAGCTTTGTCTCCTTTTTCACCAAAAAAAAAACTTAAAAAAAATATCCCAAAAGCTATAAAAAAAAGGTACAAAAATCTATCCAATAAGCTCCACAAAAACGCTAATCCTGTAAATAATCTCTTCATGATAAACTTTACAAGGTTTCAACATACGAAAAATCTACATACCCTAAACATATTTTGTGTTTAGACGTTGTCATTCGTGTTGAAGCTCAGATGGCACATTTACAAATTACAATTCACCATGGTGAGGAAATAGTACATTATCGAACGTGTAAATAACATCCATACAAAATAATATAAAAAGATCAATAATAATGTCATAAATAAAAAATAATCAAACTTTTCAAAAATTATTAATCGGTATACAAATTGTTCAACATTAAACTATATTTGATACGAGATAGTTATAACCAATTTTATTTCAATAATAATCCCAAATTTTGTATAAATAAAATACCCAAAATCATCCTTACATTATAGTTTATTTGAAAAACCGCCCAAGTATTTTTGTATAATAAGAATGATATAAATATTAAGTAATCACTTTATTCTTAAATAATTTAGGTAGTTTATTCAAAACATATGACTAATTGTGAAGTTTTAAAATTTTAAAAATAAAAACTTGGTTAAAAGACTTTTATTGAGTGACACTTTCATTATTACTTTTATACAATAAGAATGATAGGAAAATTTAAATTTTAAAATATAAAATATAAAATGGAGATCTTCTCTGAAAAATTATGTGAAATATGTTACTCGTACATTTTCAAACTTTACAAAATTTCCAATTAGTGATATCTTATTTCGTCAAATTTACCAACAAATATATGGGTATGTTCTTTATATTGTCCCTAAAACAATAATAACATCAAATATAAGTCTTTTAACCCAATTTTAAAAATAAAAACTTCACCATTAGTTTTATTTTATAAATAAATTAACTGCACATTTTAAAAGTAAGGTGATAACTTAACATTTTTACACAATTTTGTTAGTATAAAAAAATAATAGGGTGGTTTTGAAAGAAATCATAACATATGAGTAAATAGAATTTGCGTAATTAAAATTTATGGAGCACCTTTTAAGGTAAATGTTCAGGTACGGCCCTTTTATTGCGGTACGGTCGTACGGCCGACCGTACGGCCGACACGTGTCCCAAAATTTTTATTTTTATTTTTTTTTTCTCTTTTTTGAAACGATTTTTTTTTCCCCCGAAAACTAATGAAAATTTATTTAAACTACCATGTTATAATTTATGCACTATTATCCTATAAACTTTGAACTATTCCCATATAATCCATGAACTATTACTTTTTAATATAATCCATGAACTATTCTATTATAATTCATGAACTATCCCATAATAAGTTTTGAACTATTACTTTCACTCCTTTATAAATTTTTGCACTTTAAACTATTCTATTATAATTCATGAACTATTCTATTATAATTCATGAACTATCCCATAATAAATTTTGAACTATTACTTTCACTCCTTTATAAATTTTGCACTATGAACTATTCTATTATAATTCATGAACTATCCTTTTAGAAGTTATGAACTATTACTTAATAAGTTTTGAACTATTACTTTCGATCCTTTATAAATTTTACACTATGAACTATTCTATTATAATTCATGAACTATCCTTTTATAAGTTATGAACTATTCCATAATAAGTTTTGAACTATTACTTTTACTCGTTTTAAAAAAAATTAAAAAAAAAACTCGTTCAGAAAAAAAAAAAAAAAAATCGTTCAGAATTTTTTTTTTTTTTTTTTTTTTC
>BSUD01000004.1:28053285-28130151 GCA_033239045.1 Fagopyrum esculentum | reverse complement strand
TTTTTTTTTTTTTTTTTTTTTTCCGGGACACGTGTCGGCTGTACAGACGGCCGCACGGCCGTACCGGAATAATGAGCCTTACTTGAACACTTCCCCACCTTTTAAAATAAAACTTGGTTATAATTTCAAGCTTATTAAAAGCGGTTTAATATGAAATAATTTGTATACTGATCAATACTTTTTAAAGTTTATATTAGTTTTTTTTTCTTCACGTTTCATAGTTGGTTCTATTTTGTACTATTTTATCACTTTTTCAATAATATATAACCGGTGTTCATATATTGGCAAAAAAAACTATTATGTTGAATAATTAACTTAGTCTTGATGAACAAAATAGATATATTAATTTAATTGAATCTAAAATTCAATAAGTAATTTAAATCGACTATATGATTTAAAAAATTTATGGGAGTGTAACTTTACGAATAAAAAATTATTAAAAATTTGAAGGTGTTTTTTTTATAAATATTTTTTACGTAAGTTATCCTAGGAAGAAAAAGTAACATTTTAGTCTTGCGCGCCATTGATGCGGAGAGTTTAAAATGAGATTTCTGGCTATAAAATGAGGATGTGGATTGTACTTGTCCACACAACCCAATTCACCTCACCAACAAATATGTCATCGTTCAGCCAAGGATCGACTACCGGACCTGCCGGTAATGAACCGCCCAACGCTAAGAATCAGGTGTGTATTCACAGTCCATTATTATATTTTATTATTATAATATATTAAGTAGAATGAAAAAAGAATCATGATTTGACCAAAATATCCTCAAACATATACCAGAATATCTAGCAGCCAAATCTAATGAAGCTTACTCTTAAACGGCCATTTGTGGGTTAAATAAATATATTATACTTAAATAATAAAAATGATATTTAATAAATATTTTATTGTGTCATCTCCCTCAAAGGTGTTCCAGTTCACCACCAACCGCCGCTCACGGCGGTCTAACAATCGGTCGGTGATGGGATCAGTAGGGTGGGGTGGACGATTAGTTCACCGCCGGTGAAGAGTTTTTCTGGGGCTTTTGAAACCCAAATCTGTCTTCAAAATTGAAGAGGAATTCGTAGATCTATGAGATTTGGGTTCTCACAAACCTTAATCTTCAATCTAAACCCAACCTCTGCTGCAAATGAGGATAGTTCAGACGTGGATGCCACCTCACTTTTGTCGCTGACCACCACAGTCGCCGGCCCCGCGGCTTCCACTAACTATGACCTCCACTAAAACCACAAACCCTAAGCATACTCAGCTTCACTGTCACTTAATCTCATCCGTCATCCTCTCATGAAATTTCCGACCGCCACGCTCACCGCCTTAAACTAAAAACAGCCCTAAACCATGGCTCATGTACGAGGTTTAAGTTCTTCCACAAATCAAATTGGAGCTTTTGATCCATAAACAAATTCGCACAATTCATAACCCAAATTCAAGCGCAAGGTAACCCTAATTTGGCCTTGTGGAAGAACCGAACACTTCTTTGATGTGGAACACAATTTTGCTTTGTATTACATTGAACCTTAGGTGCTCAATTGATTGTATTAGATTCAACTTCTTTATTAGATATAAAATTGTGAAATTTGAATATTTTTGCAGGTATATCGACCTCAGCTTGTGAATAGCGATGAAGGCATCGATTATTCATCGTATTTTCGGACCACTCAATGCTGGTCGGATAGAGATTCGATGATCGAATGGGCACGTAGTGAAGGTCAAAAGCATTCTATGGTCTTGACAATTTTCCGATCATGGACAAGCTCCGAAGATAGGTTCGGTATGGTATATTTAACATGTCATAAGTATGGCAACGGCAAAAGAAGGAAGAAAAAACTCTTAGACGATGAAGATTGTCGTATAATAAAAACTCGCAATTCGAGTTCTAAGAAGATCGGTTGCCCGTTTGTGTTACATGGTTTTGAAGCTGTGAGAAACATGTGGCGGTTGGAAGTCGCCTGTGGTATTCATAACCATACATTACCCCAAGACTTAGAAGCTCCTGCATTGCTGAGTAAACAGATCATCAATGTGCAACAAATGCCGACATCCACAAAGAAAACACACCAAATTCGCTCGTTGGGGACGGGAGATACGAGTTGGATTCAAAAACTTTTTGTTACACTGACAAGAGGAAAGTATCAATTCGGTTGGCGGTTTTCCAGTCCCCAAAAGTTAAAAGACATAGCATTCATCCATCCAGAATCCTTGAAGCTGTGGAAGAAATTTCCATACATCTTGATCATGGATTCCAATACCTTGAAGACCAACAAGTATGTTTAAATTTTAGTAAGATTTGAGATCGTTTTTTTTTAATAATTTTTTGATAATGTAGGTATAACATGCCGTTGTTGGAGATAGTTGGAGTGACGTGCATAAATAAGACGTTTCATATGGGTTTTGTGTTTATGACAAGAGAAGACGAAGATACTTATAATTGGTTATTGAGTACAATGGGGCAATGGTGTGCAAATAGCAAACCGGAGGTGATAGTGACCAACGGAGAGCATGGCCTTCTCGAGGCTATTCCAAAAGCATTTCCGAATGCGCACCATATGTTGTGCGTGACGCATGTCCTTCGCGACATAGCTGAAAAGGCTTGCAAAAATTTGTTGAGCGCCGCTAGACAACAAGAGTTTGTGCAGGAAAGCAAGATTTTGTTTCAATCTGAGTCGAGGGAAGTATTTGAGACTCGGCGCCGTGATATGCTTGTGCGTTGGGAGAGTTGGGGTTTGATGGAGTATCTAAACCAAAAATGGCTTTGTCATCAAGATAAATTGGTTTTGTTTCTTACTGATCAACATTTTCATCTTGGTAACAGGACAACAAAAAGGTACATAGTCTTCCTTTGTATTTCATATTGTACGGCTATTGTAACACAGTATTTTTTCCGTATAGGGTTGAATCCGTGCACACAACGTTGATTCAAAATGTGGGTACATGCGACGGGCAATTTGACTCATGTTTTGAGATTATTGAAAGAATGTTGGACGATCATTTTCGTCAAGTGAGGGAATCGTTGGAGCAATCATATTTCAAGATTCAGAGCGAGATTAGAGAGTTGCCGATTTTCGGTTTGTTGTTGGAGAGGATGTCTCACAAGGGCCTTAGACTGTTGTATAAGACGTTCATGGAAGTATCTGAAGGGAAATTCTCTAAGGAGTGTAAGAATTGCTACGCTAGGAGTTCTTTCGGCTTACCGTGTGCACATGAAGTGGCACGTATTATGTACGAGGAGAGACGTGGGTTCTTCGAAAAGGATGTGCATGTTTTTTGGCTACAAGTGCAACGGCGTGGCCAGAGACTAGATGATGATAATGGTCTCGAAGAGATCGACGTGAGTGTTGAGGAGAAAACAAGGAAGGTGATGAGCAAGGAGACTGATAGAGAATGTACTAGTGTGATGTCCGGCGATCAAAGACAAACATCGATGGAATGTGATGACCCGAAAACCCAACAACTCGAACAATACTCGCCACAGTTTGTGGCAACTAGAATTGGGGGCTATGATTTCGGACAAGACAATTTCGAAAGTTTCATGGTACCATATGTTCTACACGTTGAAGATGTCTTGGATGACGGAAACTGTGGATTCCGAGCACTTGCTGTATTATTGGGTCGATCGGAAGACAATTGGGTCATGATTCGAGCAAGCATGTTGAAAGAGACGACCACTTATCCCGAGCGCTACACTCCATTGTTACGTGGGACAACAATGGCAAATTTTAGGTCAGGACTAAACTGGTTCCGCAAAGGTGTTTCCGCTCCAGAAACCTACCGGATGGAGATGCCTATATGCGGTGCGTTATTTGCTACAATTTTTCAGTGCACTCTTGTTTATTTGGATTGGTTTGCGGCGCATACAAGTCTACCTCTTGTTCGACAACCACCTGCCCCGGGATCCCCTCCCCCAAACACAATTGTCGTTCTTTGCCAAGATCGATTCAAGCAACATTTTGTGGCGGTAAGATTTGAATTTCTTACTTTTCAGGCTACACTTTGAAATTCTACTAAACCTTTGGCTATCTTTCTTGTTCACACAGGTTGTTTTGTCCCCCGAGTTCCCAATGCCACCCGTCCTCACTGAATGGTATTCGTTACGTGATCAAAGTGTAGCCGGAATGGACCAACAATACTTATCACGCGTCCAAATATTTCGAGATTTGCGTCAAATGCAGAGTCGATCTAAACCTTAGTTACGGGATCCAAACCCTGAAGTTTTTTAGTTAGACGACGTAAGGAGCGTAATCAGCCTAGACCTAGCGCGTATTTTTGAGGAAATTTTGAAGCCATTGTGTAGGCCTTGTATATACAATGTGACAGTTTCACTCGGGCTCTGCATTTTATCCAATTCTGAGGTCTTGTATATACCCTCGAATTCATATCTTGAAATATGAGCAGAAAGAGAGAAAAAAAGTAGGATTCAAATAGGAATGGGGCATACTTGCACAGTAGAAACCATGTGAAAAGATAAGTACAGCTTGGGAGCAAACCCAAAAACCATCCAAAATTCCACAAGGACATTGATTGCTTGCTTGCTTTTTTTTCATTTACAAAGATAAAAGGCTGCTTCAAGACAATAAACAATGCATGTGCCTCGTGAATGGTTTCCCTCGTGTATGGTTCTTTCACACTTCTCTATCATATTGTATACAATTTTCAATAGTTCCACCCTTTCGAAAATATATATCGTTATCAAACTAGATGTCCTTTGAAATTCATAAATTAAATTCCTAATAAAAGTTACATATTTTCACTTTCTTCTTGGCTATAGGAGTAACCTACGAGTTAGGTTCACATCATATTGTGGATGTGGTAAATTCACACATCTCAACATCCTAATAAGTGAACAAAGTTCCTCTATAAATCAGCTTGTTGGACAATTCGATCCAACATACCTTATCTTGGGGGAATATTGCATCAGATTACTGAGATGAAAAGAGATTTGCACGAGTGTCAGTAGGCAATTGTTCATAGAACATCCTCAATACATTACTTGTTTTCATCATTCTTTTTTTTAGACATTAATATAACCAAAAAATAGAAATTTGTCTTGCACAAAATGTACAATTAAGACTTAATAAGTAACAAAAAACAGTAGTTTGTACCAGCCCCCTCAATGTTTAGTGTTTTTTCAGGGATATAGTTTAAAAACAAAAGCCTGTACTAGACTCTAGGAAGACGAGAATTTGCCAAAAAAAAGATGAGAATGGATACTACTGATTTAGTTTAGCTAATCAGTGTACACTTACATCATAAAAAGTTAAATCGTTCTGAAAGCATATCCATGGTTTGTGATCTTTTTCGGGTCTGGATCTTCTGTTCTGGTCATCTTCCAGGGATATACTTGGGTCGTAATTCGCTGAGCACTTCTGTGTACTCAATGGGTGTGGCATTGCTAAGAAATACTTCATCCCATGTTCTGCGAAGATCTGTTTTAAGGAGGTTAGTTGAAACTTGAAATTTGTGGCTTTACATATTTAGGCAGTTTATACATACCAGCTTTCTCTGTTGCAGGAAGGCACATGATGAGCATGTCAAATCTGGAGATTTTTGTTAAGTTTTTCAGATACTTAACTGCCAACTCCGATTCATCACTGCCACGATAAAATAAAACACATATTTTAGAGGGGACTTCAGAACTTGGAATCTAGATATCAATCCAAAAACTGAAAGAGGCAGGTAAGCAATTGATCATTTACATGAAAATTGATGCAAGACACTTGATAATGTCCACCAATATGTTGACGGACAAGGCATTCTTGAAGATCTGAGGCAAAGCTTCGGGAGGTGTAACCTAACCAATAAAAAAGTATTGCAACTAGAATTAGCATACAAGAAAGATATAACAAACTATAAACCAAGTAACGGTTGGGTATACACTAGAATAAATGAATTCATGCAAATTGCTACCATAAATACTAAAAACCTTTAGAAGTTCAGTCTGTAGAGAACGGTCACCACAAAACCCTTTCCAGTACGCCTCAAATTGATATGCTGAATTAGGTGGGCTAATGGTTTTTGCAGCTTCGGACATAGCTCGGGATGCAGCTCGGATAGCAAGCTCATGCACTGACGGAGGTAGTCCTTGTTTGCTAGCTTTTGCTTTCCACTGTGAAGGACAGTTTTAGAAGATTAGGAACATAAAGAGCATAATGTGAAGGTTGACTTTATAAGACAGATACAACATTTGTAGAACATAATTGTATGCTAGAGAACATATTCCATCTAGATTAGCGTGTCTCGACTACAAAAACATCATATAAGAGCTGCAGTTTTCGAAGACATGGACGATTCAAATACTAATTAGAGGATTTAGAAAACCTTATCAATCAAAGCAACCAACGCTGAGTTATCAAAGAAACAACTGAACTGAGGTTTGACTTATCAAGTATGAGGTATGTCAAGCTACTCACCCTTTCCTTCATGCACAATAAAACAGTAACAGATATAGCATTTATATTTTACATTCTTAAATTGCTGTTGTATTTTAAGGATACACAATTTTATCTTTAAAAATATTTTCCTTCTTATTGCCAGCTGACATCATATTTGTTGAAAAACAAACAAACCCTAACATACCGTTGGTGAAACAGAATCAGCTGTTCTTTCAACTGTCGTTTTTTGGGCACTTATGTCCCGAATGCCAACAGAACCCTTTGTGGTAGCCTGATCATTGAGAAACCAAAAATTTTTTACAGAAATAAAAATATCTACAAAAATAAAATAATAACGACACTATGTATTTACCGTTTTGGTGTCAGGCATTTCAATGACACCTCCCTTCTTACTGCCATCAGGGACTGGATGGATACCTTTTGCATTTCCATTAGAGTCTGCTGTATTTTCAACAACTTTCCCCGTTTGTGGAGAGCTCCTACCAGCACCAGATACTTTTTGGAGGATTGCCTATATAAATTATTATAGGTCATGATAAACACCATCAAAACTGCAGTTACCACAAAAGCACAACCGCCAATCTAGAAACTCTAGTCACATTCAAATCATGCAGGACAAGCAAAGCAGCAGAATATATCATCTGATAAATCAGCACAAAAAGATTATCGATGAAGTATAGTGACCTGTTTTAAACAAGTATTTCAGATATATATTTTCAATTTACCAAGTATATACAGAGAAAAATAAAGCACTGAATACAGAATAACTCAGTGACCAATTTACAAGTTTCAATCCAATATACAAAAAAACTGCATATTCATGATTCTCCAACCATTGGATTTACTAGACCTCCTCCCAATGCTTGACATGCTCGAACATTTCCTAGTAAAACTTCTAACATCATGTAACTAACAACCACTATAATTTGGACAATAACAATGCTTATCTGCATTTACATCAGTTATTAGTAAGCACCCTAAACCAAGGTACAATTTTATCCTGACCGCAAACTCTGGTCAGTAACCAACCTCTTTTTGCACTTGCAATCTTCTATTTATGAACACCTATACATCGTATTTCCTTCTTCCATCTTAAGTTCCTACAGTCTAACCCCTACTGGACCTGTTGTGCTTAACACTAATGTAAAAGTTATGTTCCATGCAACTCCGTGGAGAGAGAAAACAACACCAACAACTAATAAAGGATCGAAGAGAACATGAATCAGCTAGGAAACATCCACATTTGAGCAAGGCAAATCTTTCGTCCTACCAGTAGTGTTCATTTAATCATAAACATGTTAACAGATGAAATAACACTAAATGCATATATTGTTAAAGGAAAACAAAACAGGTTAAAAAGAGTATGTGTAAGACTATGAAGTTGCTCTGATTTCAAAACAGGGATTGATGACTGCATGACCAAAATAAACCACCTAAAGGTAGACGTAAGATCATGAAGCAAACTATGACCGAAAGATCAAAGCAAAAGCTAAAGTTTACAGCTAGAAATTTGGACGTGGACCTAACATCAAATTCTTTAACTTATGATGATAAATTCAAGAAGGAGACGCTAAAGAAGCAAGTTCTACCATGTGTATTTAGTATGCAGCTAGCATGAAGCTTACTCCAGATATAAAAGCATGTGAGAAGATACATGCAAAAATCAGCATTACCTTCTCAAGCAATGATTTGATTTCAACACTCTGCTTCTTGATGTCCTGGTTATTAGGCTCCAACCTCAGGGCTAACTGAACATCTGTGAACAATAATAGTCATTAAAAAGTAAGTCAATGACCTAATCTATCATCATAGATTGACTTCCCAAGTTTAAAACAATACTTGAGTTTAGTGGTGTATAGTACCATCCAGGGCTTCTTTAAGATTTCCGAGCTCTTTCCTTGCTGTTGCTCGACGTGAATATGCTTTTATGTAGCGGTCATCTAAATTTAGGGCCTCTGTACAGTCAGCTTCAGCTTCTTGAAACCTACAACAACCAGAAGTGAAATAGCATTACTAATGAATAAATGTGAAACACAAATAAGTACATTATGGCCATAAATATTCTTCATATACAAGAATAGCATGTAAAATATATAGTAAATCATGTGAAACACAAATAAGTACATTCTGACCATAAACATTCTTCATATACAAGAATAGGATGTAAATATATTATTTAACTTGCCTTTTCACTTTGAGATAGGCCATTGCTCTATTTGCATAAGCAACAGCTGTTGGAGATAAAGCAATGCTTCTGGAATAACAGTCAATAGCTTCATTAAATTTCTTTTGCTTAAAATATTCATTACCCTGTAAAAAGGCAAATCCAACTTTAGGCTTCCATTAGACTAAATTACCCATTTGAAGTAGTTACGAAAAGAATGGAAGATGCATACCAGTTCTTTCTCAGAGTTAGCATCAACAAAGGTCTCTTCAATCATATACTTGCTTGGTAAATTACTCAGGCCACTATAATTCGACTTATATTTATCATTATCACTCAAATAATCAGCTGCACTTTTGCGAACAGCATGCCTCTCATCAATCTGAGTAAAATAGATAAAAAAAAATGCGGGATTGTCAATATCTATGAAGCATACACCAAATTACAGACAAGATTTAGCATTAGTCATCATCAGAAACATCCTCCACTAACTGTTGCGGGTCTGTGCCTTCTGCAAATTCTCGCACCCAAGGTATCAGGTAAAAGGGATCTGATATGTGGTGAGAAAATTGCATAGAACTTTTACACAAGCAAAAATATATAAGCTCATGGAATTCGTGGCAGAAAAACATAAATTGTATTTCACAGTTTGTTATAGATGCACTACTGCCAATCATGTATTTTCAAGATGACCCATGCAGTATACCAAACAATAAAAGTACAGCTAAAAAAGAAATCAACTTCATATCTGCTCCAAATATACTCCCTAAACCATAATGTTGTTACAGAATACAAATTGGACCAATGGACCCTGTCGGTACAAATGATGATAGTACAGACTACTGTTTAGAAGTTCAAAAAAACAACAACAAGATGAATCTTATCCATGAAAACATGTCCAAGAGCATTACCAATTTCCCCTTTCCAGAAGCCTGAGGTTTGACCTTCTTATCTTTATCCTTAACGGATAGTTCCCAGTCTTGCAGGTCATTCAAAAACCCTTGATAATTCTAAAACCACAAAGCAACAATAATTAATACCGAAAAACAAACGTTTTGAGTTGAACCGCCAAAAGAAAAAAGAGTAAAGATACTAAAGCGGCTAAATTTCCCAAATAGAACATTATTGCGAAGGTCGGTCTAGGAACTGTAACCTAAATTGCCAAAAAAACACGGATGAGAGTGTGACTTTACCATCTTAATGACAGCTCGAGACTTGAAGGGCTCAGCAAGATTAAAGGCGATGGGAGATGAGCACGTTTTACTTCCTTCTTCAGATTGAGAGCTTTGAATGTTGGCGACGGCGGAGGAGAAGCGAAAACTGATCTCAATTCGGAATCAGCAACAGTATTTTTGCAGTGGGTTGGGGAGGAAAGGGGAAGAAAACTGGAGACAGAAGAGTCCAGGCCCTTTCTACTCCACGGGAAAACTAGTTTACTTTAATCTGTTTTTAATTAAATACGGAGTATTTTTGTAAACGTTATAGTTTACTTTAATCTGTTTTTAATTATGCGGTCACACGTCTAGAGTTGACGGACCAAAAGAAATATATTTTTGTTATTAATATATGTTAGATATATGTTAATAATAATAGGATAAGTCTAGTCCGCAAAGATGTTTTTAGGGTGGACTACCTCCAGAAGATAGATCCAACCTAACCGCTTTTCGTTTTTTTTAAAAAAATAATAGGAAAAGTTTTGTTTGTGAAATAGATAATTAAAGAGTTTATTAATGAGGTTATTTAGGGAGTTACTCATAAAGATTATTTTGTGAAATGAGTATACAAATGATTTAATATATATATATATATATATATATATATATATATATATATATATATATATATATATATATATATATATATATATATATTACTAAAAGATGACTAACTCTTGTGTCTTATTCTCTTTAATTAATTTAAAAAGCTTACATGAGTCTTGTCTCTCTAGTTAATTTAAAAAATCTCTCATTTTCTCCATGAGTAAAAAATGAATTGTTGGTATTGTGAAAATCAATTACAATCATCATCCGAAGCAGTATGATTGTTACTCTTTCAATCTTCGTCACAACAATCGAAGACAAATGAGATGTAGACGTCGGGCTCATGTGGACCAAGTAGAGAAGCCACACTTGGGGTTTTCGTTCTCTTTTGTTCCTCTCAAAATAGATCTGGTTCACCATCAACATGTATTTCCTATGAACAATCTATTGTTTTCTAACGATTATGTTTGTAGATCCTTAGATTAGATGGTTAGATATGATATGAAATTCCACTTAATGCATTTAATAATTCTTTAATTGGTACCGAGGGATCTTGTATAAATTGATAGGATCAATTGATTAATTGTTAATTGAAAACTCCACCTTGATTATAAAGTTTTACAGGTGTTGATGATGGAAGATTTAAACACAAATGAAGTAGTTTGATATGTAACACCCCAAGTTCTGGTAACTCGAAGCGCTACGGGCTAGGACCGCACAATGGGTCCCGACCTTCAGAGTAGCAACAACAAACGAATCTTACAACAAGGCACAGACGAATGAAAATCAAAACTCGATATAAAACCAAAGGTTTAAACAAAAGAAAACACAAAAGCTTCACAGGCGAGTTCAAAACCAAAAAGGGAAAAAACACAGGAAACAAAACCCGATCTCGTCCTATAGTGTACGGGAACCCCGGCTGACCACACCATCCGGATCACTCAGCAGCATCCTGAACATGCGGAACATCTACAACGACGGTATAAACCGTTAGCTAACATTCTAGGTACAAGCAAGAGCGTAAAGGCACAAACACACATAAGGTACAGAAAATACATAGCATGTTTGCACACAACCGGTTATTATCTTTCATTAAGGTTATCCATTACTAATTCAACTTATTTTGTCACACGAGAATCTCCCGAAACTCGCATCCGCTTCCGTCTACCAATAGGAATAGATCAGTACTATCCGTTACCTCCGGGCTTGGGTTGCAAGAGCACATTCTAGTCTCCTGTAGAACTAGACAAGTGGTCACCACCCGATTATAATACACTTGGGTCAGTTAAGGGTAATAAAGGGTGAATCCTATATTCCAATAATCCGTTATAAACATAATAACAACTCAAACAAGCCAATACAATCCAACTAATACGCGGAATGAAGCTAAGTAAGTCCAAGGGACTTACCTCACACGAAGGTAACACAAAAGGCTTGGCAACAACTCAGAGAACACTCAAGGAAGCTCAGTTTCCCTCAGGAAAGGAGCAAGGAAATCTTGTACGAACAAGCAACACGGATCAGGAACGGAACGGTTGCTAGAAGTCTATAACTTCTAGTCTCAACGATCTCTAAGAGATCTTCACAAGCTAAGGGCTCAACCTTAGTCTTACAACAACTCAGGGAACAAGGACAACCAAAAAGAACGAGGAAGAGAACAAGGGAAAGGAAGGAAGGAAGCAGCTCACCAAAGACGGGAGCTACTGCAAAGAAAACCGCAAGGGCGGCTGGACAGAGGTGCAGGGGCGGCAACACGCAGGGGCGGCTAGGTGCAGGCGCAGGGGAGGCTACACGACAGAAGCGCTGACGGGCTTCTCTTCGACAGAACTGACAACAAGGGCAACCAAAGCTCGAACTTTTGGTTCCAACTCGTCAAGACTCAACTCCAAAGAGCCTGAGAACAACAAAGGATCAACAACGGAACACACCACAAGAATCAAGGATCAAACTTGATTCTTGGGGAAGAAGAAAAGAGAAGAATAAAAGGAAGAAACCAAAACAGGAGGAGAATGCATGCAACAACTGTAAGAACGTGAAGAAGAAACCAGAAGAGATGAACTAACACGTTCAGCAAGGTTGCAGGAAGCAAGGGAAGGCTGCATTGCTCTAGGGTTGAAGGAGACGTAAGCAAGGAACGGGAAAAAGAGAAGAAAAAGAGAATATATAGCGACGGCTGAAACGCTAGACGGAAAGGGCGTCTAGGGTTAGGAAGAAGACAAGGAAACTGACCCATAAGATAGAATATCGGACATTCTACCTATGGAAGGAAGATAAAAGAACGGATGAAAAGATCGGGCACGATCTGTCGTCATCCGCAGGGGTGGCCCTCTTTACCGCGGGGGCGGTGAAGACAAAAACTGGGATCTTACATGATACACTAATAAATGAATTTATTATATATCGAGTTGCTTGGTTTGGTATGATGGTTTGAATTAAATGAAGTGCAGGTTTTGCAAGAAACTTAAAAACAACCTTGGATGATTGGAGTTTCAAAGGCCTTGAAATGAATTCCAAAGGAACGAAGAAGTCAAGGGTGTATGTTTGAAGATTGTAAATCACTTAGAAGATCTTCCACGAGAGATTTACTCAAACAAGAAGATTTGAGAAGATTTGTTCAAATGAAGATCTCAACCGGCCATCAAAGAAGATCTTTCAAAGATCCTTAACCAAAAGATCCTTAACCGAAAAGCACAAAGATTCTCTCCTCTGGATTCGAAGATTGTTACAACAAAAATGAGAAGATCAAGGAGCGAGAGATCAACGTGTTCTCATGAGATGAAGATCCAACGTCTATCTCATCTCAACCAAAGAGCGATCTTCATGGAGAAGAAGAAGATCTCCAAACGGTCATCTTCCCAACGACTAGAAGACTTCTCCGTAGAAGGTTATAAATGAAGATGGCGATTGAAGAACAAGTACACAAGCTTACACAGAAACATCAATAGTCTTCAAGCAATTAAAAGTCATCTTCATTCGATCAATAGTTTTCCTTTCCCTCTTTCTCAAAAAGCTTTATCCCCTAAGAGAGAGATAAAACTCGAGAGCTCCATTGGCATATCTGAAGTGTGTTATACTCGAGTGTGTTACTCTGTGAAGTAACTAGGCTATTATAGCAAGGTGAAGAGTTGGAGCTAGATCGTAGCATTGGCTATAGTGAAAGAAAAAGTAGATTTCTTCTAATTTGTATCTAGGACTCATTGAAGTTGATAATAGATAGTTAGATCCTAAGGCTATACCCTGGGACGGAGAGTAGGTTGTTTAGAGCCGAACTTCATAAACATATCCTTGTGTCGATCTTTTACATTCCGCACTATATCTTATTTTATCGTGACTAACTTTGTTTTGCAGGAGTTCAAAGTCAAGACCCTTGAAAGTTATTTCAAAGCCCTTGAAATCAAAGTTTCACAAAGAACTCAGATCGATATCAAGGCCCTTGAAATTGGTTTCAAGGCCTTGAGATTGGTTTTGCGAAAACTTCACATACTCTATTCAAACCCCCTTCTAGAGTATCTTCTATCCTTTTTATTCACCTACCAGCTCTTCAATTGGTATAAGAGCTAGACTCACATATATTGATTTAACCATCAGTGAGACTAATCATGAATCCTGTAGGTGATGGAGGATTTGCTCAAGGAAGATCCTCATCTCGACCACCACTCTTTTGTGGCAACAACTTTGCTCATTGGAGAGCTCATGCGTATGTTCATTATTGATCAGGACATGGAACTATGGAGCATTGTTCAGAATGGCCCCAAAGTCCCAACTACAACAGTTGAAGGTGTCTAAGTCCCAAAGAAAGAAGCTAACTTTACACAAGCCGACCTGGACAGTGTGTCAGAGAACTACAAAGCAATGAACCTACTCTATTGCGGACTAGATGCCAATGAATTCAACCGTATCTCATCATGCAAGAGTGCAAAGGAAATATGGGACAAACTTGTTGTCACTTACGAAGGAACAAGTCAAGTTCTAGAAACAAAGATTAGCATCTTCCTCAGAAAGTACGAGCTATTCAAGATGAATCCAAATAAAACAGTCAAGGAAATGTTCACAAGATTCACTGAGATCGTGAACAACTTGGACTCACTAGGAAAGATCTTCACAAATGAAGAGAAAGTTAGGAAAGTTCTAAGGAGCTTACCTAAAGCTAAGTGAGGACCAAAGATGACTGCCATCGAAAAAGCTCAGAATCTCTCAACTCTTTTTCTTGATGACCTCCTTGGAAAACTCATCACACATGAAATGGTTCTTGGTGAAGAAGATGGAGAGCTCCCATCCAACTCCAAGAATTTGGCATTAAAATCAAGAAAGGATGAATTACCATCAGAAGAGGAAGATAATGATGATGATGATGATGATGATGATGATGATGATGATGATGATGATGATGATGATGATGATGATGATGATGATGATGAAGATACAATTGCAATGATCTCTAAGGGTCTCGCGAGAATTGTAACACCCCAAATTTTACAACTTAGGGAGTTACTGGTTAGGACCGCACAGTGGGTCCCGAACTTAGTTTGACAACAACATAACGAGATCTTACAACAAGGCACAGATAAGGAAAAATCAGAAATCATAAAATAGTTCTTAATAATGCATGAATGTGACCAGATCGACTACAGCCGGAAAACGGAATATAACAAGGTACGAAAGGGAACAATGTTCAACTGTGAAACCCACAAATGCAAAAACTGTAAAACGTCCTAAAGTACGACACCCCGGCTGACCACTACCATCTGGATCACTCGGCATCTGCTCTAACCTGTGTCAAGTCTAAACAACATATCAACAATTAGCTAACTATCCAAATATAAGCAAAAATGATAACAGCACAAGCACAAGCAGAAACAAAAATAAACAAACATCATGCTGGCACTCAACCAATTATTATCTATTATTTAAGTGATTCACATTATTCAATTTAAGTTGTGGCACGAGAATTATTATTAGTTCTCGCCTCCGTTCCTTATCCAACTGGTGTAGGTCTAGCTGACTTCCATTGGTAGCATCACTACAAACCATGTATGGACTAGTCCCGAAAGAAACCCCCAGCGCCCCGCGAGCTACTGAGCAGAATGCCACCGCCCGTTAAAATATAGGTCGGTAATTATATATCACAACCTATCTCTCTAACATGTCAATCACACACCACCATCATCATTTATACTCATATTTAGTAGTCAGCTAAGTAAGCCCAAAGGACTTACCTGATATACAGCTCGACTCTTTGTAAACCACTCGTTCTGTAAACTGTAGTAACTCAGTTGCCTGTCAAGGCGATAAGTGTATTAGCACACTCTCACGTAGTTAGAAGTCTAAAACTTCTAAGATCGAATGATGTATTAAGACATAACTAGTTACAGTCTTAGCTTAGGGTAAAATGACCATTTTACCCTTGGTTCCGATTTTCTCGAAAATCCTAAAATTCATGTCCAAACTCCTATTTGAGGTTCTAAAGTTATATTCTAACTCCTAAAATTTTATTTGGTTCCAAACTGACATTTTTTCTATGTTTCT
Source organism: Fagopyrum esculentum (assembly GCA_033239045.1). Lineage (NCBI taxonomy): Eukaryota > Viridiplantae > Streptophyta > Magnoliopsida > Caryophyllales > Polygonaceae > Fagopyrum > Fagopyrum esculentum. The sequence continues at coordinate 28,114,305 of BSUD01000004.1, read as the reverse complement.
ATTTTCCGGAAGAATCGTAAAGGTTTAACTTCGGCTCTAAATATAAAATTCTTAACAGCTTATAAAAGTTCCGAATTAAATCTCTAGATCATCTATGAGGTTCTATCTAACCTTAGGAGAAAGAATTTCTCCAAACTGTTCAGCCAATATTTTTATAATAATTCACAAAGTTGGCTACTTCATTCACAATTCCTATACTTAGCCAAAAACTTAAGTTTACCAAACTGCTCAACTACCTAACTTCGGGAGCTCATAACTTTCAATCCGACCGTTCATTTCTTCTCAAATTTTAATATGCTAAACTACATATATCCATCTACAACATATCTAAAATTCAACGGTGGATCTTCATCCAAACGTTCAATAATTGGCCGACAAGATAGGCAGTTTATGAGTCCAAAGCTGAAGGAATAAATGAATTTACAACAGCCCCCTTTATTTCTATTATTCATAATTACAGCAGTCCTTTGTTCCTATCCTTATGTCTATACACTCAGCAGCTACACAAGGTCAATCTAACCCATGTTCAAGTCCGAACTATCACAACACAAAATTCCAATCCTAAGAATCGGTACACATACATTCTAAGTTCTAATTTCATAAACAGGAGCAGCACGGAGTGGATAACTTACCCGCAACCGTGAAGGTATTATGTGCTGCTGATCTCCCAAAGACGAGTCCGGCGTGGGTCTCCAACGATGAGGTTGTTACCGCTGTTGTACAGATTTTAAGGAGGAGGAAGGTTACTGTTAAACGTATGAGAAGAGATGGTTGGAAACGTAAGAAGGCTGCTTACCAGGATCGGAATCTGCAGCAGATTGGAAACAGAGGGCTGGAGCGTATGTGCGGAAGAAAGGGGCGCAGAAGGGAAGCAGAGGCTGGAGCGTGTGTGCAGAAGAAAGGGGCGCAGAAGGGAAGCAGAGGCTGGAGCGTGTATACGTGAATCTGAACGGATGTGTGCAGCGTATAAGGAAGGCGATCAGCAGCGGATCTTCTGGCGTGGAAAATAGGCAGTTACAGATCTCTTTCCTAATTAATACAGCAGTTACGTAAAGATCAAAGGGAGGAGCGTTGCTGAGTTGGAGGAGGTAAAACGGCAGCCCTTCTGGCTGGGATGGATGCTGAACTGGAGTGGCCGCTGGGCTGGACTCGGGTTGGCAACGCTGGACCGGGCTGTTGGCGTGGGCTGTGCTGCTGCTGGACTGGAGTGCTACTGCTGAAGGCTGCAGAAGGGGCTGGGCTGCGCATAGGACTGGGGCGGACAAGGCAGCTGCTGTTTCTGGGCTGGAGCGGACAAGGCAGCTGGGCGGCTGGGCTGAACGTGCTGCTGGCGCTGGGCTGTCAACAGCCTGTCTGGGCTTGTCACAGACTCGTCACAGCCTTGTCTGGCCTTGTCACAGACTCGTCACAGCCTTGTCTGGCCTTGTCACAGCTTCGTCACGGCCTTGTCTGTCCTTGTCACAGCTTCGTCACAGACTTGTCTGGACCTTGTCACAGCTTCGTCACAGACTTGTCCGGACCTTGTCATATTCTAAAATAGGGCTAAACTTATTATTTTATGTGAAGGTAAGCTACCTAAAATGATAAATTTTATAAAGATCCTATCATTTTATGTGAAGGGGAAGCTACATAAAATGATAAACTTTTAAAGGATTCCATCATTTTATGTGAAGGAAATCTACATAAAATGATAAATTTTATAATAATGTGTCTAACTAAGTAAACGAATATGGATCAACTGATCGAGATCTATTTTATAACGGAAATAGACGGAATAAAAATTCCGGATTTTACAAGAATTCTCAAGTTAAAGAAACAATCTGCTAACAATATAGAATATCCACGAACATCAAAACCCCGAGGTAAGTTTTCTAACTCTAATAAGAAAACTAGAGTGCTGACTTGTTTTGAATGTGGTGAAACAGATCATCTTGTGAAGAATTTTTCACAAAAGAAGAGAACCAACTTCAAGAAAAATGATCGAAAGAAGAAAGCTATGGTAGCTTCATGGAGTGATTCAAAATCATCAAATGAATCAGAAGACGAAAAAGAACAAGCAAACTTGTGTCTCATGGCCGATCATGAAGAAGACTCAAATCTATATGTTGACAATGTGGTAAGTACAATTATGTCTCAACCTAAATCTGATCTAATACAATTCCTTAAAGACATTATTATTTGTGAGAATGAACATAGAATAAGGATAAATTCTTTAAAAGAAAAGCTTATTGAACAAGAAAAACAACTAAGTGAGATGTCTTTGGAAATTGAGAATCTTAACACTGAAAATGTGGACCTTGATGACAATATCATGGCCTTGGAATCAAAAAATGCGATTCTCAAGGGCAACCTCTCCTCTCTTCATCGAAACTATATCGATCTAGAGAAAGAGAAAGTTGATCTAACTTTGACGTGTCAAGACCAGAAGGTTTCACTTGTTAAGTTTACTCGCTCAAAAGCTAATCTTGAAAGAATGATGGGTGAACAATAGTCCTCTCTTAACAAAAATGGTATAGGTTATCACAGGAGCTTTCCTAGAAAACCTACTACCACTTTTGTCAAAGCCAAAGGAAGTATTCATATGCCTACTTGCTTTTACTGTTGTAAAAAGGGTCATGTTAAATCTACATGTCCATATTGAAAAAATGATCCTTATATTATTAGAAAAACCTATCCTTTATGTTTAAGGAAACAAGTCAAACAAATTTAGGTTCCTAAAGGTACTAGACCACCAAACATGATTGAACCTAAATATGGACCAAATATGCCATTTGATCGACCCGGAAAGGTTGATGTTTGTTGTTTTGCAGGATATCACCAAGGTAAAGGAGCATAAATGGATATTAGATAGTGGTTGCTCAAGACACATGAGTGAAAAAAGCTCTTTATTCTCGGATTTAAAGAAGCAATCATCTGGAACTATTACGCTTGGTGATAAAAGAAAGTGTGACATTATTGGCATTTGTAAAATATGTTATAATTCATCTAACTTTATTGATGATGTATATTTGGTTGACAGTTTAAAGTATAATCTGCTTAGCATCTTTTAAATGTGCGATAAAGGCAACAAAATTTTGTTTGATTCTGAAAAATGTGAAGTTCAAGACAAAAAGACGGGTAAAGTTGTGCTTATTGCTCCTAGATGTAACAATGTTTATTCTATGAGTACTAAACAAGTTTCAGGAACTAAGCTAAAATGTCTAAAAGCCTTGACTGATGATCCAAGGCTTTGACATAGAAGACTTGGTCACGTAAGCATGCACACAATGTAGAAGCTACTTACAAAGGATTTGGTACGTGGTTTGCCAAACCTAAATTTCAAGGTAGATGAACTATGTAAGACTTGTACACAAGGTAAACAAACAAGAGGTTCATTCAAACCTAAGAAAGTTGTAAGTTCTTCTCGACCTATTGAACTCTTACATATGAATCTTTGTGGACCTATGCGTGTCAAATCTCCCAGAGGCAAGCAGTACATCCTTGTTATTGTAAATGATTTCTCTCGTTTCACATGAATCTCTTTCCTACGAGAAAATTTTGAAGCATTATTTGAGTTTTTAAAATTATGTAAGGAGTTGCAAGCTTTGAAAAACCTACCAATCGTCTCTATAAGAAGTGATCATGGTAGAGAATTTGATCAACTAAAGTTTGATTTGTTTTGTGCAAAATATGGTATTTCACATAACTTTTCAGCTCCTAGAACTCCTCAACGGAATGGAGTTGTGGAACGTAAGAACCGCACTCTTGAGGATATGTCTAGGACAATGCTTTTAGAAAATAGTTTGCCAAAAAGTTTTTGGGCTGAAGCTGTAATCACTGCAAATTATATTTTGAATAGATGTTTGATTTGCCCTATTTTGAAAAAGACTCCTTATGAACTTTTTAAAGGGAGAAAACCAAATATTTCATATTTCAAACCCTTTGGATGTACTTGCTTTGTTCATAACAATGACAAAGTTAACCTTGGGAAATTTGATGCACGTAGTGATGAAGCAATATTCATTGGATATGCTTCAAGTAGCAAAGCTTATCGTGTCAATAACAAACTTACCAAAAGTGTTGAGGAAAATATCCATGTTATATTTGATGAAAGCAATGATGGTACTTTGAGTGAAAGTTTTGCAGATCTAAATTTGAATCAACGAGAAGACCACAATTCGGATGAAGATGAAGATCCTAAGGATCAAGAAAAGAATATGCAAGAAAATATTCAAGATACCAAATAAAACCCTCAAGACTTTGAAATACACCTTCAAGACCTTGAAACAGAAAACTACAATGTCAGAACTCCGTATCAAGGGCTTGAAACTCAACTTCAAGGACTTGAGATAGGATTTTAGGGCAATATATCAATGATACCTGAATCTAGTCAAGCATATGAGGCTGAAACTTCAGGATCTGCTCCATCTTATAAACGAATAAAGTTTCAACACTCTTCATATCATCCACAAGAGAATGTGATCTCAGATCCAAATGTTGGAGTTCAAACTCGATCTAAAGTGAACAATCTATGTGCTTTCTTCGCATTCGTGTCTCTTATCGAGCCAAAGACTTATGTTCAAGCTCTTCAAGAACCCGATTGGATCATTGCCATGCAAAACGAACTAAATGAGTTTGAGAGAAACAAGGTTTTGACTCTTACTTCAAGGCCAAAGCATCAATCTGTCATCGGCACAAAATGGGTCTTTCAAAATAAGTTGGATGAAAGTGGCAAAGTCATACAAAATAAAGCACGACTTGTAGCTCAAGACTATAACCAAGAAGAAAATATTGATTATGAGGTTACTTTTGCTCCGGTTTCCAGGTTAGAAGCCATACGTATGCTACTTGCATTTGCATCTTTTATGAGCATAAAACTTTTTCAAATGGATGTAAAATGTGTTTTTCTAAACGGCTTCTTGGAAGAAAAAGTCTACGTTGCTCAACCTCCTGGTTTTGAAAATGATGAATTTCCGGATCACGTTTTTAAATTGGACAAAGCTTTTTATGGTCTTAAGAAAGCTCCTCGAGCTTGATATGAAAGATTGTCCAAATACCTTCTTGAAAACAAATTCAAAAGAGGTTTGATTGATAAAACTTTATTTATCAAAACCAGAGGCAATGACATATTAGTAGTACAAATCTATGTTGATGATATATTATTCGGTGCTACTAATGATTCCCTTTGCAAGGAATTTTCAGATATTATATGCAGGGAATTCGAAATGAGTTTAATGGGTGAGCTAAATTTCTTTCTTGGACTTCAAGTTACACAAGCAAAGAAATGAATTTTTCTCAATCAAAGCAAGTATACTAAGGATTTTCTTAAGAAGTACAAAATGGATTAATCTAAGGTCGCAAAGAATCCTATGAGTTCAACACTTTCGCTTGACCATGACAAGGATGGAAAAAGTGTTGTACAAAAGGAGTATCGAGGTATGATCGGTTCATTGTTGTATTTAACTGCTAGTCGACCTGACATTATATTTAGTGTGTGCATGTGTGCAAGATTTCAAGCTGATCCTAAAGAGTCACACTTGATAGTTGTGAAAAGAATTTTTCGGTATCTCAATGGCACTAAGGATCTAGGGTTATGGTACCCACGTTAAAGTTCGTTTCACCTTGTTGGTTATTCAGCTGCAGACTTTGCAGGTTATAAGGTTGATAGGAAAAGCACTTCTGGATGTTGCCAATTCTTAGGGTCATCCCTAATCAGTTGGCACTCCAAGAAGCAAAACTCTGTCGCCTTATCCACAACCGAAGTTGAATATATAGCTGCGGGAGCATGTTGTGCACAAATTCTATGGATTTCTCAACAACTTCGTGATCTTGGCTTTGACTTAAAAGGTATTCCCATAAAATGTGGTAATACTAGTGTTATTTCTATAACTAAAAATCTTGTGCAACATTAATGGACTAAGCATATTGATGTAAGGCATCACTTCATATGTGATCATGTTGAAAAAGGTGATGTTTCGATCTCTTTTATATCTACTAACTTGCAGCTTGCAGATATCTTTATCAAGCCTCTTCTTGAGGAATAATTTAATTTTATTAGATTGGAGCTTGGTATGTTGAACAAGGAAGCATTAACGTAGGGGGAGTAAATCATTTTATTTGTTCCTACGTATGTAGCCCAATTAATGTTTTCAAGGGCCTTGAAAGGCAATTTAAGGGCCTTGAAACACATTTCAAAGGTAAATTAAAATTACGGATCTATTTATGAAATTAATATCTTTTAGATATTTTAATTCTTAAATTGCTTTTATGAATTCTTTAGTTTTAGAAATGAAAAAGATTTATTGAGTTTTTAGTGGGATTTTCTTTGGTCTTTAAAAGGCTTGATTTTCTCAAGATCTTGTTATTACTTGAATTGTTTAAAAGGGTCAGTTTTTCATATCTTTTTTATTTTTCTCTTTCACATAAACCCTTTTCAAAAAACCCTTGTTTTCTCTCTCAAACATTACTCATGGCACCTAGAAGCAAGAAATCCGTTCCTCAAGCTCCCAAAAAGAAATTTGTTCAGAGCTCATCGATTTCAAAGGAAGAAATACCTTTGGAGGATTTGAACTTCTCTCAGACTACAGGTCTTCCCACATTGTGGTTCATCAATTTTCAAGCTTCAGGATCTTGACTTGATGGTTTTCACAATCGACCGCTCTATATGTGCGATCTTGTGGACATTGAATTTCTCGAAACTCTTCAGATCCCGTGCATAAACAAGCTCAAGAGTTCGATTATCTGGAAAATTCTAAACCCTGGAGATTTTGCTTTTCCACTGCTCACAAGGATGTTCTATGTAATTCTCATCACAAAACGGGAAAAAGGAATTTTCACTCTTGAATCTTCAGTGAAAGGTACTCCGATTTTGCTTACTTCTTCTGTCTTAAGTGAGATTTTTGGAATTCCTACAAACATAGTGTTCAATCATCCTTCAAGATCAGAGAGTGTTCGTATTGCTAAGGAGAAATTTCTAGTTCCGAATTCAACCTCACGTCAACTCACTCATACTTCCCTAACCTTATAGGCTAAAATTGTGTTTACCATCTTGGTTTGATGTGTTGTTCCTCGTGCAAACTCAAGAGAATTGTTGACCGACCAGTCCTAAAACTAATTCATCTAATTATGTATGAGTTAGACATTGATGTACCTAACCTCATTCTCAACTATATGATACATTCTGTCAACTCTAAGCAACATATTCCTCTACCTTATGGAAATCCGCTGCCTAAGATCTTTGATTATTTCAAAATTGATACATCTTCTGAAGATAGACAGTCAATTTCTGATAAGATTGATGAGAACTACTTAGAACGACTGGGGATTGAGAAGACTCTCGCAGGCACATGGACTTTAAAAGGGAAATGAGCTATTCCAATTCCAACTAAAGAGGCTCCAACATCTCCTACTCTCACTCTAGAAATCATATTAGAAGGTTGTGAAAAAGAAATGGTATGTCTGAATCGTGAACTATCTGATTTCCAGTTTGATACTAAGAGAAGAATGGATGCAAATTTTGAACTGCTATCTACCATAAATGTTAAAGTCAAAGAAATGTATTTGATGAATGCTCTTATTGTGACTACTATGGGAAGTATTCTGCTCATGCCTGAAGATGTAGCTCAACATACTCAAGAGAAAGTTGAAAATGTGCTGATGAGTTGCAAACGACGTGTACAAAATAAATTTATTTTGTATCCAACTCATGTTGAGCCGACTTTTCTGCCAGTAGTTGAATATGAAGTGGTTAAGCAACGAAGAGCTGGAGAAAAGAAACGAATCTTAGCAGCTGAAAGGGATGATTGGAGTCATAAGAAATCTTCATCTAAAGCAAAAAGACGATTTTATGAGGAGAATTGAGCTTGATGTTTGAGGGAACTTAATCTATTTTGTGGAAATACTCTTGGGTTGTAATGTTTTTAAAACTCTCGTGCTTTAACTATTTTTCTCCCTTGTTGAAAGACAAATGGGGGTAAATGAATGTGATCCGACATTCGATATTCTGTTTTCTGCATTTTAGGTTTTGATATTCATATATGCATTGCTAACCTTACAAATACATGTACGAAAATATTTGTGTTATCTTCCATCAAGGGGGAGATTGAAAACTCCACCTTAATTATAAAGTATTACAGGTGTTGATGATGACAAACTTAAACACAAATGAAGTAGTTTGATACACTAACAAATAAATTTATTTTATATCGAGTTGCTTGGTTTTGTATGGTGGTTTGGATTAAATGAAGTGCAGGTTTTGCAAGAGACTTCAAAAGACCTTGGATGATTGGAGTTTCAAAGGTCTTGAAATGATTTCCAAAGGAATGAAGAAGTCAAGGGTGTATGTTTGAAGATTATAAATCACTTAGAAGATTTGAGAAGATTTGTTCAAATGAAGATCTCAACCGGCCATCAAAGAAGATCTTTCAAAGATCCTTAACCAAAAGATCCTTAACCAAAAAGCACAAAGATTCTCTCCTCTGGATTCGAAGATTATTACAACAAAAATGAGAAGATCAAGGAGCGAGAGATCAACGTGTTCTCAGGAGATGAAGATCCAACATCTATCTCATCTCAACCAAAGAGCGATCTTCATGCAGAAGAAGAAGATCTCCAAACGGTCATCTTCCCAACGACTAGAAGACTTCTCCGTAGAAGGTTATAAATGAAGATGGTGATTGAAGAACAAGTACACAAGCTTACACAGAAACATCAGTAGTCTTCAAGCGATTAAAAGTCATCTTCATTCGATCAATAGTTTTCCTTTCTCTCTTTCTCAAAAAGCTTTATCCCCTAAGAGAGAGAGATAAAACTCAAGAGCTCCATTGACATATCTGAAGTGTGTTATACTCGAGTGTGTGTTACTCTGCGAAGTAACTAGGCTATTATAGCAAGGTGAAGTGTTGAAGCTAGATCGTAACATTGACTATAGTGAAAGAAAAAGGGTATTTCTTCTAGTTTGTATATAGGACTCTTTGAAACTGATAATAGATAGTTAGATCATACGGCTATACCTTGGGACGGAGAGTATGCTATTTAGAGCCGAACTTCGTAAACATATCCTTGTGTCGATCTTTTACATTCCGTACTATATCTTGTTTTATTGTGATTAACTTTGTTTTGCAGGAGTTCAAAGTCAAGGCCCTTGAAAGTTGTTTCAAAGCCCTTGAAATCAAAGTTTCACAAAGAACTCAAAGTTAATTATATGGATTAACTAAGAAAAGGAGTTACAAAAATAAGAATGTAACTTACGTTAATAAAGCAAAATAAATATTTGCATCTAAAATTGGTAATTGTTTACCTTAAGTAACATTTAATCTGCAAAATCGTTCATGATATGAGATGAGAAGATTGGTGTCCCTAATCTCATATGTGTTTACTCCCTATTGTAAGAGTGGTTGTCACTTGATCCTAACCCAACATATATTATGAAACTAGAGTACTAAATTCCGAAATATTATCAGGATAAGTATTTGTAATTTTCTCGAAAAATGCTATTATGCCGTCTTTCTTATCGATCCGCTAAGAAACGGAATAATGACTATTTTTGTCATTTTTCTTTTCCTTGTTATTTCACAATTGGAACATATTTAATATCCCGATCGTATCTTAGCTACAACTATATTATTTGAAGCTTCCAAATGCCCATAATCCTCAAGGGTAAAAACTAATTTCACGAAAGAAAAGCGATTTTTTTCCCACAAGGTCAATTACAAGTCATAAACACAAATAGTGGAATCCGTATTCGTCAATTCCATATTGTTCGCAAGTCATAACTCAATTAAGATTAATGTTTAAGTTTAACCACATTAAACATCACTAATTATTCGAAAATCCAAACTTTTACAATTCAAGTGCAATTTCATCATATAAACAAAAGGGTAAAATGATTAAGTTGGCACTTTTTGCATCATTGTGTACAAAGTAGGTAGTTTTGTGTTTTAATTAACAAACTAGGCCCTTTGAATATGTAAAGAAAAGATTTAATAATTAACAAAATAGGGATCCCATGATCTTTCTCTCTCCAATTAAAAAATATTTATTTCCAAAATTAATTATGTTAATTAAAGATAATAACTGTTTAGGAAGCATTAAAAGCCACGATCTTCCCACATTATTTTCTGTTTTTTACGATATACAGTCCACCATTTTCAAGAAGATGGAGGTTTCTGGGTTTTTATGCGTTCAGGTTTGGACAATTGTATGCGTTCACGTTTTGGCGATTGGAGATTATACTTCATCGGTTGTTTGGTTTTAGTAGCATCATCTATCATAAATCGGTAAGTCTTGTGTGCGCAAGTCAAATTTATGGTGTTTCGAAGCTTTTTGATGCTTTAATGGAGTACGAAATTTATGTTGTTATTTTGTGTTTCATTTGACTTGTTAGTTTACATATATGATGAAAATAGTAATTCTGTTGTTGAAATTGTGTAACTATGTTGTTGTAATCTTGAATCATGATGTATGCCATTTTCTGGAGAAATGACGATTGTCCAGATTGACAATATTATGTTGATGAAGATAACTTGTGTACACATTTTAGGTACAGTAATGTACGTATGTGTTTTGAACCCCATGTATGATGTATACATATCTGTTACATATTATGTGTGTGTAATTGTGCACATATTAAGTACGTTAATGTACATCTTCGTTGTGTGTAATAATACATATCTGTTACATATTATGTGTGTGTAATTGTGTACATATTAAGTACATTAATAGCAGACGAAGGTATTGCGAAGTTCGGAATGGACGACAATGGCGATTTTGGGTTGACATAATAGGAAAGCACGAAACCTACCTTATGATTTCTCGGGACGAAGTTGCAGTTGATACGATGGGGGAAGATTTGTAGAATCTTCTTACTTTACAGTTTCCATTTTTCAATAACTGGTATTTTAATTAAAGGAGAAATTATTGTAACTGCTCAAACCACCTCCTATAATTATGCCTGACCTTTTTTATTTATTTTTTTTTAGTGATAATTTTTTAGGGGCTTAGTTAGTATCTAATAAACAAAAACGACCCCAATGGCTAAATTTTCTCTAAACAAAATAGGTGTTTCACAACTATCAGCCCCAAAGCTAGGTTGGATGGATGGGGAAATTTCAATAAATATTTTCAGACGAGTACATATCATTAATCCATTATGGTATAATTTCTTTATAGACGGGTACTTATTTTATGGTTATGTTACTCATTTAATATTTTTTAGTGAAAAAACTCATTTGGTAATTATTAAAGTATTGGTGATGTTTTGAATGTCTTTCATTGTCTTGGACCTCTCGAATACGTAGAGATCAAGTCATCTAATTATATCAATATAAACCGGTTTTAGTCAAAATTTTGTTTTAATACATATATTGATATTTGGTAAAAAAAAAATTCAAAAAGCAAAAAATGGAGATTAAAATATATTTAAGACATGTTTGGTATCCATGTCTAAATATCATGTATGTTTATTCGCATAAAAAATAAATAAATCATATTTAGGGCCCGTTTGGTTTAAACTCCGGAAACGGAAACGGAATGGAAACGAATCTAGTCCATACGTACACCCTTGTTCATGAAGTTGTTGAGAATCATTCCTTATGGTTTGAACTAATTGTAGTAGAATTTGATTATTTTGAATACCCTATAGGGTCACAAAGTAGGGGGAAACAAATGCATTTTACATGAAACCAACCGGAATGATTCCATGAACAAGGTACACATGTGGACTAGATTCGTTTACATTCCGTTTCTGTTTCCGGAGTTACAACCAAACGGGGGGTTAGTGTTTGATATATAAACATATGAATATCAATCCGATATTTTAATATACTCCTAATACATATCTTTTTTTTATATACTCCAATCTCATATTTCTCATCCTTCTGCCATTGTTTATGTCCGGAACTCTTTCTCTAGAGAAAATTCTTCTTAAAATTTATCTCTTCTTTGTGTTGTTCTCCTCGTATTAAAACCAATCTCTTCTTTTTTATTTTCGTTCATATATTAAAATCTTACAAATAAAGATATTGTATATCAATCTCATAATCATATCTTGATTTTCTTACTTATATTGATACTGACATTGATATCTAAATATATATATATCAAACAAACCCTTAATTAACTCGATATCGACAAATTTTTTTTCCCCTGACATTCATCCAGCACATAGAGATTATTCATCCAATCAACATAATGAAACTTATTTTAATCTTGTTATCTAGATACAAGCAAATAAATTTCAAATATATTGGATATCATAAGTTAAGGTTATTGTTTAACTAACTTACACGGATTGTAACAATAAAAAAAAAAGAATTTGGCCCGCTGCATATTATCGTCACCTTCAGACGATTCAACTTGTCTTCTATTAGCAAAGGGACATAGGAAAAAACAGAAATATTTAGGTTGTGTTTGGTTAGTAATAAAATTATGGGATTAAGAGGAGTGGAATAATTTTGTTAATCTCGTTTGACAAGGAAAAGAAGGAGATAAAGATAGTTAAATTGTTGAGATTAAGATAATTAGATCATAGAACTATGTAACCCTATTGAACTTAATGAACCCGTTTGATAACGTAAGATTACGTAGATGAATATGAGAATGAAGAAAATTTTTTAGAGAAAGAATTAAGGAGATGAAATTGTTTAAGAGACTGAATATGAAAATAAGTAAAATGAGCGTTTGATAAAATGAATATGATTTTGATAAAATTATGAAAAAATACGTGTTAACTTTTTTTTAGAGGAAAGAGATGAAAAAAAAGAAGAGGTTTAAGGATTACAAAATTTCCCTCGTCTAATTCCCTTAATCACCGTAATCTAACCCTTGATTATTTATCCCTTTAATTATCGTAATCTTAATCATTTTAATTCCCTTAATCACCATAATCTAACCCTTAATTATTTATCCCTTTTAATTATCGTAATCTTAATTACTAATTTATACCCTTGGTAAACGGAATCATTATAAGGATTATTGAGATTATAATATTTTTGTACCCCAATTTCTTTTTCCATCTACAAAAGATTAACACATTCTTTTCGTTACTTTAACCGCATTCATATTCATTTTACCAAATGCTCGTTTCACTTATTTTTATAAACTATCTCTTTAAACAATTACATTCCTTTAGTTCTTTACATCTAAAAAATTCACTTATTTTTATATTGCAGATTTCAAATTAGCTACAGACGCATGAGAAACCTATAGGAGATGACAAATTCAATAATTAGCATATATAAATAAAAAAATACATGTTCATATTACAGTACTGCTACACGAGAAGGGGAAAAACGTAACACCTCATATAATGGGTGTTGGTGTTGCAACTTACAAGTACTACGAGTGTTTCTTCTCTATTCGGATCAGCATAAGTTACGCTTTCTAGAGGCCAACATATTTAACATCACAGAGGAGTACCCGAATCGGCATGTCATCTCATATTGCAGCAAACGGGCCGTCCTAGCTGTAACAATTTGTTCCACAAGCAGATCATTTGTTTCGGGGACTGGTAATGCGCCGTGTAGTAGTCTTCTATGCATCCATATTGGCAGAATTTTAAGCTGTGCACATATTGTACCGGTTTTGAGCTGTTGAATCGCTCTACCCACATGCCCATGCTCACGTCTTCCATCTTGAAAAGCTGCAGGAAAGCCGCGCGTTTTGTTAGTACCTGATAGAAAGATCCGAGTCAAAGGCAAGAACTGGAACCTACCCTTAAATTGTGCTTCTCAAACTCTGAAACTATGTTGTGAGCGATATCCGTGGATAAAATGTAGCCTGGTCCGTTTGCATATGGTGGGTAGTCTTCTTCCGGCCATTCCTGAACAAACGCGGCATAATGAAGGTGAGAAAGATCAACATGGGCTTTAGAAGCTACCAAGAGTGTTGGGGAAACAAAAGAGATATAGGGCCTGTTTGGTTGTAACTCCGGAAACGGAATGGAAATGAATCTAGTCCATATGTACATTGTTCGATTTTTTTTGGAATCATTCCTTGTGGTTTAATCCAAAATGCACTTGAACCCCCCATTTTGTTACCCTATAGGGTATCAAAAGTAATCCAATTCTACTCCAATTACTTCAAACCACAAGGAACGATTCCAAAAACTTTCATGAACAATGATATACGTTGGACTAGATTCGTTTCCATTCCGTATCAGTATCCGTTTCCGGAGTTAAAACCAAACGGGCCCATAACATATACAACTACTTAACATCAAGTGTTTACCCAATTTTGTACATGCTTGGTTTGGACGCATAGTGCAAGTGTTATGACTTATAACACATTTCAGTACATGTGATGTTTGAGTGCCTTTCATTGTGTTGTAGTATTATACTACAATTGACTCTAGCTACTACATAATTGCAGTTATAATGCATGCTATAAGAAAAGTGACAAACGATAATTGTATCATGACGAGAAACGGGAAATGTAGCAAGAGACAAGATTGTTTAAGCATTCCTCCCGTCAATACACCAACATTGTGTGTGTACTGTGGCCAGGCCATGTAAGCAAGACTAAGCGAACTTCTTACTAACTGTACAGAAATTTGGCTGAAATCGATGACCTTAATGCAGATTTAAGTGGTGCAAGAGGAAGTAGAATTCAGTTGTATACCTCATATGTAACTGCCCATTTACCATTGCGTAGAGGCTTATGGTAGTAGTTGATGTTCCCGACATACAAACTGCTTCCTTCAGGAACTTTCCGTGCCTCAGATATAACCGCATCAACTCGTACAAAAGTATCGTCGTCACACTTCATAATATACTTTGCAGAGGCTGTTCGAACCTGTAGGCAAACATGTGTCATTACTTCCTTAGACTACCAACTTACTAGGCAGAAAGGGGAGAAGGAACAGTGTATTGTCGTGATAGTTACCCCATATTCACATATTGCCACCGTCTTCACTACAACAAGGTCATAATGGTCCATGTAAGGCACTATAACGATGTCCCCAAAAAATTCAGCCTCTTTTTTCAGTACTACATTCACTTCCTTCCTTGCATGCTGCAGGAAACATACGAATGGGATTTAATTAACTATCACAGAGAGCAACAAACTGTGTGATCCATCTCATATAGCCCAAAAATACAGACCAATGCAACAAAGAAGCGAGCCACCGCTTTAGAAGATTTAATAAGGTCATGTTGCATCCATGACTTCCTCACAGCCATCCTCTCAGCAAAATGGTTGCCAGAAGAAAGGATTCCTATGAAAAGCTCTGTGGGACCATCAGGAAGTGGAGGAGCTTGCCACCTGCTAGACATCTCAAGATGCCTTTGCGGGGCAAAGCTTGGATGTGCTGAAGGTAGAGAAGCAGCAAATACAGAATGCACATCGATGTCCCCATTGACAGTGAGCCCAGTAGCATCCTCAAGAGAGAAGCCCTAAACAAGCAGTTTGACAAGCAAAAGATTACAATTTACAACAAGTCCACAAATGATGAAATTATATGATGTACAACTCACAGTGCGATAAGGAAAGGAAGTGGCATGCCTCCCATCCACGTTAACATGATAACCTTCCAAGCCAGCACGAACTGTCAAAACAAATAATTTATCCTCCGCAAAGGGAAATGGCCAGTCAACGGACACTTTCTTTGTTCTGCCTATCAGCCTGCTCAGCCACCACGTTGCCTTAGACTCCTCCCCATGGTCATCATCACGAATCCACTTCTCACACTTCACCATGCCATCAACTGCACATAGTCCAAGAATGATCCAAAGCTGTTTTAATCATACAGGGGAAAAGACAAGGCAGCAAAAAAGCTTATTCAATTACACTAAAACGCTTTCAACTCTTGCTCCCACCCTCTTTTCCAAAAGGCAATACCGAGGGATCATAATTATCAGATGATGCAATCATAAAAAAAATGGCAAAATGTCTTTCTAAATTTCACTTTTGCATTATTTAGGCCGTCAGATCCAATACGTACACCATTCCACCCCCATTATCTTTTCAGTCACATCTAAATTTTAGTGGGAAAAAGATCAATGTTCCGATAACCAACTATTACTAATCGCAATTTACAGAAAAAGCAAATAAATATGCCAAAGGATATCAAACCTGAACTGCAAGGTTTCATTAAACTCACCAGTCTCCTCTTCAGCTTTTGACTTCCATCCTTCACACCGAAGAGCAGTCCCCCATTGTTGTCTGTAGCAAGTGTTCTGCTCAATCACAGGCTTCCCACTCCAGTCCCCCTTCAACCTGGGATTATAATGCAAAACCCTGGGAGGGTCCTCCCCATCTACAGTCTTCAGTCCAATCAATTCCATCATAAATTGCGACACCATCACGCTTTGATCTCCATCCTTGAGCAATGATATCTTTGGATCATACTCAACATGAGCGACCCTTGGCTTGGCCACCACAGTTAAGTGAGAACCCAGTGTCAACCCACAGGGCAACACAATCACCTTCTTCTTGTCAAGGAACTCGGTTCCTGAAAGAGAAACTGAGTTGGGACACGACTCTGTTTGATTCTCAGTCCTCTCAACAACAATTTGTAGCTTCCCAGATTTGAGCTCTTTCCAGAACTTCTCCCCCATCTGGAAAGCAAACATGGCAGACTTATGAAGCCCAGAGGATCCATCCTTCTTTGTACTATTCAATGCCCTCCAATCAAAATTCAACCCAGAAACAGTCTTATACTCTCTCAACTGCCTTTCAGAATTGGACGAGGGTGAGAGCCCTGGTATCTTCAAAGGCGCCTTCAATGGGCGAATAGGAGCCGCCTTCTGCTGCAGCTCCTCCTCGCTGTCTAACCGGCGGGACGACCTCAACGAGATGGCGTCATTCTGGAAGTGGTGTCCAGCGCCAGACAAGGAATCATCGGTGTCCGAAGAAACAATTTTAAAGAAGAATGGAACTTCAAAGCTCATTAGGACTATGTAGAGACATCCTAACAGAACCATAATCCGAACCCATCTCTGCTGGGTTAGGCCGACAAACTTATCAAGCCTAGCCCTCTTCATCAACACAGAATAACAGATCAAGGGCTCGGATTTGAAGAAAGAAAAAACTTTACGATGCCTTCATAAAAAATCTGAATACACCAATCTGAACAACCAGCTGCACTTCTTCTCACAGAATGCTTCAAATCAATCTGAAATTCTGAATAAAACAAATAAATGAAGAGACATTATTAATTCTTAATCAGAGCACACACTGAATCATTGTGGGAAATTATCAGCATTGGAAACATTTATACAAGACATTAGGTTGAAACAATGTGCAAACTGATATGTGGAGTATATAAGACCAAGATGAATCAGATGATTACATGACATGGTCATATAGACAAGTGACTGCTTCACGGTCAGAGATGGATACAAATAAGGCATTCGGTCTAGGGAAATAAATGAAGATAACTGATAAATTTACCCAGTCTATATAACTGTTAGTGAATGATAGCTAGGGTGAGCCTTTTTTAACTCATGGTATTTATGGTCATATGCATTTAATAAGGAAAACGTAACAATAGAAGCAGATATTGATAACTGCATTTTGACCATGCAGCAAGTCAGCAGCGTAAGAATAATGACTAATAGCTCCTGTAAATAACACTGATGTTGCAAGCATACAGAACCAGAACCAGAGGCCTTACCCATAGATAGTAAGCCATATTCAAGTATGCATTAAGTCTGTTTCTATCTTCAACCAGACAAAACAGTACTATAAGATTTTCTACAGATGCAGTACTACCTAGCATGTATTTCCTAGATGGCGTAGAAACTAGCTGACTTAAGAAAAATACTTTGACACTAGGTTTTATCTTGCCAAAAATCCAAAAAAGTCCAAACTAAGGGTCCACATAGCAGGGTACAGTATATGGTTGAGTTTTATACTATCCAGGAACTGGAAGTCTAAACCAGGCCATAGTTTTCAGAAGGGCCTACAAAATCAAGATTTGATCTGACCTAGTATGCACCCTATATGTATACTAAAAATGAACATTGATTTTCCTAACCAAACTTATGAGTAAAATAGATATCCCCAAAGACCCTAGAAGCATAGTTGATGATAGGATAGATCTGCACTTAAAAAAATTCAGAAGGAAGAAGAGAAGATACATCTTAATCTCTCAACTTCAGCAGGACTAAATATTAAAATAGGTCAGAGACTTCTAATTTCCCTTGCGGTTTGACCTTATTTCATTTACCTGTAACGAAAATTTCCCAATCTTGCAGGTAAATCAAGGACTGGAATAATAGAATAAGAAGGCTAATCAATATTAATAAATTCCTTACAAAAAACATATCGAGCTTGCAAAAACAAGCATTTCACCCAGGACTTATGAAAGTCTTCCAGATTTACACAAAAACTTTGATCAGAATATGATAAAAAAAAGCTTATAAAACATCGAGATGGCCGATAAGAATAAGATACAAGAAAACTGATGTGCAAAACTTGCCTTAATAAAAAAAAGATGAAGACGTATTGAAGAAACCAACATGCAAAAGTAAATCAATGCATATTTCAAAAACCATTTTGCACTGCATCAGCCTCATTTCAAGTACCATGCTGTGCAATCAATCCAAGCTCTTGAATATCATTCAATATGACTAATATAGTTCGCCCCATTTTGCCTTCGATTTTGTGATGGTTTACATCCATTGTCCTTCATA
The DNA here is from genome assembly GCA_033239045.1 of Fagopyrum esculentum. NCBI lineage: Eukaryota > Viridiplantae > Streptophyta > Magnoliopsida > Caryophyllales > Polygonaceae > Fagopyrum > Fagopyrum esculentum. Next base: position 28,095,694 of record BSUD01000004.1, on the reverse strand, counting down.
TTCGTCTCTCTACCGAACAAAACCCCTCCTAATCTGCTACCCAAATGCTAAAAAGGCTAAGAAACACACCCTTCTCATATCAAAACCTCCAAAAGCAAATCACTGAACAATCCAATACAAAAGCAACGCAACTAAAAGCATGACGACATAAACGAAGCACCAAACCAAACAAAAAACAAACCCTAATCAACTCTTTTCAGCACAAAATAAAACCATTAGCAACCAAACGCTTCTCTAACCCCCAAATTCACCCCAAAACCGAGTTTTTGTAAACTCCAGACAACGATCTGTAACAAAAATAGCGAAAGACCATAAACGAGGAGCTTAACTTACCGTCGGCGACGGCAGCTTCAAACTTGAGCAGCTGGAGCTGAGCAAGATCGAAAGGGACGGGAGCTGATGAGAAATTGGTTAGCTATAACGTTTCTTCTAGCGATTGAAAGCTTTGACGGTTCAACTATGGCGGAGAAGAATAGACGAAAAGTTGATCGCAAGGGCCACGAGTTAACAGCAGTTTCCCGGCTGGTTTGGGCAGTAATGAAGCTATAGAGTCCAGGCTCTCCATTAACTTTCCAGAGCATAAAACCAATATAATATTGCGTTCGCCGTCATTTGCCCCACGCCCAATATGGAATTTTGGCCCATATTGATTTGGGCTCTAACTGCAACTAAGCCCAATATAGAATTTGGCCCATATTGATTTGGGCTCTAACTGCAACTAAGCCCAATATAGAATTTGGCCCATATTGAATTGGGCTCCAACTGCCGTTAAGCCCAATACTCTAATGGAAACAGTTTTTGGGTCGAATATCATATTTGTCTGATATCCGATAGCTTTTTCTTTATAAAAGCTCGATTTTGAAGATCCTATAAAGTACAAACCAAACTCTAGAGTTTTGTTCAACCAATTGTTCTACAACATTAAACAGGCAATCTTGCATTCTTTGAGTGAATGACAACAAAAAGATCCCGAAGTAAAATGCTTTAACCTCATTACAAACAAATTAGAATAAATTACAAATATTGACATAATCTATATTTTAAATATACAACTAAAAGAAACTAGGTTTCCTGTCATCTCTATAGGCATGTCAAGTAAAAAAAATTCGATTTATTTACATACACAGTATAATAACATATTTATCATGATCACCTTTGGCAACGATATCGTGGAGCATATGGTTTTTTAGAAACAAAGTCATTTTCAGAAATGATGATGTTGAATCGGATCACAACATCGTAAACTTCATCATTACACAGATCCAGAACTGGAAAAATCGAGTCATCGATGAGGACTTTGGCGAAATTAACTACAAACAAAAGAATAAGGCACCTACCACTAGAAAGAAAAATAATATCAAATGGGATAAACCAAAACCTGGTTTTCACAAACTCAACTTTGATGGATCAAGACTTGATTCGGGAATAACATCCATTGGTTTCGTTATACGAAATCACAATGGCAAAGTAATAAGCTTGGACGCTAGAAAAAACAATTTTAACTCAGTCATTAAAGCAGAAGCCTACGCGCTGAAAACTGGCCTTAGCGAAGCAATAAGGCTCAATATAAAAAAGATCGAAACTGAGGGTGATAACTTATGTGTTATCAAGGCACTCCAAGGACTTTGGAGCTGTCCCTGGGAGGTCGAGATGATCTTATCCGACTCCCGACTGGATCTTCGCTTCTTTGAGGAAGTCCAGGTCAGGCATGTGTTCAGATAAATCAACTATGTTGCTGACCGATTGACCCATATGGAAATTTCGAACCCCAACACACCCTTTTCTGACGATCCCGAACTTCTTGTTCTCATCCGTAAGGATGCTTTAGGATGGACTACCTCTAGAAGGTAGCTCGCCCTAACCGCTTTCTATTAAAAAAAACATATTTATCATGATTTACTTTATAAAAAAAATTCTATTAAAATTAATAAACAGTCAACATACCACATTAACTCTAATAAAAAATATTACAATTAAATTCACAAAATCTTTTTTTAAATTAACTATTTATTTTTAGCAACTTTTTTTTTGGTAAAAATTATTCTCATGGATTTTGCTAGATTGTCACATATCGGTTATCAAGAAAATCAACAATTTGAGAAATTGTATAAATTGAAGGTTTGAATATTAAATAAAGCACACATCTCTTGGTATTTTAACTAAGATCAAGTATAATATTTATTCATATTGGATTAATATATAATAATGGGTCGTTGATCAACTGGTGCGTGGGTCGTTGATATATTAGTATGTGAGTAATTGATATTGGTATTTGAGTTGTTGATCTACTATATGTGGTAGATTAATATTCAATACATAATATCTAAGGATTATAATTTAATATTTTTTTTAAGCAAAACCAACACAAGTTATGGACAATGAACTAGTTATCGTGTAATTTAAAGACACCACTAATATATATATATATATATATATATATATATATATATATATATATATATATATATATATATAGATTTTAGTTCAAGTGAGGAGAGAGCTTGTAGATAGGAATTAGGAGGGTTGTGAGCCATTGGATGAGTTTTAAATCAAGGGCTCACACACGCTCATTATTAATGGCATTTTTGTAAATTGACTTAAAATTTGGAAAAATCCCCTACGTTCATAGATAGGTGATCAATGTTCATACTTTTATATGTCATTGTTCATATTTTTATTCATCGGTGTTCATAGTATTTTTATTCATCAAAGTGTCATGTTCATTTACTCTTTTGTGTTTATTTTATAATACATAGATGTTCATTTACAATATATAACCACAAAAAATAAAAAAAAAATTCATCACAAAACGTGAAAATATGATCATAATTTGTTATGTATGTGTAAAAGTTATAGATAAGTCACTAGTGTTCATACTTTTATACGTCATTATTCATGTTTTTATTCGTCGGTGTTCATACTTTTATACGTCATCGTTCATGTAAATATGATCATAATATGTTATGTAAGTATAAAACAGACATTAATGCATTGAACACTAAAAAAAGACAATAATGCATTAAACACTATCCAAATTAATGAGCTTCATGAACCCACTTCACAAAATACTTTCCACCCTCCATAATCTTAAATGCAACTCTTGCATTACAACCACATCGATTGGAAGTTGTCTTCCTTTTGCCCGTACTATGTTTGCCATTTTTTTTTACCTTCCCTTGTCCATACCAAAATACTTCCTCAATACAACATTGTTGGGTTTTTTATTACATGAAACACGAATCTCAAATTTACAAATAGAGGCCTCCTATAGAAGTCCTCAACTTCCTCCACACTTAAAAATTGTTGATCAACATGTAGCTTCAATGTATCATCACAAATTAGAACCCAATTGGTAGAGTAATTTGGAGTTACTTGTATAATAGTTCCACCTTCATTACATGGAGCATTCGCCCTCAATCCTGACATAATGATTGGTGATGATTGCGTACACAACATCACTGAATCTGTAAAACAATGTGAAAATATACTAGTTTAAATCATACTTTTTATTCATTGGTGTTCATACTTTTATACGTCATTGTTCATGTTTTTATTCTTTGGTGTTCATAATTTTTATTTCATGTTCATGTAAGTATTATAGACTATTTTCCTATTAGACATTTTGTCGAACAATTGGCGTGCACACTAAAAAAAAGCTTATAGAATGTTTCAATTGGAAGTATTAGACCAACTCAACATATGTGTATACATATATGATCTCAATCAAACCTATCAAAATAAAAAATGATTCAACAAATTTGATTTCAAAAATAAACATCAATCATAATGATTCCTAAACTATAAGAATGAAAAACCTAAACCTTGAGAATAGAAATTTCGAAGAGACAATACCTGAATCGTCTTGTATTCTCTTTGATTTCATCATTTCTATATAATCCGTCTTTGATTTGGTTGAAAATCGGCCAAATATAGAGCTTGTTGGATGAAGAATGTGAGAGTGTTGTGATTTGTGAGTCGGTCGATCAGCGAGAGTGCTGTACTCTTTTTTTTCTTAGATTTATGTAATTACAAGATGCCATTAATGATGAGTGTTTGTGAGCCATTGATTTAAATTTGATCAAATGGCTCACATAGCTCCTTATTCCTATCCATAAAGCTTCTCCTCACCGGAACTAGCCTCTCTATATATATATATATATATATATATATATATATATATTGATAGCAATTATATGTAAATAGAATATAATTGAGGGTTGCCTTTGTAATTATTGTAAATACGTTGGTTATATATATGACCTATTAGTAAATGGAAACCCTAAGGGGAATTTATCATATTCTCACATGGTATCAGAGGTTATCGTTCCTCTAACCCTCTTCCGCTCTCTTTAAACCTACGGCCGTCACCGTCGTTTCTCCCCTTCACTTTCGTTCTTCAATGCCTACCGATCGGAAACCGTCTTTTCATTTCGCACTCGGAATCTCCAACATCAAGAACAACATCGCTCTCGTCCTTGACCATGACACTCCGTATGCTTCTTGGGTTACTCTCTTTCGAGTTACAACGAAAGCTCACAACGTCCTTGATCACATCGACGCAAAGGTTCCCAAACCTACGGACATTGATGATTCCTTATGGCTTCAAGTTGACGCAGCGGTCCTTCAATGGATCTACAGTACCGTCTCCCGGGATATACTGCTTCAAATTCTTGACTCCAATGATACAGCGCTTCAGGCCTAGAATCGAGTCAAAGACATTTTCCAAGATAACAAGAACACTCGTGGCGTTTATCTCGAACACGAGTTCTCAAGCTGTAAGTTATCTGGATTCGCCTCTATTAACGCTTATTGCCTCCAACTTAAGTCTTTGGCAGATCAACTCAAAGGAGTTGGCTCACCGGTTCCCAACACTCGACTTGTTCTTCAACTCATTTCGGGATTACCCTTTGAGTATAATGTTGCGGCAAGCTTTATTCAACAATCCGATCCGCTTCCGTCATTCACCAAAGCCCGGTCTCAACTTCAGTTGGAAGAAACGCGAATGGCGTCTCAATCCGGATCCACAACAGCCCTCGTTGCCGCAACTCGGAACTCCCAGTCAACCGCTCCAGCTCTCCTCCGTCTTTGGGCACCACAACACCGCCCCAGTCCGGCACACCTTCGACTCCGACGGACCAGTCGAACCAACGCCGAGGTCGAGGACGCAAGGGGAAGCAACGATCCAGCAGCGGCAACCCTTCACAACGGTTTGTTTAGAATGCTTCACGTGGTTGGTTGCCCCTGCAACAGCAAAATCAGACCCATTTCCCTCCAGGCCCACCTCAACAAAACTGGAATCAGGCCCATTTTCCATCCGGCCCACTGCAGCCCTTTTCTTCTTATCCACAACAGCAGTAGAGCATCCTTGGGCCAAGCCCACTGCCGCAGCAAAATCAGGCCCATCTGGCTTATAACTTTCAGCCTACTGCATTGGACTCCTCTTTTGCTACTATGACGTTAAACCCGACGGACAACAATTGGTATATGGACACCGGCGCAACATCTCACATGACTCACACTCCAGGTACACTCTCGTCTATTTCGTATAATGGTCCTTCAAATTCGATAATTGTTGGCAATGGCATGCGTATTCCTTCTACAGGTATTGGAGAAACCACTTTTCCAACCACCACAAATCCCTTACGCTTATCTAATGTCCTTGTAGCACCACAAATTGTTAAGAACCTTGTTTCCCTAAGACGTTTCACTACTTATAACCGTGCTAGTGTCGAATTTAATCCATTTGGTTTTTCTGTGAAGGATCTGCAAACGGGGACCGTACGCCTGAGATGCAATAGTTCGGGGGAACTTTATCCTGTCACCAAGTCATCTCAAGTCCACGCTCTTTCCATTGAGTCACCCAGTCTTTGGCATGCTCGTTTAGGTCATCCTGGAGCGCCTGTTCTAGATTTTCTTAAAAATTCTTCTTTTTTTCGTTGTAATAAAGAGAAACTCTCCTCTATATGTCATGCTTGTCAATTGGACAAAAACATCACAAGCTTCCGTTTGAACGGTCTTTTACCACTACTTTTGCACCCTTTGATCTCATCCATAGTGACCTTTGGACGTCACCGGTTGAGAGCAAGGAAGGTTTCAAATATTATCTCCTTTTTCTTGATGATTATACACATTTTTTATGGGTTTTTCCCATCAAATTCAAATCTCAAGTTTATGAGTTATTTGTGCAATTTCACCAATTGGTTCGAACTCAATTTCATCGGACTATTAAAAATTTTCAATGCGACATGGGTAGGGAGTTCAACAACTCAAATTTTCACAATTTTTTCAATACCCACGGCATCAATTTCCGTTTTTCTTGTCCATACACCTCCCCTCAAAATGGTAAAGCGGAACGTATCATCCGTACAATCACAAATATGATGCGTTCTCTTCTTTTCCATGCATCTCTTCCGGTTTTCTATTGGCCTCATGCCTTGGAAACATCATGCTATCTTCTAAACATCTTACCCACCACCACAATTCAAAATCGGTCACCCACCCAAGCGTTGTATCTCACAACTCCTTCTTACCATCATCTTCGAGTATTTGGTTGTCTTTGTTATCCAAACAAAACCGCCACAATCTCACACAAGCTTCAACATCGATCATCTCCTTGTGTATTCTTAGGGTACCCATCTCACCATCGGGGGTATAAATGTTTAGATATAGCCACAAATAAAATTATTCTTTCTCGTCATGTCATTTTCGACGAGTCTATTATTCTGTTTGCTTCCTCATCACACGGGTCTTCTTTCCCGTCTTTTCCGGATGACACGGATCCGTCTCCATATCACACCGAATTGGCATCTCGAGCTACCAGTCCACGTGTAACAGTCCCAACAGACACCTCACCTTCGACCCTGCCTTCTCCTGTGCGCCATACCAGCCCACCGCAACCCTCTGCTGGCCCAATTTTTGCTGGCCCATCTTCTGCCCGCCTTGCACCTGATGCAAGCCCATTGTCTGGCCCGCTTCTGTTTCCCTTGCAACCTCCCACCTCTCCTGGCCCACTTCTACACCAGCCCAGCCCAGCGCCCTCTCCTCCCCTTCACCATTCCGGGCCGCCTACTGCTGACAGCCCACCTGCGCCTATCCCACATCAAACGGCTACCTCACAACTTCCACAACATGCCCCTTCAAATATGGATTTATTCCAAACCCGACCCTACACTCGCAGCCAATCCGGTATTCCAAACCTAAACCCATATTTGATCTTTCAATTTCCACCACAATATCACCCATTCCAAAATCCCATAATGTAGCCCTCCAAGACCCGTAGTGGAACGCTGCCATGGTCGACGAATATCGAGCCCTTATGCGGAATAAGACTTGGGTTCTGATTCCTCGCCCCATTCAGGCTAATATTGTGAGATGTATGTGGATTTGTCGTCATAAGTACAAGTCTGATGGTTCTCTTGAACGATACAAAGCTCGTCTAGTTGCCAACGGATGTTCCCAGCAAGTTGGCATTGATTGCGATGAAACCTTCAGTCCTGTTGTGAAACCAGCCACTATCAAGACGGTTCTCAGTATTGCAGTTTCGCGGTCATGGTCCATTCATCAACTTGACGTTCAAAATGCCTTCTTGCATGGGCATTTGAATGAAACGGTGTATATGTTCAAACCTCCTGGCTTTCGTGATTCCTCTAGACCTAATCATGTATGTTTACTGCAGAAATCCTTATATGGCCTTAAGCAAGCGCCCAGAGCCTGGTTTCAACATTTTGCAGGTTTCTTGCTTCAAATCGGATTCATTGGCAGCAAAAGTGACTCCTCCCTTTTCATTTATCGTCATGGAGCCAACATTGCTTATCTACTCCTTTATGTTGATGACATCATCCTTACTGCATCTTCTGATGAACTGCGTCGCCATCTGATCACTCTTCTTGGCAAGGAGTTTGCTCTTAAGGATCTCTGAGTTTTATCATACTTTTTGGGCATTTCAGTTCGTCGGAGCTTCTCTGGTTTATTCTTATCACAGGATAAATACGCTAGGGAAATTGTTGCCCGTGCCAAAATGACCACTTGTAAATCATCTACAACACCTGCTGAGCCTTCTGTGAAGCTAAGTGCCTCATCTGGTTCACTAGTCAGTGATCCCACTCTTTACCGAAGTTTAGTTAGAGCACTTCAGTACCTGACGTTTACACGACCTGACATAAGTTATGCAGTTCAACAAGTTTGCCTTTTCATGCATGATCCCAAAGAAGCTCATTTTGCTGCCCTCAAGCGCATCATCCGCTACATCTCTGGCACATCCTCATTAGGTATTACTATTTTTCCATCTCCAAAGTCAGATCTTATTGCATATACAGATGCCGACTGGGCTGGATGTCCTGATACTCGCCGATCAACTTCTGGTTATTGTGTTTTCTTCAACGACACTTTAATCTCTTGGGCTGCTAAACGTCAATCTGTGGTTTCATGATCTAGCGCCGAGGCAGAATACAGAGGGGTTGCCAATGTAGTATCAGAATGCTCCTGGTTGCGCAATTTACTGCTTGAACTTCATTGCCCCCTTACCAAAGCTTCTGTGGTTTACACTGATAACATCTCAGCAACGTACCTTGCCAGCAACCCGGTTCAACATCAACGAACCAAACACATCGAGATTGACATTCATTTCGTTCGTGATATGGTTGCCCGCGGCCACGTTCGAGTTCTCCACGTCCCATTGGCTTTCCAGTATGTAGACATCTTTACAAAAGGCCTCCCACGACAATTGTTTCTAGATTTTAGATCCAGTCTTACTGTACTGCCTCCTCCAGTTTCGACTGCGGGGGTATGATAGCAATTATATGTAAATAGAATATGATAAATTCCCCTTAGGGTTTCCATTTAAGTGGAAAAATCCCCAACAAAGCTATTCCCATTTATTCGGGGACTCGATTTTATAATGTATAAGGGATTCCACCACTTTCACGTCTTGTCTTATGACATTCGAACCGGACTCCTCTAGTTAAACTCGATTTCTTTGATGCCGCTAACGTCGGTGTTATCCTTCTTTTGCTCTTCTCCTTCTACCTTGGATTTGATGTGGCGTTATCATGTTGCGTTGGGTATGAGACAATTTATGTTGGTCAGGCACGTGTTCATTGGCATGTCACCTTCTCCAACTACCACCGTCGGCTTCAGTTGTGTAGTGTGCCTTGACGTTGTCTCCATCTGCCAACGGGTGCCCTCGATGACAACGTCGATTATACATGTTTTCTTCGCCTTCAATTTTAATGGTATGCATGCTTGTTGTTCGGCATTGTGTTTCTCCATCTCAAAGGAGTGTTATTTTATTGAAAATGAAAAGCGGTTCGAACCACTAGACAAGGCGCTAGTGGGTCGAAAGGTCGAAAAAGATCGGCAGACGGATATGCTGTTGTGAGGGGATATAAACAAAGGAGAAAAGAAATACACAAAAATGCATATAAAAAAAATTCCGAATTTGTGGAGTTTGTATTCTTCTTTTCATCTTCGTTTAATCCGAATTCGTGTTGATTTTGTGTGCGTCAATTACAGGTCCGAAATTTTGTTCACCGCCGTGAAAAATCAGGTTTAATTTCTATCTATTTTCTTCGAATATGTTTTTTGTGATTGTATAATGACTAATCTTTCTTCTATTGTATAATCAAGTTTATCAATTTTGTTTTTGCCTAATTATACGTCTCTTAAAGGTTCTCATTATCATTTATCTCCGTAAAAATGATTTTACTACTATTACTCTATTAAGTGCCCGTTTGGTTGGAGCGGTGAAATGGAAACGGAATGAAATCGAATAAGGGTAGAGAAAGGAAATGGAATGGATGAGATTACTTTTATGTGTTAAAAGACTTGTTACCAAACGTAGTTTTTGATTGATTCAGAATCATTCCGTTACCGGGAATGATTCCCGGTGCTTCCAAACGGGCCCTAAAAGTATTCTATTATTCCTAGCATAAACTCGCTAAGTAAATACACCTTTAATAAAGTAATAAATACATCTTTAATAAAGTAATATTGATAAGTCAATTAGAGTCGTAAAAATTAGAAAGGTCTACAAAATAAAAGTCCATAAAAAAAAATATACTTTATCTAATTTTTTCTAAAATAAATAGGTATAAATTTGTAAATATATTATGACTAAATAAATTAAAAAAATATTAATGTGGATGTCCTATTGATAAAATAGAATCTGTTTTAAGTAATATATAGTAATATATATAGATTTAGAAGCAAATTCAAAATGGACACAAGGAACCCAAATAGCATTCTAATTTTATGTACCCATAAAAAGGCTATCCTCTTCTTATTCAAACATTAACCATTTGAAGAAGAAAACATGTACAGCTAAGAGTTCATGAATGAGCATTGCCCGGTACACCCAGCGACAGAGCCACGCCATCGAGCTCGCTTCCACGCCTCGCAGTCTCTCGGAAAATCGGCTGCACCGTTCTCCGGCCACCTGAACCGAACCCCGTCTCAGAATCTGCAGACACTCTCATTGTGGTTACATTCTGATGCAGAGCAGCTCCTCTTCTATGTACAACAGCTCCAGGAACCTGATCAATCTCATGAACAAAACAACACTTGTTATAGCAACTCATCAATCGATTCTTTCCGGGTTCGAGAACTCACCGGTGCAAACAGAACACCTCTGAACACACGCCCGTTGATGAGAGCAGTCATTAGATAACCCGAGTCGAAAGCTCCATCCACCTTTCCTTGCACCTCTGCTCCAATCTACTCCACAAAACTCAAATGCAGCTCAGTTTATGCATCAAAGCTTAAGAATCTAAAGAAATTAACAATCTTTACCAGACTCCGATGCGGTTTTTCATTGTTAGAGCTTGGTATTCTAACTGTGGTTTGTTCTTGATCGGATTGGGACGGGGACGAGTGTAGGGAGACCGAAACAGAATGCTCTTCCGGCTCAAATTGCTCCATGTCATATGTTGATCTTATCCTTTTCGAGTGCAGCTCTATGGTATCTTCTTCAATGGTGTTGCCAAGAAGCATTGTTTTCTAGTCATGAGTAAAGAAGCTAGATAAGGCGATTTCCGAGTAGCTAACACATAAGGGTAATGCATGAAGTTTCATACCGAGTTTTTGTATCTTCGATTAGACCGTTTCTTGTTCATGATCCGGTGATGATTTCCGAGTTCCTCCGATGGAGAAATGTTGTTCCATTTGTTAGGATGGTGGTTTCTTAGTCGGATTACGAGGAATTCTCGTAGAGGGCGTTCGTCCTCTCCGCACCTATAGAAGCCGAATCATAAACATGTTGAGAAAATGTACATTGTTGATTAAACCATAAAATTGATCTCACCCTCCATAGATGACTATATCGGAACCCGCAACAATGGCAGTATGGGAGAACCGTCCTTGTGGTGATGGCCCGAAAACATCAAGCCGAGACCACAAGCATGTTTCCGTGTCAAAGATCCAAGAGTCATTGTAGTATTTGTTGTCACCAACTCCTCCAATGACAAAAATCTGCTAAACCACAACTCAAATAAGATAGTTTTCACAATGACACAAAAATAACACAAACACTCAACTCTACCTTATGACCAATGCTCACAGCAGCATGGCCAGCTCGCGCAGCCGGAGAAGATCTATCAATCGCCAACTTCATCCAAGTCATGGTTTTGATATGAAACCTATGAACTTCCCCATGATACCTATCACCGGAATCTCCACCAAAGACGAATAACTCGTCTCCAACTACACAGGCCACATGACTATCCCTAGGAGAAGGTGCATTGCCCTTCAAATGATCATCAAGGGAGATCCAAGCCATGGATTTCAAGTCAAGAAGATGCAAATCATTCAAGTAATTGCCAATTCCTTCTCCACTTCCTCCAAACACTACTAATTTGTCGTCGCCAACAAGGGAGGCCGTGTGGCTTTCACGCGGACAAGGAGGATTGCCTGTGCAAAGAGGCCGAGTCCACTCATTTGATCCAAGATCCAACATATAGAGGTCATTGAGCTTGTTTGAGCCATTTGTGCCACCAAATACAAGCATTTTCTTCCCATAGAGCACAGCACTATGGCTGTCCCTTGGGCCCGGACCCTTGCCCTTAGTCGAGAGCGCATTCCATGACATTGTTTTGAGGTTTAAGACAAGAACATCACTCAAATGCAGTCCTCCACAACATCCCTAGTTTCAATTCAATGGAATACATCAAGTAAAAATATACATTTACCATGGCAAATTAAAATCATTTTCTTTCTTTTTTTGGCCTGATCAGATACAAGGATGGAACAGTTAAAGGCAATGCAAGATCATAATTTTAACTCTTTTAAGGCATGCAGTAAGTAAGTATTTCCTTTCAGAATTTCACTTCATTCATCTAGAATAACACAAACACATGAACATAAATTCTGAATGACCCAGCAAGAGTATGTTTCAAAGAACACATAAATTTCATATTAAATTATGAAATTAACACAAATAAAATACAAATCACATGCAAGAATTAATGAACATTATATATATATAATTAGTAAAAATATAAAGTTAATTATATTACCCCAAATACATAAACAAGGCCATTGGAGTAGCAAGCAGAATGACCCCATCTTTCAGAAGGGATGAAGCCAGAGATCTTAGGGTATAACCACATTGCCTGGTTTGCCAAATCTGGTGTTGATGAACCCATTTTTTTTACTTGTGAAAAAAGAGGGTAAATTTGAGAGGAAGAAGAAGATGAAAATGTAGTAGAGAGAGAGAGAGAGGATAAAAGGGTCAAAAAAGAAGAAATGAAGAGGAACAAGGCAAGTGATATCTATCCATCCATCAAATGTCATCAAGAATTGGACATGAAAAGATAGGTGCTTTCATGTCCATCTCACTGTGGCAACCAACAATAACAACAACACAAGCTGCTGCTGACTCATCTTGGTACTGATTTAAGGATTGCAAATAACTTCATTGTTATGTAATTTCGGTCAAGTTTAGACCTTATTCAATAATAAGTTTTTTTTTTATGTTAATCAAGCTTTTCTTTTTATAAATTTAGCTTTTTTGAGTAATTAATTGAATAGTTATGTGGAGTATTTTGTAACACATAAATGTCTAATTAAATTTTGGTTTGAATAGTTTTTTTTATCTATAATTATGCAAAAGGAATAAATTTAATAGGATTAAAATGAACATAAGTATATCTGTGTGATTTATATGAAGGAGAATATACGTACAAATAGACATGTTCATATCCAGACCGGGTTTGGGTAGGGTTTTCATAAAATATTGAGCCCGTTTATCTGGATCGGCACTGACCCTGAAATGGTTGACGTACCTGTCCGGACGGGTTGGGCCTGTGGGTACCCGCTTTTCATGTTTTTAGAAAAAATATTTTTAAAATTGTTTTTTTTATATTTTTTTAAAATAAATTATATTTAATATATTTTATGTAAAATATATTAAATTTATTATAATTACACTAAATATTTTATATTTATACTTAATATTTATAATAGATAAATTGTTTTTTATCCGGACCTCGAATCGGACTTTTTGATTTAGAAAATATGATAGGTCTACATACAAAATATTAAAAGTTACCGAACAACCTCCCATAATCTATTTTTCACATGATTTAGAAAATACTCAATATTATACACAATAAACTTCACGAAAAGTTAAGCTGGTAAACAAATTTTATATTGACAAACAACACAAGCTTTTATATAAATAAAAATATTCAAATAAAAAGTTGGACAATAATACATGTCCAACATGCCATTAGTGTTTTAATTATATAAAATAAGTTTAATAAACTATACAAAATTATACTTAAGTATATACATCTCTTATTGTATTAGTTAATATGATACTTATATGTTTTAATAAATTAATTATATATATATATAATGAATAAAAGTATAAAATATATTTCATATTTTTTAAAATGTGTGAAAAGAGTTAAAATTATAAAACAAAAAGGGTAATAAATAAAGTCATTAAGTTATGACCTATACTACTATACTACTACAAGTCTATAATGTCCCAAAAAAACCTATAATACTATTAGCCTGTCATTATTTAATATTTATCCTATGTAACTAGTGAATGTGAATGATTTGACATAAAATAACAAACAATAATTCAGTATATACACGTTAAAAAGAAAAGGTAATTGTGAAAAAAATACTATGAACAATAATCAAAAAGGGATTTAATTTTTTTTTTTTTGCAAATTATAATTTTTTTTCTTCATATTAGTCGGTAAAATTAATTTCGATAATAAGAAAAAAGTTCAGTGAACCATAACTTTAAACTACAGTTTTAAATGAAAAACTTTATTTTAGATTTTTTGTAACAGTTTACTTAATTTTTTTGTACGTATATAAATCCTAATTTTGGACTACAACTTATATACCGTTATAATTAAAAAAAATTGAAACAATTTGATTTACTATGTTTTTTCTAGTTTTGTGTTTAGTAAATGTACCCCTTGAGTTTGATAATAAATACAAAATGGGTATATTTAATTAATTGAAATATTAAAAAGTCTGTTACTACTATAATTTTAAAAAAGGCCTAGTTATCAAAATTGTTCAAAAAAATTTAGATCGAAATGGCCGAATATCAATATGATGAACAACTTGGTCTATTCACAACCTCCTCCTCCGTACCGGACACCACCTCCGCCACTGTGCTTCTTCCACTTCTGCCAATTTCCACCACCGTACTTGGTTAAGCCTTCTCAGCGACGCAAGCAGCGAAGGAGTTGGCAGCAATGAGAGAGGTTGGACTTTTAATCGCCGCTCGTTATCCGTAAAGTAGAAGCAGAGACGAAGCCTGAGTGCCGCCACTTCTTTACACCAAAAACGAAGAGATGAAGGTGATGGGAATGAGGGCTGCACAAATGGATTTTAGGATTTATAAAAGGACAATTTTGATAATTAGGCCTTTTTTTAAAAACTATAGTAGTAACTAGACATTTTAATATTTCAATTAAGTAAATATACCCCAACTTTTTGTATTTATTCTTAAACTCTACACATTCTTCTGTCAAGGGGTACATTTACTAAACACAAAATTAGAAAAAGTCTAGTAAACCAAATTGTTTCTGTATAAAATAGGGAGATTACGAATAATAAGATTTGCATTTTGAAAATAATATTTTAGGGTTTATATATAAGAGGAAATCGTAGTTTTGTACTACGGTTTCTCATAGTATCGATATTCGGCCAATTCAATCTAATTTTATTAGCTATATAAGTCGTAGTACAAAACTACGGTTTTATATACTAAAGAAAATTAAGTAAACTGAAGTTTGAAATTGCGGTTTACTTACAAAAAATTCTAAAACAAAACCGTGGGTTACCGGTTACTCATTTAAAAACGTAATTTTAAATTATGGGTCCGCTCGGTTTGTCGGTGACTTTCTATTCTAAAAAAATAGTTTTAGTTTGTTCCTAAATTGAAAATATATTTTTTTTTATACTATTTCAGAAAAAAAAAAAAAAATCCTACTACTAAAGTTAAAGTACTTCATGTCATGTTGAGCGAGAACAATTTAAGAGATATGTGTCAATCCGTTATTAATTTCACCAAATCTATTTTAAGTCATTTTTAAATCAAATTAATATAAAATAACTTATATAATAATTAATTTCACAAAATATTCTTTTAATTATATTGTGATTTATTTTTTAATTTTGATATTTTAAGTAATTTATGGATTAATATCTTGGGCAATTTTGGTAACTAGGCCTTTTTGAAAAACTAGAGTAGTAACTAGGCTTTTTAATGTTTTATTTAAGTAAATATACCTCAACCTTTTGTATTTATTTTCAAACTCTACACACTCTTCTCTCAAGGGGTACATTTACTAAACACAAAACTAGAAAAAACCTAATAAACCAAATTATTTCCAATTATCAATTATCTTTAGATTTTCGTGTATTAGATTCTATTGTCTTGAAAATAAGACTAACAAATTCAATTTTTTTTCTCTAAAATACTCCAACATATATATGTTTTCTACAATTAATTCTACTGGCTATCTAATCCACAAATTTATAACAATCTAAAGACTGCCATAACTATCATAGATAAATATTCAAGCAATTCATAAATAAATATTAACATAACATCATATATCAATGTAGTTGGGCTCTCCAGACCCTAAACACATTGAATTTAGTCAAACATACCTTGTAATAAATTCAAAACTTTATTAATCAAAGATGGAAGGGCAATCGATCGGCCACGGATGGCTCAGTCGATCGGCCTACTATAGTAACTTTTGTCAGATATTGAAATTCTCAAATGAAATCTGAATGAAAAACCCTAAGGTTAAATGTCTTATTTATAGGGAGAATGTTATACATAATCCTCCTAATATTTGCAAAGATGTATCAAATATACCAAAACCTATCTTCTAATAAGATAAAATTTCTCCATAGCAGATAACTATAAAGCAAAAGCGTCCAATTGGACGGGCCAAAATATGGACCAAAGTAAAAGGAATAAGGGTAAGGAAGATAGATGTCGAATTGAAGAGCGTCGACGATTGGCCAATCGATAAGCCTGGTGGGTCCCAATCGATCGGCTAGATCCAAGAAACATTGCAAAATTATTTGCTCTTGAATAGTTGTCATGTGTGAGTCATGTGCTGGATGAACGGAGTTCAGCTGTTTGGCTAAGGAGGACCTGTTTGTATTTTAGATGTGTAAAAGTGAAATTTCAAGAAACAAGTTTTCCTAAATATCTAAACCAAGATCGCATGTATAAAATAGGCAATACCTCTTGACGCATGAACCACTATTTTGAAAGAGAGATCGAGAGTCTCAAATACAACTCCTCTAGTTAGTCCATCCGGATATAGATCTGGATCGACTTTGGATGCTGGTACAAATATCGAAAATAAATAATAGAGATCGAAAGAGAGTATGCAAGCAAGTGGTTGTGCATGTAAATCGAGAACGCTACGGCATCAATTTTGTACTTATATCTCTTTGCTATCCAATTGCTACCATTCTTTATGTACAAGCACTATGGAATATAATATATTAATCACATACATAATATCACATGTATATTGTATTCAACGTTCATTTGCATTTCAATTCGCCAATTGAATTTGCAATTCAAATGCAATTCAATTCAGTGTCCAACGTTTGAATACATATTCATCAGAGGGAGTTGAACAACCGCCAGAGGAGATTGTTGGAGCTGATCAAGAACTTTGATCTTGAGATTTTGTATCACCTAGGGAAGGCGAATGTGGTCGCCGATGCTCTTAGTCGGAGGACACCTCCGGAGAAGGCAATAGCTCGTCTGACGGCACAACCTCGGTTAGAAAGGGATCTAGCCTAGCTAGAGGTCGATATACAGTATCCAGACACGGACAAACACTTGTCCACTTTGGAGCTACTACCTGATCTGTTTGGAGAGATCCGATAGAAGCAGGAGAGGTGCCCGATGTTGACTAGGATCCGAGACAGGATGTCTTGAGGTAAGGCACCACAATTTACTATAGGTGCCGATGAAATGATGAGACGCCATGAGCGTATATGTGTGTCGTCTAACAGCGAGTTGAGACAAAGGATTTTGGGCTAGACTCACACTACACCCTACTCAATACACTTCGATGCTAGTAAGATGTATAAGGACGTGAGACGTTCTTTTTGGTGGGGTGGTTTGAAGTCCGATGTAGCTAAATATGTAGCTCAGTGTGCGACTTGTCACCATGTCAAAGATTGAGCATTGTAGGACCGGAGAAGAGTTGCATCCATTACCGGTACCACAATGTTAGTGGGAGGACATCTTCATGGATTTTGTCACAAAATTTAGGCCTAGCAGAAGTTTTGATGTCATCTCGGTAGTAGTAGACCGACTGACAAAGACTGCACTCATTCCTATCAAGGAGACGTGGCCGGTGAGTCGGCTAGATGAGAAGTTTACGAGACATTGTCAGACTCCAGGGGGTACCAAGGACCTTTGTTTCGATAGAGATGGACGATTTAACTCGAGATTTTGACAGCACGTGCATGCCGCATTGGGGACGAGTCTCCACTTTACTACATCGTATCATCCTCAAACTGACGGTCAGTCTGAGAGGACCATCCGGAACCTATAGGACATGTTGAGAGCTTGTGTGTTAGATTGGGGACATGTATGATCATATCACCTTCCCTTGGTAGAGTTTTGATATAATAACAGTTGACATGCATCGATTGAGATGACTCCTTATGAGGCGTTGTATGGGCGGAGGTGACGTACACCTTTATGTTGGGACGAGCTTGGCAGTGCAGGCGGAGTAGCTCCAGAGAAGATATAGGACGACATCGCTCGAGTACCTCTGATCCGAGAGCGTATGTTGGCAGTAGAGAGTTGTTAGAAATCCTACGCCGACAAGAGGTGCCAACCTCTAGAGTTTAGAGTGGGTGCCCAAATTTGGATGAGAGTATCACCGACGCGAGGTGTACGGTATTTCGGCATCAAGAGGAAGCTGCGTCCTTGATATGTTAGACCTTTTGAAATTTTGGAGCGAGTCGGAGAGGTTGCATACCGACTAGCGCTACCGCCGACACTAGAGGGTGTTCACCTAGTCTTCCACGTGTCTTAGTTACAAGAGTATATACTAGACCCTAGGTATGTCATCAGTTACGAGGATCTGATAGTAGATCCTGGTCATACTTTTGTAGAGCATCCAATAGAGGTCCTAGAGAGGATTATTAGACGCTTACGGTCAAAGGACATACCAATGCTACAAATTCAGGGGTCTAGACGGGAAGCCGATGAGGCTACATGGGAGACGGAGGATCATTAAGAGGAATTATCTTGAGTTTTATGAGGAGTTGGTTGCGACCTTAGGATCGACGGGTTAGTTCTCGGTTCCGTGCTTGTGTGATTTTATGTGTCTAGTTACCTGCTTTCATGCTTAGATGCTATATCATTGTGTTAGATCTTGTGGTGTCGCGTTATGTAGACTGAGTTTTGTAGCTATAGAAAGGTTAATACCTTCATGTGAAGAGGTCGATATACCTCGGTTTTAAACCGAGACGACCTGCCTTGGTTTAAGTTTTGGGACGAAACTTATTTTTAGGGAGATCTGATGTAACAATCAGAATTTTTCCTTTCCTAAGATCCAAACTAGGAAGGAACGGAATTTCACCAATCAACCACAAAGAGGCCGCCACGAGCAAGCGACGGGGTCGCGTGTTACGCTAAAAAGTGTGCACGCAATAAGCCTTAAATTTATACTCGTTATAATTATCCTAACTTCTAGCGCACCCGCAGTGTACGGGACGTATGTAGAAAGATAAGTATTCCGAGGTCGAACACAAAGACTAAGGTGAAATCGATTCAAGATGTGATTGAGTTTAGCAAAGATCTAAGTCTAAGAAAAAGAGGAAATAAAGGAAGGGAAAATCTCAATTGTTTTTGTCGGTTTTTGGTGATCAATCAAAGATCACAATTCATGCAAGTGAACAATTAAACTAAGGGTCCACACAAATAAACAAATCAAACAAGATATCGATCAAGGAAAAGAAAGACGGATTCTAGGGGTCGGAAGTTCCGGTTATGGCATAGAACTCAAGTTATCTATTCATTCTTTGGATTAATTATCATATGTTGGGATTAAGTATTTCTAATTTGGGATCAATCACCGGGTAGGTCTCATGGTCCTACTAGTCCACACCTAAGGTCTTATTACCGGGTAAGTCTCTAAGAACCTAAGGATAGGAATTCAACACAAACCGGATTGTTCAATTAAGGATCTAGCCTATCCTTACCGGGTAAGTCTTGGAAAGGGAAGTCCTAATCAACTATCCTAGCACATTTAATCCAATGGCGGCTTATTAGGCTCACCATTACCTAAGGTTTTGCTAGTTTAGATTCTAAGGGCAAGGATTACCGGGTAAGTCTCTCCTAACACTTAGTCACTACACTAGGGACACCCTAGGGTAGGTTAAACTCAGCAAAAACTTAGGGTTTCAACAATTTTATGAATCTAAGGTAAGATCCCTCGAACCAGGAAGAATCACGGTTTGTTCTATAGAAACCACGACCGTGGTTCTACAAGAACTGCCCGTGATTTCTAACAGTAGCTACGTTCATAAACAAAAATCATCCAAAGGTAAATCTAAGTCCGTCCTATCATAGATCTAGCCATAACCATCCTTTCCTTACCCTAGAATCACATCAATTTAGCCTACAACATTCATCATGGAAATCAAAGCAATCAAACATAAAATCATAACCTCCATTGCAAGAACATGAAAGAAAAGAGATGAACAATGAACTTCAAGAACAAACAAATCCGAAAATGAAATTAGAACAACTTACAACCCTTCCAAAAGAAGGTTTCAAGGGTTTACAAGCTTCTAGAAATAGAATCCGAAATACAAGAAAGCTATGGTGTGTTCTTCTCTCCTCTTCAATGGAACCTTTCTTCTTCTCTTTTGCACTTTCCTTCCTAGAAAAATCCTCCTTCCTTGAGAATATATTTTGTTAGAGAAATGAATAATGGATGAGCTGCTCCCAAACTACCCCCAGCTGCCTCAAACAACCCATCAAGGACCACTTTTATAACAAATTGTGCATGAGCTGGCCATGAGAGTCGTGGCACAGCTGTCACGAGAATCTGGCAAAAACCACGGTCATTTCCACGGCCGTGGTTCTTCAGAGAACCGTGATTCTGTGCAGAAACTTCGCTTTGGATCATTAGGCTGTGGTTTGGTGCATGACTTGTGTTGGCAAGGTTCCATGAGTCCTCCTCAGCCCTTGGCTTGCATTCCAATGAGTCCGGAAGTGTGTCATCTAAATGAACGACCCTCAAACGCATTGTTTTGGCTCTAAACTTCCCGAAATACCTACAAAACGCACACAAGTCCGTGTAGACGTCTATCTCGACAAAATACGTGAATTGGGTGCAAAACGTCTTGAACTAATGCTAGATCATGCATGAATGAGCGAGAATTCTATCTAAATGTGCACCTAAAACTATGCTATAAATCGTGTTATCATCGCGCGTGCTTGTCGCGGCTGTGCTTGGGTTCCGCCGCACTCGCGGGTTTCTTCACTGCGGTCATGATGAAGCGTCAGATCTCAACCCTTATCTTTGTAACAGTTTTGATTTCTTGCTTTTCATGTTAAACACGATTTTCCTCCTTTATTTTACACCTTCCAGTCTCCTTTTTCTGCCTTTTGAAACCCTAACAG
The DNA here is from genome assembly GCA_033239045.1 of Fagopyrum esculentum. NCBI lineage: Eukaryota > Viridiplantae > Streptophyta > Magnoliopsida > Caryophyllales > Polygonaceae > Fagopyrum > Fagopyrum esculentum. Next base: position 28,074,537 of record BSUD01000004.1, on the reverse strand, counting down.
CCGTTCTTCCAATTCACGCAAGTTCTTCTCTTCTCTTCTTCTTCTTCTTATTCTTCTTCTTCTTCTTCTTCCTTCAATACCAGCAGTGACACCATTCCTTCGGTCTTCGTCGAACAAGCAACAACAGTAAATCGGAGGCAGCCAATCGCCACTCGTGCACGCGGAGAAAGCAAGTCACATTCTTTCTTATGAAACATTGTAATAAGGGTAAGGTTCAATCTTGTTGTTATCCTTTACTCTATACATGTGCATATGGGTGCCTTCATTCCGTTTTAACCTTTTATAACAACAACAACAAGCAACAACAGTGACGCATCCTGGATCTTAGAGTATTTCTGCACAACGACAAGCAACACGACAACCATTATAGTCTTCTCCCGCAGCCACTCTTGCATATCGCTGCGGTCACACCTCTTTTTGGCCGCAGTTGCGCCCCCATTGTTGTGTTGTCGCGTGATCTCTCCAAAGATTACCAAGTATCGGTACGTCGACTCTTTCTTGTTGTCTAAGGTTGATATTGTCATATTATGGTGGAACCTTGCAGAACTAGAGTGAAACCCAATTAGTGGTTTGGAAGTAGAGTTCTTTCGAAGTTAAGACCTTAGGATGTTTAAGGATGATACTGATATATGTTAAGTGTAGGAAAACTGCTATGAAGCAATTTTCGGACCTTGTTATGAAGGATATATTATTGATGATTTGGGATGTTGATAGGTTGATAAGTTAGACTTGTGATAGTCGTTGTTAATAAGCCTAGAAGTTGGAACTTCTAGATGATGGATAGGTTATTGATCCATGTTTCTTTGTATATCAGGCGGTTGAGTTATACCTACGGGAATGAGAGTTGTTGATTAGTTGGACTTATCTTGATAAAAGTAAGTCCTTTGGACTGACTTGACATTCTATGTATTAGTTGAGCTATGATGGTGGTGTGTGTACTAGTTGTTATAACTATAACTTGAGTAGGACAATGAGATTGTTAATTGGCGCAAGTGATGTATAACGGGCGGTGACATCACTACCCAACTCTGACATGAGACTGAGAGGTTCCGTGTAACTAGCCTAGATAAGTACACAATAAGGTGCATTGAATATAGTCCTGTTGGTATACGGGGACATATGCGAGGTTCGGGAGATCCTCGTGCCACACCATAAGTTAAATTAGAAAGTATATAACTTAATACAAGATAATAAATGAACTTTTGTGTAAGCATGATGTGTGTTTCATTTCTACAATGACGTGTGTGTGCTATTGTAGTTCTTCTTATATGTAGGTTGTTAGTTAACGGTGTTATCCGACGTTGTAGATACCTTACAGGATAGAGTAGTTGCCGAGTGATTTGGACGGAGTGGTCAGCTGGATTTCCGTACATTATAGGACGAGATGTGAGTTTCTTTATTTTAGTCTTTGTTTTTGCATTTTGGCATTTCGGATTGCCGTACTGTTGTAGTAATGTATTGCAAGTCTTTCCTTTTGGTTATTGGTCTATGACATTATTGCATATTACCTATTTCGATTTTCATTTTTATTTTGGTTTTTATTTTTATGTGTGCCTTGTTGCAAAAATCGACCCTTTGCCAGGAAAATCGGGCGATTTTTTGAACAAGATTTCTCTCAATCGGGAGGTAGTACTATCTTTTGAAGGATTTTGTTCCATGAGGATAAAATTTGTATTCCTAGATGTTCTGTGAGATTATTATTAGTTGAAAAATCTCATATGGGAGGATTAATGGGACATTTTAGAAGAGATAAGACTTATCATATGCTTCACTCTCAATTTTTTTAGCCTCACATGCTTAAGGATGTTGAACATTTGATTAAGAGGTGACTTGCTTGCCTAAAAGCGAAGTCAAGACTATAAACGTGCAATTTGTATACTCCTCTACCTAATCCTACATCACCTTGGCTTGACATTACTGTGGATTTTGTTGTAGGATTGCCAATGACTAAGAAGGGGAGAGACTCAATCTTTGTGGTTGTTGATCGCTTTTCTAAAATGGCTCACTTTATTGCTTACCATAAAACTGATGATGCATATAATGTAGCTAACTTGTTTTTCAAGGAAGTTTTTAGATTGCATGGAGTGCTAAGACCTATTGTGAGCAATAGAGATGTCAAGTTCCTTAGCTTCTTTTGGAAGACACTTTGGGGAAATAGGTACAAAGTTGTTATTTTCAATTTCTAGTCATCCTCAAACGGATGGTCAAACGGAGGTAACTAATAGAACTTTGACTACTATCTTACAAGCTGTTTTAGAGGATAGTTTGAATGCATGGGAAGATATGTTAGCAAATGTCGAATTCGCTTATAATCATACCTTGCATTCATCTACTAATCTAACGCTGTTTGAGTGTGTTTATGGAGTGAATCCTTTGACTCTCTTTGATCTTATATCGTTGCCTTTAGAGGAGCGAGTAGATTTCATTGCGAGAAAACAGGTGGAGTTCATAAAGGAATTACATGAGAAGACGAGCTTACGGCTGGAACAAAAAGGAATATTCGTTTCTTCCAAAGCGAATCGGAATCGCAAGGAGATATTATTCAAACCCGGAGATCTAGTGTGGTTGCATCTAAGAAAAGAGCGATTTCCGGACAAGAGGAAGTCTAAGTTATCTCCAAGAGGAGATAGAACTTTTGGAGTAAAAAGGAAAGTTGGTGACAATGCTTACGTCTTGGAGCTTCCAGATGATTATGGTGTAAGTCCCATTTTCAACGTCGGCGACTTAAGTCCTTACGAGTTTAGAGATGAGCATGCTGATGATTCGTGACGAATCCTTCTCAAGAAGGGGAGTCTAATGTGGGACCATCTCCAACACGAGGACCAATTACATGCTCAAAGGCTAAGGCATTGAAGGACAAACCAACAACCCCTTCACCTTCTTCGGATTCTGTCATGGATGAAGCGATCACAAGGTCAAGAGCAAAGGCGATTCAAGATGAAGTTACAAACATACTTATGACATGTATGCTCAAGGAAACTCTCATCACTCTCAAGAGTTCCTTGGTGACATTACTGGCTATTATAGAAGAGTCAAGTCATGACCAAGAAGATCCATCAATCAAAGAAGAAGGATAAGAACAAGGAAGAGCTTTAGAGAGGAAAAATCAACCTGGTCAAATCGGTCGAGTTTTCCTACATGAAAATCGGCCGATTTCTTGACCGATTTTTCCTTCCTGAGACGAGTTTGCAAGATCTGGCCATGATCTTCTATCTTTGGCAACTATATCTTTTAGTTGATTCCTTAAAGCCTTCAGACTATCTTAAAGGATTAATTAGTTTGATTTTATCTTTATAGTTTTTATATTTTTGTATATCTTAAAGATATATTTATAAGATTATCTTTAAGTATGTCATTTATAGTTATCTTAGTTAATCTCTCTTATAAATATCCTTAGTGGGGAGATTGTTAGACATATTATATTTGATATTTTCCACAACTTTGTGAGACTAGTAGCTTCGCTTACGGAGTTTGTACTTTATTCATTATTATTCAATCAAAAAGAGAGTTTTTGGTTGAATCGTTGTAAAGTCCTTGCTAGATTGTTCTTGTGTGTGCTAATCTTATTGAAGGTTGGTGCTCCTGGTAAGTTCTAATCCCTCCTTGTGCTTGTCTTAACTAGAAGACTTGTGTAAGGTTAAAGAAGTGCGGGTTAAGGAAATCTTCTCGTTCAAGGGTTTTGACACATCATTGGTCAAGGTTCTTTGCGGAATTATCTTAGTTCATATCTTTCTATATCTTTCATTTATCATACCATATCCATCTTCTTATATTTCCATATCATCCACTAATCCGTGTTTTGAGTTTCTAGAAAAATCGATATGTTATTCACATAAATTGACCGATTTATTCTATAGAACAACCCGATTTTTATCCCAGTTAAGGGCTTTCAATTTAGATCGGGAACTGCGGCTTATCCCCGCATCACTTTTATATAGTCATTTGTATCCAGGTTAATTACTCGGACTATGGACTTTAAATAATTTTATAATTTCAATTCACTTAATGGGGTTTCATATATCAAAACGGTTTGGATGAGCCCATTTGTTATCTATAAAATTGATTGGATACTTTATTTAATATTAAAGCGATAATCAAATATGTGTATTAATAACTCATATATAAATCAAAACATAATGTCATAAAAACAATAAATAGTTTTATCCATCAAACATAAAATTCTCAAAGAACTTTCTAATGTGCTTAAGCCCTTTGACTCTAGTATGGCTATCATGTTTAGGCCTACTCACGGGTTTTGGCAACAGGTCTATAATGTTATATGTGTGCACTTTGCACATCCTCACATCACCTCTATCAACATAGTGTCGAATAATGTGGTATTTCATCAGATCATGCATGGACTTGGAGCTAGAGCTAGGTTCCTTGGCTTGAGCAATTACACCATTGTTGTCACAATAAACATCAATTGCTTAAGAATTGATAGAAACAAAACCGAGCTCATCTATGAATTTCCTAATCCAAACAACTTCGTTAGCTACTTCTCCAACAACTATATACTCTGCCTCCGTTATAGAATTTGCAATTGTACCTTGCTTTTGGCTCTTCTAGTTGACTGCTCATCCATTTATAATGAAGACGTATCCAAACTGTGATTCAAAATCACTTTTGTCTATCTGGAAACTCGCATCAATATAGCCTTTGACGACTAAATCGTCATCACCTCCATAAACCAATAGATCGTCCGTAGTTCTTCTTAAGTCCATAAGGATGCTCTTTGCCGCAGACCAATGTGCTTCACCAATGTTAGATTGTATTTGATACACATGCTCAAAGTATATTCAACATTTGTGCGGATACAAATCATAACATACATGATGAATCCAATTGCCGAAGCATATGTTCATCATCCTCTCAATCACACCACGTTTCTTAGGTCTTGTTGAGATGTGAGCCTTGTTGCATCGGTAGGTGCCCTTTCTTTGAGTTCATCATATTGAATCTACCAAGTACTTTATCTACATAATTTCCTTGACTAAGATCAATAATTTGAACTTTCATATTCTTCCTCTTCCTCCACTACTTCTACGATGCCTTTATTATTATTTAAGGCTAGGTCAAGAGCTTCTTCTTTTGTTATTTCAATATAATCTAAGTTTTCTTAAGCAAGTTAATTATTCTTTCTATTTTTACATTCATTAGCATAATGACTTATTTCTCCGATGTCCAACATTTGCATCTCTTTTTCTTCTCGAAAATAATAAGAGACTTGTCTAAAGAACTTTCTTTTTTCAACAAAGGGTTTTTGATAATATTTTTTCTGATATTTCTCCCCTCTTTGTTAGTTAAAGTTTTTCTTTTTATAACACTTTCTTCCATAACCAATTTTCAGGTCATCTCTTGGTTACATCCCCATTCTCTAGGAAGATCCCAACAATTTAGAAATTGTCTTTTCATGTTAGGTTCCCTTAACTTCTTGACATTTTTTCTCCACCCATTTTCTAATAAACCTTAATCTATTTTCTAAGGTATCCTTCGAGTTGTATTTTTCTACCCATTTGTAAGATCCCAGTTTTGACCTTCACCGCCCCGCGGTGAAGAAGGCCGCCCCAGCGACCTTGAGGTCTGTCACCGCCCCCGCGGTGACAATGGGCCGCCCCTGCGGTTGAGGCAATCCGCCCCTGTGGATTAGCTGCAGATCGCGCCTGATCTATTTTCGTTCATTTTATCTTTCTTCCATAGATAGAATATCCGATCTTCTATCTTATGGGCCGGCTTCCTTATCTTCTTCTTAACCCTAGACGTCCTTCCTTTCTATCTTTCCAGTCCGCCTCTATATATTCCCGTCTTTCATCCTTCTTTCCGTTTTTCGTTTACGTTCGTTCAAACCTGAAGCTGCAGCCGTCTTCCTTGCTTCATGTGATCTTACTGAACGTGTAAGTCTTCTCCTTTGAGTTATTCATCACGTTCAAGTAGTTGTTGCATGCCTTTTCCTTCTACTTTGTTTTCTCTTTCGTTCTTCCTTTTTCTCCAAGAATCAATTTTGAACCTTGATTGTTATTTGCATCCCCGTTGTTGATGTGTTGTTGTTCTCAGACTCTTTTTGGTTGAGTCTTAACGTGGTTGAATCAAAGGTTTGAGCTTTGAATCCCTTGCTGTGAGTTTCTGTTGAGAAAAAACCCGACAGTGGTTGCTGTCACGTTTTCCGCCCCCGCGCCTCTGCAGTGCCGCCCCGCGGCAGTCAGCCCCTGCGTCTGTCCATCCACCCCTGCGATTTTCTTCTGCAGTAACTCTCATTCTTGTGAGTTACTTCCTTCCTTGCTTTCCTCGTTCCTTTCCTTGTTTCTTATGGACGTTCCTTGTCCCCAAAGTATGTTGTAAGACTAAGGTTGAGCCCTTGGATTGTGGAGAACTCTTAGAGATCATTGAGATTAGAAGTTATAGACTTCTAGCAACCGTTTCGTTCCTGATTTGTGATGCTTGTGTGAACAGGATTTCCTTGCTCCATTTCTAAGGAAAACTGAGTGTTCTCTGAGTTGTTGTTGAGCTTTTAGATTACCTTCGAGTGAGGTAAGTCCCTTGGACTTAGCTTCATTCCGCGTATTAGTTGGATTGTATTGGCTTGTTTGCGTTGTCTATCATGTTATAATGGATAACCGGAATAGGATTCACCTTTTATAACCTTAACTGGCCCAAGTGTATGATAACCGGGCGGTGACAACTTGTCTAGTTCTACAGGAGACTAGAATGTGCTCTTGCAACCCAGACCCGTAGGTAACGGATAGTACTGATCTATTCCTATTGGTATACGGAAGGGGAGGCGAGTTTTAGGAGATTCTCGTGTGACAAAAGAAGTTGAATTAGTAATGGATAACTAAATGAAAGATAATAACCGGTTGAGTGTGAGCATGTTATATGTTTACTTTTACCTTATGTGGGTTTGTGCCTTTACGTTCTTTTTGATATCTAGAATGTTAGCTAACGGTTTATACCGTCGTTGTAGATGTTCCACATGTTCAGGATGCTGCTGAGTGATCCGGATGGTGTGGTCAGTCGGGGTTCTCGTACATTATAGGACGGGATCGGGTTTATGTTTATGTTGTTACTTTTCCCTTTTGTTTTGAACTTGGCTGCGAGTATTTTACGCTTTCCTTTGTTTAAACCTTTGGTCTTATTTTGAGTTTTGGTTTTTATTCGTTTGTGCCTTGTTGTAAGATCTGTTGTGTTGTTGATACTCTGAGGGTCGGGTCCCATTGTGAGGTCCTAGCCCGTAACGCTTCGAGTTCCCAGAACTTGGGGTGTTACACCATTCTTGGTACCCATCACTAACTTCTTCATTTATGGGTTTAAGTAGTTTATCGAATAGCATTTGAAAGTTAATCCGGTTATCTCCCACCATATAGTAATAATATTCAAATTCTGAAAGATAATTTTCTGAATATCTCATATTAGAAATTTCAAGTGTATTTAATTTTCTTTGCCATTTGATTAATTTTTTTTATCTTTATCATGTATGTCTCCAATAAACTCAGATTCTAAGGCTTAGCTGAATTGCCTAAACATAATATTTGGTGTTTCTACTACCCTTAAGGTTTTTTAATCTGTTCATCGATTCCTTCATACCAATATGCCACAATCCCATACAAACTACGCTTGATATAATTTAATAAATTTGCAGATCTCCAATCAACGTTCATGTTTAAGATGTTCATCATACTTTTCTTCCAAAAGTCTATCACATCCTCTCGGTTTCTTACTTCATCTAGATTAAACTTATATCCAGTTTCACCGATGGGTTCAAGCAAAAGTACTCTTTTGTTAGGTCTATGATTTGACATAAACCTAACTCCGGATTTAGTTGTTCTCACTAAAATTTCTTTTGGTTCTAAATTAACTCTTTGTTGACTCGTTAACCCTTGTTCATATTTTCGATATCAAGACCTAGTGGCCTTGTTAACTTATTGTTCTTGAACTATTTCCTCTTCCACTTAATTAACATCTATAACTCTTTTTTCCATCTTTTTATTTAATTTTCTTTTAATTTCACGTAAGGGTATGGTCTATACGTCTTTCAGTTTGATTAACCCTATTTGTTGATACATTTCTTTTTCATCGGTGTAGTAAGCGGATTTGTCACTATTCAAAGAACTCATTTCTTTTTCTGACATATCAAGCGTCTCCTTGATTTTGTAGCTCTTCTTATGTTTCTTCTTTCGTTTCAGATTTTTTAGTTAAGCTTGGTACGAATAATTTATTTTGAGGATTTCGTTTTGGAATGGATACTTATAAGAAAAATCGATTGACTTTTTTGTTGGAGGGTTTAAGATGTTGTTGCTCCAAGATGTCTAATTTTGTTGATAATTTTAAAAATTAATTTTTTTTATTTTCTTTGTTGATAAATAATAAAGTAGCATATACTTCTTCCTGATATTTTATTTTCTTCTTTCACGAATTAAATCAGTACTATCGTTAATTATAGTATTTAAAATAGTTTCGTGAAGACCTTGTCCAACGTTTAAATGTTTTGCATGTAGTGCTAGTTTATGTGGACAGTTCTCCAGTGATACTTAATTTTTTGGATTTTTTAATTAAAAAAATTAAGTTTATTTAACTACTTGACTTTGATACCAAATGACAGGATCACACTAAAATTATAAAATACGACTTAAAGTTATAAACAATAATATAAATACAATTTATTATAAACCGGGTGTCTTAAAAATAAATTTTGAAAATTTATGGGTAAAAAAAAAGTAAGATTGATGAGAGTGTATATATATGAAGGGGGATAAACAAGGTGGGTAGGAATAAGAATAGGATATGGGTTGCGTATCCATTAATTTGATAGAGAAAGGTGACGAAGGCATTACTTGAGCACAGAGTCCCCTCCCTGTCTTTGTTCCGTGGTCACTGCCTGCCGCCTGCCCCCACCCCCGTCTTTCATGGGGGTTCCTATTTGCGTCTCCCCATTTTTACATTTTTTTTAATTTTTAAACTTCTACTGTAGTTGATCTATTTTGCTTTGTTTTCTTAAATTTAATGAAATTGATACACATAACATAACATGTCGTATAGTGTACACAAAAGGTAAACTAACCGTCATGAAAATATAATACCAACCACCAAACTAGTTTGCAGCCTGTGACTAATAATTTGATTAGATTTTGTGATCATTTTTTAAACCTGATTTTTTTTTTACTAAACTACTTATAAATTATGGGTTTTTTTTATCCATTATTTTGATAGTACTTGATAAATTGATGGATGGAACGCAATTATATCCCTTATAATTGTAAATTTATCGGCTTCATTTTAATAGGCTATCACGTATATAAAGTAAGGTGGTTATATTATTGTTGAAGAAATATTCACATGCTTGTTTTAACCGGTTTCTATTTGACACGAGTGACCATAAAAATAATGAAAGCTAGAATATTGACATTTGTGATATTTTTTAACCGGTTGTCAACAAGATAATACCCATACGGGTGGAACCATTTCTTTAATTCTATTTTTGAAAGAAAATAATCAACATCTAAATTTTTTTTAACGAAGCACATTTTTCTAATTTTTATTTTAGTAAAACCACTTTATATGATATAACTAATTTAATATTCACACATTGTGTGATTTGTTTTTAAACTTTGACTATAACATACTTAATATCATAATTTTTTTACATATATTTGTAAACTTGTGATTTTTAGTGTATATATTTAAAACTTTGTAAAATAATATAAAAACATGTTTAACCTCAATTAAAATTTCAGCAACAGATTGTATCTTTCTTCTCCCAATTCTACAAAATAACATATAATTATATGACATTAATTATGAACTTTGACATGTCATTCATAATCATTTTCGAGTTTCGTATTGGATTATCTGACTAAAATATCCCTAATTAATTAATTTAAAATGAGTAATTTTATCATTATTTTAAAAAAAATGTATTTTATTATGCTTATAAATCATTTAAATTAAATAGTTTTGTATTAAATAAATGTTTAAACAATTCGTGTCAATGTATTTTTACAATATTATTATAACAAAATTTTAAATGTGTTTTTTTATTAAAAAAAATCTTAAAGTTGTATCTAAACAAACAAATAAATAAAATCATATTGATTTTAATTACTTCAGAAATAAAACTAGTGAAAACGCATGTGTAATGAAAGTAAATAATACTTGACTCAATGACATTTAAACTAGTGGCTTTTGACATTTTGACCTAACGGATGAACTTGATCTTGTAATCATAGATGATATTAACTAGGTAATGGGGACCACTGCCATCATCCGACTCGTTATTCATCCTTAACTTTTGTTACCCTTACCTACCGGGTGGATGGGTGGATCAAAAATTTTTTCCCACTGAATTAAAACCCTTTTTGTTTACAGATAAATAGATAATATTCAACCAATTTTTTTTTAAAAGGGAAAATTTATTAAAGCTAAAACTAACAAATCATTTGATCTGTCACAACTCCTAAAATGGTCGGAATTAAACATAAGTTCGAAATAGTTTACATTGTTCCAAATGATAAAAAATCCAAAAGTGCAAAGTCAATAAAACAAATAGCATTATACAAAGTTGTTTTCAACTTCAGTCAAAACTCTCAAAGTTGAATTGCTCTCTTCGACTCACCCTCTTTAATAAAGGAGAAGATCCTACAAGAAAAATAACAAGGTGTTATAAATTTCGATTATAAAACTTTGGAAGGGGGCTATGACGGAGTTCACATAATGTTGGAGTTGAAGTTTTCAAGAGGAAATGGGGTAGAATCTTAAGCTTATATATAGGATTGTTACAAGAAATGATATATTATAGCTCAATTTGAGTTTGTTAACTTTCTAAACGAGTAGAGTATGAACATATTTAAAACATTTGTTAATGTTTAGGCTCATATCAACCTTGTTAATGTTTAGGCTCATATCAACCTTGTAAATTTTGACTTTTCGAAATCTGTCCAAGGACTTTTCAATTTTCGGATGGTATCCTTGAATTTTAATCATTTTCTAATTATAGACGCTTTTTTGGGTAGGTTCATGGACACCGTCAATCCGAGTCAAACTGTCAGTGCTAATAAGACTTAATAAAACACAAATGTATCAATTGTATTATACACCTATAAATATAAATTATAAAAATAAAAGATTAAAGCTAAACTAAAATAAAAAAATATAATATCTAGTATCTATGATGGCACAATTGTATTGCCCATTACTTGTTAAGGAGACAAAGTGGACAAGCTATCTTTGTAGTTATTGGGCCAACCTCAAAGTAGCAGGCCCAAATACAATGGAATTGTACAACTTGATGACACCGGGTAAATTTACTTTTCACTTTTTACCATTCTAAGAGGCCCAGAAATGAAATTTGGTGATGAAGTTGATGACAAGACCAGCTTGGTGCTTGCATAAGGATAATAAGATATTTTTCATGAAAATAATATGATATCTATATCTATATCTATACTATATTAAAAGTGAGACATCCTCCAATGAATAGTACGTTTCCAATTTTACCCTTATAGTTGACTATTTGACTATTGTACCCTCATCCTTTGTAGAAATTACCGTCACCCTTTTTACACGTATTTTATCAACTCCCAATATCTTTGTCTGATTCAACACGTAGCCATCCGCGTGTCGACTCTTCGCCAGCTTCTTCACCGTCTCCCTTCTCCTCTTCTATTGTGAAGGTGTGCGAAAGAAGATTGTCCACCCCACAACATCACCACCTATGGCGATTTCCTCGTCAAACCCTAAAACTTTGATTCATCCATGCACCCTCTTCACTAAGTTCTTTTTCTAAGCTTTTCTCTCCACCGTCTTCGCTTGTCTCTTCAGCCTTTGTCTTCCAATGACGTCTCATTTACAACAATCTTGTACGGACTATGAGTTACCGCAGGTATGTTGTTCGACGTTGAAGCCTCAATCTCCTCTTCTTCAAGCTTTCGTTTATGCCCCTTCTCCCTCCCATTCCCCCACTGACTCAGGAATTTACCTAAGGTACCAGTGCGTAAATGAGACACGGAACTCATATCGGAATTTACCCTAATTCAACACTTTCCTTTTTGGAATGTCATGCCCGTCTTTTGATTTTCAGGTGGGATACCGCTCTCCAATTTTGACGGGTTTTCAATCTCGATTTCTTCTTCTTCCTTTCTCTTAATCTTCATTTTTCCATAATCGCTTAAGGAACTTTGATTTTAGGATTTTCACTCAAATCTGAGCCACTTTCAATGATCTCACAATAAAATGCCAAAATCCCTCAATTTAATGCAAGAAAGGAGAGTTCACCGATTAGCTGCTTCGGCCGCTAGACGAAAGTCAAGCGCCAGGCATGGACGATACAAAGCGAGACTTCTACAAGAAGGTGGTTTCCTACCTGACAATCGGAATCGATGCATGTCTCTGCTCTCTTCAGCAAAATGGTGATGTGCTCCTCAACTTCTGGTATTCTTTTGAAGAAGATGTGTTATCTGTACGTTTTGATTTTAAGGTTTTAGAGGAACCGAGAAATTTATTACTCAACTCACGCACTTTAGGTGCTCGATTAAATGCCTGAAAGAAAATTCCTCTACACTTTTGAATATTCATTTGAAATTTTTTATGCAAGCCTATTTGATTGGCTTGTAGATCAACTAAATAAGTCGCTTGTTGTTGGTAGATGGCATACAGGGAGAGCAATCAGCATACTTGATATTTATGGGTTTGAATCATTTCAGGTAATCTTTTAGGTTTTTAAATAGTCCAAGTAATTCCTTTGTTCTATACTTTTCTCATTGTTATTGTGATTTTCATTCTCAGATAAACAGTTTTGAGCAGTTGTGTATAAATTACGCAAATGAGAGGTTGCAGCAACATTTCAATCTCCATCTATTTAAACTCAAGCGAGCTGCAGGCTTCTCTCCTGTGGTGCTCGCTTCCCTTGCGCTTCCATTTTTCGTGGAGGCAATTGCTTGCAATTCTAGAAACAAGTGCCTTGTCCAAATTTTGATGTATTTCGCCGTTTCTTTTTCTCCGGTCTCTTATTCAACACCCAGCTTTCTCTGAATTTTAGTTTGGATATTTTTGTACAAGCTCCGACTTATTGACATTGTTGGAATCCATAGAAATTCATATGTAGCTTCCTCAAACAGCACAATAGAGGCTTTATCAGTAATCTGAGCCTTTCATGCCAAGCAGGGCAGATATATGGTCATTTGGCATTACATCACATGAACTTGCTCATGGCCATGCCCCCTTTTCAAGATATCCGCCAATGAAGGTACTTCTTATTTATCACCAAGAGGTTTTAGAATGACTTCTCTTATTGATGTGGTTGTCTTTCTGTTATTGAGGCTTTAGCAGTAATTTGAGCCATTCATGCCAAGCAGGGCAGATATATGGTCATTTGGCATTACAGCACATGAACTTGCTCATGGCCATGCCCCCTTTTCAAGATATCTGCCAATGAAGGTACTTCTTATTTATCACCAAGAGGTTTTAGAATGACTTCTCTTATTGATGTGGTTGTCTTTCTGTTCTTGTAATTCATAGGTCTTTTTAATGACGTTGCAAAGTGCACCACCTGATCTTGACTATGATCGAGACAAGATATTTTCAAAGGTTTTCTTCTTCTTTGTAAAAAAAATCAAGTGTTGTAGTTTCTAAAATTTAACCATAAATTTTATTGGTGTCACTTTACACTTTTGGACTCTTATTCATGCAGTCTTTCAAAGAAATGATAGCTTCTTGCTTGGTGAAAGATCCAAAGAAACGCCCCAGTGCAGATGAACTCTTGAAGCATAATTTTTTTACAAGTGTCAAAACACAAGAATATCTAACTCGAACTATTCTTCAAGGACTTTCACCATTGGGTGAAAGATATATGATATCTAAGGTCATCTACTTGTCTCATGCCATCTTATTCTTGTAGTATTCAAAATTTAACCATAGGCTATCATACATGGTACACAAAAAGGGCTCCTCTGCTAATGTGTACTTTCTCTAACTACTTAGGCAAAAGCTGCGGAGCTCCTAGGTGAAAATATTGCTTTGCATGGAAATGAAGAGAACATATCTATGGTAATTCACTATCAAAGAGTAATCTCCTATATGAAAAATTAATCAGTCCTCTAGAATCTGTGATTTTCTGTCACCTCTTGTTGTGTAGATCTAAGTTGCAATTTGTTTACATTGTTTTCAAACATATCAGGCTATAGTTTTGGTGGACTATACGCTTCATTGTCTAGGATAATTACGAGATCTTTGCAGCAATCAACAATATAAAAAAACACAGCCCTCTTGTAACATGCTTCTCTTTACAATTGATTGCCCAGTTCAAAATGATGCAGTGTTAAATACCTGTTTTGTTTTGGACAGAATTTCTGAGCACTTGCAGAGGCCAAGGATCTTGGTATATTGAACTGTATTGTGACAATTTCTGGGTTTATCTTTGTACTTGATTATATCTTAACATAACCTTGTTTATTTTTATCAGCAAGAGTAGATCCAAGGGGTAAGTGCCTGGGAATCTTAACTTGGAGGACTTGCATAATCTAAGACATGGTAATTAGTATGGATATTTAGTATGTTTTTATTGTGACTTGTTTCTCTTTGTTAATGTAGACAATCTTTACCTATTTCTCCTTTTGTTTGTACAATTATACAAATTAATCAAGTTTGTACTTCATACTTGATGCAAGGTCTCTGATTTTTATAAACGATCAAATTTGGAGTCGAGTCCTACAAGAAGTGCACAAGTTGAAGCTTCACAGGCTTCTATTAATCAAGACTTTCAGATGCTAGGTGAAATAAAACATGGTGCATGCCCTGCAATTTTGTTTAAATCTTGCTGATATGGTTGACTTGAAAACTAAGCTTACCATGGTAAGGTCACTTCTATTCTATCATTTCTCAAAACATTTCCTTCATTCTTGGGTCAAGTTTGATTTTGCTGTTTTCACTTATTCATTTGTCATCTTTTTCCAGGGATCGCCCAGCGAAGGCGAAGTTGAGTCCATGCTTATATAAGGACATGTCTGTCACAGTGATGGTGAATTCAATGGAGCTCTTAATTGATCTTATGCGGTTTTCAGGTCCACTGTTACCTCTATCATCTAAGGCCATCTTCACGACACACATATTTGCTGCAGGGGAGTTAAGTTCTGTTGATAACTATTCTTGTGATTCTCCATTTGAACCAAATAGTCCCTTATATGGATTTTCTGAGAGAGTTGACAGTGAATGGTTGTTAAATATTCTTACCCAAATAGCCCCCTATATAGATTTTCTGAGATATTTGACAGTGAAAGGTTGTTGAAGATTTTTTTACCCATACCAACATGAAATTTGGATGCTCTTTCGGATCATATGGAATGAGCATATCATCTCTGAATTAGATGATAATATTAAGGCAGACAACATCCGGGAGCCAAGAACCGAGCAGCAACAAGTACAGTGGGATCACGAGTGAGTATGGTATCAACCCGTCTGGCTTGAGTGGTGAAACTCAGACAACTTGAGAAATGGAGATGGGAAGGGTGAAGAGAGATAACAAGGGTTTCAGTGGAGGTTGGAGCAAAGAATACACCAACACCACTAGAGACTGAAATGTAAATTTGTAAATTTGTGAAACAGGTTGAAGGAATGGAAGAAAGGCTTGTAGGCGTATCTTACTTTCTTCCTAGGCGTATCTTACTTTCTTCGATTATTACAAAATAAATGGAATACCATGCATATGTAGCGAATTATTACAAAATGAACGAATCCCGATTTGATATACGACATGTAATTTCCGAAATTATCTACGATGTGCGTGCTACCGTATTCATCTACGGCGCGCGTGCGAAGCACGCGCGTCCCGACTAGTATACAATAAAAGCACCACATGTCATGATTCATACAAGACACAAATTTAGCAAGATTCGAGCAAGATGGCACTTGGTGATGATACCAAAGGAAAGAAAAACATGACATTGCAGCAAAAGATGGCTATTGTGCATTGTATATGCTATGTTACAAACAATTTCTTAATGTCATGTCCATATCAACTACAACTACAACTACTAGATAAGTCGTTTCATGGTTTAGTGCACTATAAAGGATCCATGTGTTGTCTCCTCTTGGCTTTTCTTACTAAAGTTCATCCAACCCTATGTAACACTCGGATTTAGGAATCCGAGATATTACGGTTAGAACCTTGACTTCCGATTCTAATTTAATAACGATTTTATTGTATCCTTCAACAATGCACAAATGTATAGGAAACAAAATGATGGCTTTGAAAACATGTGAAAGTAATAATGTTATACGTGTATGCATAGCAATGACAACCTTGTTTATGGCGAATATTATTTTTTCTTGTATCAATCTCGGGACCTAACGACATGAAAGGTATGTACATGTCCAGTGAGCCACACACACAAACACTAACCTCAAGAATAAATACTAACCTCTTAATATAATGTTCGTTTTACTAGATGAATGTCATACTTGAATAGCAACCCGACCCTTGTGAATACGCCAACCCGGCTGACCGTCTTCTCCATACTACTTTTTAATTTCCTTACCCTACAAAAAATCTAACAACATAAAATCATAAACAATAAAATCTTTAATTAACACTCATACAAAAGAGTTAGGTACTAAGAAATGCCAAATCACACATCAATGAATAAACTTAACACATAAACTTGCTTTCACAAAACCTAATTATTGTTTCACTTTATATTAAACTTATTGTCCGCCAACCCTCACCTTTGTTCCGTTATACTAATAAGAATAATTCATGTTTTGTTAAATTTATAAACGAGACTAGTTTAGACATTGTAGAAATCGATTGATCTCTCGATATCGAGTTTCGCAAACCATCTCTCTCGAAAAAGAAAGGATCTTTCAACCTTCATAAGACAAAAGAAAGCCTATTATTAAATATTGATACTATGGAATTGCATAAATCTTAACTAAAAGTGATTAATTAGGTTATTATAGTTAGGTATATGACCACATTTTTAGATATTAGAGGTTTATTTTAATTCGTTTTATTTTTACTAGTCCCTAAATATATCCTTTGTGTAATCCCAAAGTTGATATATTACAATGTATAATTGAATATATGTTGAGTATGACATCTTTTTCAGTATACTGCAGTGACTGTGCTTCATCATTCATAGATTTGTCCTAATAATTGAAATGTGTTTAACCTGCACTGGATTTCCTTACTGCATATGTCATGGCTATGTTTACAGTAAGATATTGTACACTCATCTCACTGTTCAGGTAAAGGACTTTTATTTAACACTGTACAATCTAAGTAAAAAAAATACAAAGTAGGGGACCAGACTACAAATTTGCATCAACTATATACGTAACTTGAAAAGGAATCTTTATTCTACTGCATACTATAAGCATGCATTTATATGCATTATTATTAGGTCATGGAGAGCCATAGTCGTCTTAAAGTATGATATAGAATCTACGTAGAGCGAGAGTCGTGTGGATACGAACGCACATGCACGTTAAGCTAAAGTCTAGCTGACGCATAAACCCACTAAGATTTCATCGTAAAATTAAATGGCAATACGGTTAGTTCACCGATCTTATATACATGGATGACAATGGATCGGGTGACGGGTGGATGACCTTGACCGCCAACCGATCCATTACACAGAATTGTCCACCGACCCACCACCTGCTAAGGATCTCACCCGCATCCATCGGATAAAACGGGTTGATCGGGTGAGATTTCGGGTGTTCTACACTTCATTTATAATTTTTTACAAATAAAATATTTTACTGAAAATAAAGAGCATACTTAAATCCAACTAAAAATAACATAAAATTATACATTATATCAATACAATACATAACCAATCAAGATCCAAAATTTATAAAAAGATGTAACGAATCAATAATGACCGCGAAATATATTAGGAATCGAAAGAAAATAAAGTAGAAAAAATTATAGGATTTACTTTGATATAAATTATATAGTAAATAAATAATGGTAAAAAATTTATAATATAAAATTACAAATATTAAAAGTATATATAACTTTAAGCGGGTGAATACGGGTTGGATGAATGGGTGGATGGTGGGTCGGGTGATGGGTAGATGAAACTTTCACCCGGATCCTACCCAATCCACCGCCCACTTTTACCGTCTTTTAAAGAATTTTTACACTTTTTCGTTGGATCGGATAGTCGGGTATCTATCGAATACGAATGAAATTTCCATCCCTACCTGTATACTGATTTTTAGGATAAAACCAATTTGAATTGAAGGTGTACAGCAAAATCCTATAATATATTAGGTGATGGAGAGTATTAAGGTTGGTGCATTACTTTATTTATTTATAAAGAAATAAGTGTTGGCCTGGGCTTCTTCTTTAGAGGACAAAATAATTGTCAACAGTTTGTAAAATAGTGTTGCCCCATTGTCAATATGATTTTTCCCGAGACAGTTCAAATTCAATGTTCTTGGCTTTTGATGACGTGGTCATGCAATGATTAGTTAGATTAAGCATATGATTTTGGTGTTTATTTAAGAAATGATTAGTTGTATTCTTTGCATTAGGCACATGCTTTTCACTTGGCTAAGATGATGCCAATCATTTCAAAACTTAAACTCTCCATGTTCCTATCTTATCTAATGTTAATTTAGTAATTAATTCTGCATTTTGTTACGTCTAATAATATCTAATATAAAAAAGCTTTACTACCCCGATCTTCTCATACTATTAGATTTCTTAAATAAAACGGTTTAAATCATCCCAATGTCTTGAGCATACCCGATGATTCGAATTCGATTAAAATCAAACTCAATCGGATCACAATCTTTGTCGCGACTAACTCAAATCAGTTCTAATTGAATCAAGATCTGAAAATATGAATGGAATTCATGTATGAGTATTTGATTTGTTTATGGATTGAACATTTCATAATTTTGTTGTCAAATTGAATTAGGTGAAAGTGTGAGAGAGTAGTTCATTTTGGGCCGGAACAGGCCCACAACCTTTTAAGTTCCTCAATTATTGATTAGTATTGGCCTTTTTATTCCTTATACTCCTTCCTATATTTCTAAGTTATTTACATTTATTTACCTGTAAACTCGGGTCCATCACTAAATTGCACAAATCCAACTCCAAATCTGCTCTTTTATTAATGGGTCGAAATTCGAATCGGGTCAATTCCAATAACACTCGCTTTACACATATTTAAAAAATAGAATTTGATCTCTTTTAACGACATTTTAGGTTTTATGCAACAAGGTGACATTAAGGATTCACATAGGGTTTCAATAAATATAATTCGAAAGTTATAAAGACATGGCAGTGAAATTACCAAACGTCAACCTGTTACACATTTTGAATGCGTAACAAAATTTTCACGGTTACACAATGTAAATGCGTAATAGTGTAAAAATTTGTTTATGAATTCTTCAAAAAAATAAAATAAAATTATGACATTAGCCGTGTCAACATATCAGATTTATCTTTACTTTTTTGATACGGTTCTGGAGGCTGGATACATCAAAATGCGCTTCCAGTTGATATTTTATAAATCATTTACCGTGTATTTAAAATTTCTATTATAATTTGAAGAATCTTATCCATATTGGACAAGGATTGAGAGATGAGATTACCACTAATAAAGCATAAAGATAAGAATAAGGGGTTGAGAGAAGTCAAATTTACTTGTTGCCATGGATAAACATTGAAAAAAATAAAAGAAAAATGAGTTTACAGTTGAGTCAGTGAAACCTGAATGATTCATATGATACACATTTAAAACAAATTAAATGCATGAGATGAAGAAATTGAATAGTAAAGGAGATCTACCATGACAGCTTCAACCTCTGCACACAATCTCAAATATTGTACCTTTGTCTTCATCTCTTTTTATCTTCATATCATCATCAATTTATTATGTTATATTCTATATTATCCTAATTAATAATATATTATTTTACTGTTTATTCATTTGTTAAACCTTTTTACCATTGGTTTCTTTCATGTTTTCACCAATACTTTGAATTCAACTGTCCTGTTTAATTAATATTGTAATTTATTTTTTAATATTTTAAATGCATCTGCTGGAGCCTGGAAGCAAGTGGGCAGTGGAATGGTGTGTCTCACCCCAGGAGGCAAACCCTCTCTGGCATGTCCTTTTGGCTCAACTCTCCATCATGTCTTTTTTTTGATAAAAATATTAAATTGACCTGCATTTTGGTAAATTATATAAAATCACCTGCCTTTATAATATGTGAACATTTCACAATAACATCAATAAATATGTATAAATGACACAAAATCAACCATGAATTTAGTTTCTCCTCAAAAAACTCACCCTTTACTCTTTTCTTTCTTAAAATGGGTTTAATAAATGACAAATTATTATATTGATTTTGTGAAAATTTGTAGTTTTATGGGTGGCTTTGTGAAATAAATGATGTTTTAAAGGTGATTTGATGTAATTAATCCTATAGTAAATTAGTCATCACCCACTCCCTTTATATGAGGCCCACACAACCATTTTTGTTGTGTCAAACATGTGGTACAAATTTGATTGGGGCTTTAATTTCAACATGACCTTTTTAAATACACTAATATTAATTTTAACCTGACCTTTTTATATAACTAATTATTCAGATACTAATTTTTATGTAGTAAATTTTTTAAAATATTTAAAAATGTATTAATTAATTTGAACAAATTACAATCCCGATTATTTTAATCCAATAATTATGTGTCCTTACTTTTGACCCTAAGTTTTATATATATATATATATATATATATATATATATATATATATATATATATATATATATATAAACTTATTCATGGAAGATCCTGAAGACTGAAGATATATTTTATCTTAAGAAAGTATATCATATGAATCTTGTTAGTTCTAGTTTTTATTTATTTCAACCTAGATTATTTAAGGATATATCCTAAACTAGTGTATAGCTCGCACCTTGTGCGGTTATCTTTATAATATTAGTTGTACGAACTTAAGATATATTTATGAAATTTTATAATAATGATTCGGATTTGATTATTCCCAAAACAAAAAAAATAGTCACAAATAAAGAACTTCTTATTATTCTACACTTCATAAAGTTAATCCTTATACAATGCACAATTTTTTTAAAAAACATTACAATGCACAACTCCGTTATAGACTTATAACTAAATTCCTTTAATATATTGTAATTATCTAAATGGAACCCGAAATATAATTTTGTAAAAAAAAAAAAGAATTGAAACAAAATGTGTGATAAATAATAATATAAAAATTGAA
>BSUD01000004.1:27785157-28052856 GCA_033239045.1 Fagopyrum esculentum | reverse complement strand
TGGTATATAATGCTTATTGGTGTATTAAAAAATTTATTTTAAATAATTATTTTTGGACTATAAATCTATTAGTTAATTAGTTAATTTTATTTTTAATTATTAAAATTATAAAAGATTTATGTGATCTACAAGCTAATAAACTTAACATAATTAAACAAAAATTTAATTAATATAATGTGGTCTATATCTACAAGATAAAAAAAAATTAACAAAAATTTAATTTAATTCAAAATTAACTTCAAAGTCCGATAACTATTATCTAAAAATTAATAAATTGAACGTTTTTAATATCTTTTAATATCATTTTATAAATATTTATTTAATAATAAATTAATTTGGTTGTTAAGGTGATTTGGTTGTTAAGTTGATTTGGTTTCTATAAAATTATTATTTTAATAATAAAAGATTTTATGGTTTAAAAAATAGTGTAAAAAATAAAGATTTATTGGCTTTAATTGTGGGAGCTCAATTTCAAAAATCATGCGTCCACAGCGCGCCACGTCATCAACCCGTGTTCTGTTTTAGTAAGTATAATAGATAATAGATTTGGTTTCTATAAAATTATTATTTTAATAATAAAAGATTTTATGGTTTAAAAAATAGTGTAAAAAATAAAGATTTATTGGCTTTAATTGTGGGAGCTCAATTTCAAAAATCCTGCGTCCACAGCGCGCCACGTCATCAACCCGTGCTCTGTTTTAGTAAGTATAATAGATTTATAGATGACGATAAAAAAATTCTATAATATAAAATTAAACAAAATCTCATACAATAACGGATAAATTAGTATTAATTTAAACAATTATAAACGCTTTTCAAGTTATCAAAGTATCAACCTTACTTGATAATCGACGTGGGATAGCAAATTCGCTGAAAACAGTAAGTAAACGACCCATAAAAAAGTAGGTCAAAGACCCATAAAACATATATTAATCCGTTATAAATAAAAATTATAGTTCAACTTAGCTAAAAAACCAAGAAATGTATCATTTGTTTAATCTTCAATATCCGTTATTAACCTCTATTTATACAAGTTCTCAAACCATCACTTTTGTAACGTATATTAATTTATGAATAATAATTATACTTCAACTTAGCCAAAAATCGCTGAAAATACGTAGCGACCTACAAAACAGTAGGTCAACGACCCACAAAATAGTGACTTAATGACCCACAAAACAGTAGGTCAACGATCTCCAAAACAGTAGGCCAACAACCCACAAAACAGTAGGTCACACGACCCACAAAACAATAGATCAACGACCCACATTACAGTAGGTCAACGACCCACAAAACAGTAGGCCAGTGACCCACAAAACAACAGGTCAACGACTCACAAAACAGATATTAATCCGTTATGAATAAAAATTATACTTAACTTAGCCAAAAGACCAAGAAATGTGTGATTTGTTTAATCTTCAAACCCTGTATTTATACAAGTTATCAAACTATCAGACTTACTTATAATCGATGTGGGATAGGGAATTCCGTAAAATTTTTTAACGTAAATAGATTGAGCTTATAATCCTTTAAAAATAAATTAAGAAAAAAAATAAAAATCTTCCCAACAAATAAATTACTTAAATTTCGACGGCTTAAAAATAAAAGAAATACGTAAACCAAATTACTTTGAAAATATTTCGGAGATCTTGTTAGTTAATTTTACAAAATTTTGTTTTATTTTTGGATTAATAAAAAAGATTTTATGGTTTAATAAGTTAATTAAAAAAAGATTTAACCCTACAAATTTGTGAGAATGACACGTCAGCTTTAGTGTCTTCTATTTTAGTATAGTATATAGATTTGTAATTATATATTTTATCTTTATAAGGCTATATAAACAAGGTAAATGTTCAGGTACGGCCCATATATTGCGGTACGGTCGTACGGCCGACCGTACGGGCGACACGTGTCCCGAAATTTTTTTTTTCTTTTCTAAAACGAAATTTTTTTTTTTCGGAAACGAATGAAAATTTGTTTGAACTACCATGTTATAACTTATGCACTATTTTCCTATAAACTTTGAACTATTCTCATATAATCCATGAACTATTACTTTTTAATATAATCCATGAACTATTCTATTATAATTCATGAACTATCCCATAATAAATTTTGAACTATTACTTTCACTCCTTTATAAATTTTTGCACTTTAAACTATTCTATTATAATTCATGAACTATTCTATTATAATTCATGAACTATCCCATAATAAGTTTTGAACTATTACTTTCAATCCTTTATAAATTTTGCACTATGAACTATTCTATTATAATTCATGAACTATCCTTTTAGAAGTTATGAACTATTCCTTAATAAGTTTTGAACTATTACTTTCATTCCTTTATAAATTTTGCACTATGAACTATCCTATTATAGTTCATGAACTATCCTTTTATAAGTTATGAACTATTCCATAATAAATTTTGAACTATAACTTTTACTCGTTCTTAAAATAAATTTTTTTTTCCGGGACACGTGTCGGCCGTACGGACGGCCGCACGGCCGTACCTGAATAATGTGCCTTACTTGAACACTTCCCAAGGGTTAATCCTAACATTAGGGTTGTTGCTTTTACAATACACAAACATCCGATCAAAGAAGAAGAGTGACAATCAATCATAAGGAAGAGACAGAGGGACGTCCAGAAAAACTTGAAGCGAGAAAGAAGTAAGCTTTTCGAGAGTTTGCATAGAAGGACTAGGATTACAAGTTGTATTGAGTTAGGTTGTTTTAATTGAAAGGAGTGTAGTTGAGAACTATGATGTAGTCAAGATAAGTAACTAATAAACTTGCTATGGAAGTCCGATCTAGTGAAACTAGGAAGTGAGTGAATTTTATCCCGATTTAATTGTTGATAAATTGACGTTTCTACTATAAATACCTTTGTTAAATTTTTAACTTTTATATTTTACTTGCTATTATTGATTACATTGCCTATTGCTAGGATGTCCCTATTGCTAGGATGTCCCTATTGCTATAATTAAACAAGACATTACTATGGAAAGAAAGAATGCTTACAATTTTTTTGACACAAGGAAGATCAAGATTGGAAGAAGGGATACCACACCTTCATTTCTTAAGCCAAGATGGTATGATTGACGGCATAAGAAACTGGGGTATTACATTAAGTCAAAGGACTATCAATGCTGGCAAATTATTGAATTAGGCAATGAAATGGTGCATATGAATAAACAAAAGAATAGTTGGGAAGATAGGAACCACAAAAATACCTAGAAGAACTTTACTTCCATTCAATACCTTTTGGGTGCTCTTGATGAGGAGGACTTCCCAAAAGTGACCGACTATACTACTCCGAAGGATATGTGAGAGACAATTAGATAAATGCATTAAGGAAGTTCCGATTATAAGAACATGAGACTTTATGCCCTTCAATCAAAATTTGAAAATCTAAAGATGAAGGACAATGAGAAGATCTC
Source organism: Fagopyrum esculentum (assembly GCA_033239045.1). Classification (NCBI taxonomy): domain Eukaryota; kingdom Viridiplantae; phylum Streptophyta; class Magnoliopsida; order Caryophyllales; family Polygonaceae; genus Fagopyrum; species Fagopyrum esculentum. Next base: position 28,049,414 of record BSUD01000004.1, on the reverse strand, counting down.
AAAGTACCACTCCAAGTTTCCTGTTATTTGCTACAAATTAGAACTTCACGGAGAAACTATCCCTAATTAAAAAAATAGTTTTGTGTAATGGGCTATCAAAGAAGTTTTCTTTCATTAAGGACATCCATTACAAAAGCAAATGAATCCAAATAGAGTATTATGGAATATGTGGTGGGTAGATTGATCAATGTTGAAATGAAACTTGTGGAGGAAAACATGTTTGAGAAGTCCTCCAAGGGAATTGATCTAAAGAATGACTGTGTTGCGAGCATTGTTGGAACTAATTTAAAAATAAACTATGAATTATACACGTTTTAACACATGGTGCGCCGGATACTTTGTGGGCACATTTCCGAAGGGCTCAGGCCATTGTCAACACCGAAAAGTGGGAGCTTTGACTTCGTCTTTGCGAGCTATTGCTCGAGGTATATTCATATGTTAAATTTGAGTTCCGTTTGAATGAGAAATGAAGACCCTGCTTGATAGGCAATAACTTGAGATAATAGTAAAAAATGGGGCAATCCTACATAGATTCTATTGAGGGAAATCCAATAGGATATATATAGGAGTAATGCACCAAAGTCCGTGACCTTTGGATCACTACCCATTTCAATGGGGAACGACATAGGCAAACCACCACACATGCGCACGCGCCGAGCCGAGCTCGAGCTCCGTGTCCGTGCCGTGTTGAGCTGAGCTGCGTTGAGACGAGACGGCGGACCAAGACGTAATGTGGGGTGACCACCTTTGTTATGCTTTGGGCTGGCTCTAACAATCCAACGGATCAACTAGACGGGATGAGGCAGGCCTTGGGTTAGACCCATCTCTACAGTAATCCCACAGATCAATCAACATCCCAACAAACTAGGTCAGTCAACAGATCCGAAATTGGGGGCATTAGTTGAGTCTTCCTTTGCTCCTAAAAACGTGCAGGTGGGTGGATCACCTTGACTTCCGTTTTGGGCCAGTAAATGGGCTCTGAAATCTTAGCTTCCGAGCTCCCTTATCTCGAGAGTGCAAAGCACTAACACTGGTTTGTAGATTACGAAAGACGGATTCGAACTGCAATTGTATCTTGGGATTCTTAAACACCGGTAATTGTCATAATACGGGGTATTTTTAGAATTAAGGAAATAGATTAAGTTTCGACTCTGCTCAACTGATGCACTTGATCGGTATAAATTTCCAAATTTATTTTTATCGTGCATTATTGTTTAACTAACGTGTTACAGGATTCCTACTTTCTTAATTCTAAAAAACAAAATTATATTTTGTTAAACTGTTGTGCACTAACCGTTTATTGAGTGTTGCTGATAAGGCGCTAGAATATTCAAACCTGGAATATTTTTCAAAATCGGGTACCCCTTCAAGCCTGACTCTTTGAGCGTAAGATTGTTTCTAGACAAGTTCGATGAAACTAATTTCAAGATATGGCAACAAAATATGTTATTCTTCCTCACCATGAATAAGCTGTCATTAGTTGGGTCTTCCTTTGACTCCTAAAAACGTGTAGGTGGGTGGATCACCTTGACTTCTATTTTGGGCAAGTCTTTGGGCTCCGAAATCTCAACTAACACTGGTTCATAGGCTTTCAGTAAATTACGAAGGCCGAATTCGAATTGTTTCATGTGATTCTTAAACACAATAATACGGGGTATTTTTAGAATTAAGGAAAGCGATTAAATCTCGACTCTACTCAACTGACGCATTTGATTGGTATAAATTTCCGAATTTATCATTATAGTGCATTATTGTTTAACTAACATGTTACAAGGTTCCTACAATCTTAATTCTAAAAAGAAATTTATATTTTGTTAAAATGTTGTGCACTAACCATTTATTGAGTGTTGTAGATAAGGCGTCAGAATATTCAAACCAGGAATTTTTTTCAAAATCGGGTACCCCTTCAAGCCTGGCTCTTTGAGCGCAAGATTGCTGCTAGACGAGTTTGATGGAACTAATTTCAAGACCTGACAACAGAAGATGTTATTCTTCTTCACCATGAACAAATTGGGTAGATATGTGACCGAGGATATACCCGCCAATGCGGGGGTACCCTTCCATGCTACTCCGAACGGTGACTATGTGTGCAAATGGTTGATTCTGAGCCGCCTGTTAGACCCACTGTACCAAGTGTACATCATGGTTTATACTTCTAGAAAACTCTGGGCTGCTCTATACAAGAAGTACAAAATTAGGAAAAATGTAGGCCATAAGAAGTTCATCTTTCAACAGTTCATGGACTTCAAAATGGTAGATCATAATCTCGTCATGAAGCAAGCTGAGAAGCTACAGCTTCTATTCCAAGACATCATTGCTGAAGGCATGAATATTTGTGAGCCATTTCAGTAGCAACATTCATCGAGAAACTCCCTCTGTCATGCAAGGATTTCAAGTGTTACCTCATTCACAAGATAAAAGAAATGACTATGGAAGAATTCATGGTCAAGTTGCGGATTGAATCAAGCAACCGTAACAACGCTGAAGGGAAAAGTAAGAAAAAGCTCATCTGACTGAACCAAAGGACAAGAAACGGAAGTTTCAACCCAAGCTCCCCAACAAGCAACCGACAAAGAAGAAGTTCGCAGGCAAGTGTCACAAATGTGGCAAAATGGGTCACAAGTCCGACGAATGCCGGAGTAAGGGTGACCCACACGAAGGCAAGGGCAAAGCACAAGCCCAAGTAATTGAAGGTGGTTTAATAGTGGTTGAGATGACTATTGTGACGTCTGAAGTGAATATGGTCAAAAGCAAACCGATGGAGTGTGATATGACACTAGTGCTACCCACCACATTTGTTATGACAAGGGGGTGTTCACCACCTATCAAAAGAATAAACAGGAAAAACAACTATTTATAGGGAATTCGTCCACATCAAAGGTCGAAGGCCATGGCAAGATAGTACTGAGAATGACGTCTGATAAAGAGCTGACTCTCAACGACGTCATGCACGTACCAGACATCCGAAAGAACTTGCTTTCCGGATCTTTGTTGAGCAAGCACGGATTCGACGTGAAAGTAGGATCCGATAAGATAACTATCACTAAACACGGGATTTATGCAGGCAAGGGATATCAAAAGGATGAGCTGTTCAAAATTTATGTATTGACAATCATCTCCAAAATTGTAACTGATGATGTTTCAATGAATAAAACTTCTATTGCTTATATTGTTGAGTCTTTTAATATTTGGCATGAATGATTAGAACATGTAAATTATTAGTCTATCCAAATACTAATGAATTTAAACCTAATTCCAAAATGCAAATTAAACAAAGACAAACTAGAGGAAGTAAAAAGTACTTCGTCACATTTATTAACGATTGCACAAGATATTGTTACATCTACTTACTAAGAAGCAAGGATGTGGTCTTGGAAAAATTCAAGGAATACAAGTTTGAAGTTGAAAACCAACTTAGTAAAACAATAAAAATAATACGAAGCGATAGAGGAGGCGAGTACGATGAACCTGTCAACACGTTCTGCAGAGAACACGGGATAGTTCATCAAACAACTACTCCTTATTCACTTGAGTCTAACAGAGTTGCGGAACGGAAAAACCGAACTTTGAATGAGATGAGGAATGCATTGTTGTAGGATTGTGGGTTAATCCAGAACATGTGGGGGAAGTTTTGCTTACCACCAATTATGTCGTTAACAAAATACCACATAAGGTAACTGGCAAAACGCCATATAAACTTTGGAAATGTAAAGCATCATCGTACAAATACCTCAAAGTGTGGGGGTGCCTAACAAAAGTGTTTGTACCACCTCCTAAAAAGGTCACATTCGGACCTAAAACTATTGATTGTAATTTCATAGGAACCAAGGAATGCTTTCTTTTTTGAAAACGTGTTTCCGTGTAAGGATAAATAAAATCCGAAACGAACTCGTGAGCAACGGGAGAAAGGCGCTTATGGGAATGAAATAGTAGAGGAAAAACCTCAAAGAAACAAAATAACTCAAACGGAAAAATCGGTTGGGAATGACTTCATTACGACATTTCTCATGAAAAAAACCCCGAGAAGTTATACATAACCATGTCTACACCTGACGCACCGTCGTGGAAGGAATCGGTCAAAAGTGAGATAGACTCCATTATGCAAAATCATACATAAGAGTTAGTTAACTTACCATACGGGTATAAAGCACTTGGGTGCAAATGGATTTTCAAAACTAAGTTGAAAACCAATGGCTCAATAGAGAAGTACAAGACTAGGCTTATGGTGCAAGGTTTCCGACAAAAAGAAGTGTTGGATTTCTTTGACACCTATTCTCCAGTTACAAGAATAACTTCTATAAGAATGCTAATAGCAATAACGGCCTTAAGAAACCTAGAAATCCATCAAATGAATGTAAAAACTGTCATTCTAAACGGAGATTTAGAAGAGGAGATTTACATAAAACAACCTGAAGGGTATGTTGTGTGTGGACATAAACACACAGTGTGCAGACTTGTAAAGTCCGTTTAAGGACCCAAATAAGCTCCTAAGAAATGGCATGAAAAATTTGATAACGTAATGATGTCAAATGGCTTCAACATCAATGAATGCAACAAATGCATCTATCTCAAGACTACTCGTACGAGATATATTATTGTGTTTGTATGTCAAGATATGATTATCAATGGAAGAAACAAATACATGATCAACCGAACTAAGAACTTACTTAGGGGTAAGTTTGACATGAAAGATATGGGATTAACGGATGTTATTCTAGGGATTAAAATCACTAGACACTCCAAAGGATTACCCTGTCCCAAGCTCATTATGTTGAAAAGATACTTGAGAGATTTAAGAACTACTCAAGTGGAACCGCAAAGAGTCCAATGGATCCTCAACTCCACTTGACCAAAAAAGTACGTGACTCAGTGTCACAACTAGAGTATGCATGTGTAATTGGGAGTTTATGTACTTAACCAATTGTACACACCCTAACTTGGTGCACTCAGTCAGTGTACTAAGTGGCTATACGAGTAACCCAAGACATTAACACTAGAAAGGAATAACTAGAGTATTGAACTATCTACGTTTTACTCAAAGTTATGGGCTGCACTATGGTAAATATCCAATAGTTCCAAAAGTATAGAATGATGCAAACTGGATATCCAACTCTAGAAACTCAAAATCCACAAGTGGATATGTATTTACACTTGGTGGTGCAACAGTGTCTTGGAAATCTTCCAAACAAACGTTATGGGCCAGATCCACAATGGAGTCTGAGTTCATTGCGTTAGAAAAATCAACATAAGAAGTTATGTGGCTTCGGAACTTTCTAAAAGATGTTCCGATGTGGGAAAATTCAATGCCGGCATTATGCGTACACTGTGATAGTCAATCGGTTATAGCTCAGGCATTGAACATTTTATACAATGGAAAGTCACGTCATATTAGACGACGACATAAGTCCTTAGAAAACTGATCTCAATAGGTATAGTCTCAATAGACTATATCAAATCGGCCGACAACCTAGGGGATCCATTTACTAAGGGTTTTTAAGATCATCAAGAGTAATGGGTTTAAAGCCTATTCCAAAAGAGGATGCTTGATGGACAACCCCACCTACATGATTGGAGATCCCACGATGTAAGTTCAAGGGGAAAACATAACCAAGCTGAATCGAGTGGAGCAGTGTCTCTACCCAGTTTCTAGAATGATAAATAGCACATACTATACGAGTTAAGGTTAAGCTTGGCTTTTAATAATTCCATCGCCTTGAAACAAAGTGGTGGTGGAGGGGGGGGGGGGGGGGGTATGAAAGATACTCTTTATGGCCAATTACCTTGTGAGCGTATCATGATGCCGTGTCTAGGAGAATAAGGTGAGGCTGAATTCGCCAAATTCACTCATGAGTAAGCAGGGTTGTTCAAGGCCAAAATGAACACAACTAGAGAACCAACGTTTTACGAGAAAATGAAACTGTGTGATCGTTGTTGTCTCGGTTTACATAAGAGCCCGGGTGGTTCAAAACATCATGTTCACTACCTGTTCGATTAAATCCAGCAGCTATTCACCATAGATGATTCAAGCCTGAAACATGACATCAATCCAGATGCAGTGATTTTTCGACTGTACTCTCGAAAATTCTATCTGTTTTACAAAATGGAGAAGCATATGTTTAGAATCATTTCTATTCATGTGGGGGATTGTTGGAACTAATTTAAAAATAAACTAAGAATTATACATGTTTTAGCACATGGTGCGAGGCACATTTCCGGTGGGCTCCGACCATTGTCAAACCGGAAAGTGGGAGCTTTGGCTTTGTCTCCACGAGCTATTGCTCGTGGTATATTCATACGTAAAATTTGAGCTTCATTTGGATGAGAAATGGATACCCGAAGTTGGTTGCTTGATAGACAATAACTTGAGAAAATAGTCAAAAATGGGGCAATCCTACATCGACTATATCGAGGGAAATCTAATGGGATATATGGAGGAGTAATGCACTAAAGGCCGTGACCTTTGGGTCACTACCCATTTTCAGTGGGTGAATAGTTTATGCAAACCACCACAGGTGTGCGCGCCGAGCCAAGCTCAAGCTCGAGCTCGTGGTAGTGGTCGTGCCGAGCCGTGTCGTATCGTGCTCGTGTCCGTGTGTGCCGAGCTGCGTTGAGACAAGACGGGCGGACCAAAACGTAATGTGGGCTGACCACCTATGTTATGTTTTGGGCCGACTCTATTAGTCCAACAAATCAACTGAATGGGATGAGGCAAGCCTTGGGCTAGACCCATCTCTACAACAGTCCAACAAATCAATCAACAACCCAAAAAACTAAGTCAGTCAACAGATCCGAAATTGAGGGCATCAGTTGGGTCTTCCTTTGACTCATAGTGGAGGTGGGTGGATCACCTTGACTTCCGTTTTGGGCCAGTCAATGGGCTCCGAAATCTCTAGCCCAGATCCGTAATAACCCCTCCTCAACCTCTCTAAATAGAGCCCTCATCTCCTCGTTTCAATCATCCCATTCACTTCTTCTTCTCCCCACCTTCCGAGCTCCCTTCTCTTGAGAGTGCAAAACATTAACACTGGTTCATAGGCTTCCGGTAAATTACAAAGGCCGGATTCGAACAACAGTTGTATCCTGGGATTCTTAAATACCGGTAATTGTCGTAATACGAAGTGTTTTTATAATTAAGGAAATAGATTAAATCTTGACTATACTCAACTGACACACTTGAACGGTATAAATTTCCGAATTTATTATTATAGTACATTACTGTTTAACTAACGTGTTACATGGTTCCTACAAGTATATTTAAGAGTACGATGTATACGTGGATGTGATATAGAGATTGGTGATGTTGAGATATTCCTTCATAAAGACTTTTGAGACGATCTAAACAAGGAACATGCAAATGTTAAAGTTGGATTAAAAAAAGGACCTCAATGACATATATGCTTTGAAATGATCAATTTGCAAGAATTTGCCCTAAGAAAGAGACCAACAAGAAGGGTAAAAAGAAGGACCAAACATTCACAGCATAATGGGAGAGGACTTCGAGAGTGATGTTTAAACGAACGTCTTCCCAAAGGAAGTTTGCTTATAACGCACAACGACGTCCCAAGGTCTAAGGTAAGTGATAAAATCTTTCTAACTTCATTACCTAAATATATAAAGGAAAATCTCATTAAAATTATTAATAAAGTCTTGGTTGAAAATAATGACTTTGTTAAACAACTTGAGGCTAATAATAATGGCATATTGATTTTAACCATTGAAAATAAAGACTTACTTGCCAAAGTGGATTCCCTGAAACATGAAATTGAAAGGGTTAACATCAATTACTCGCCCCTATCCTTAACATGCCTTAAGTGTGAGGATCTGGAATAGCCTTAAGTATGGAGTTGAGGCAAGAAAGGCTTATGAGAATTTTCTATGCGAGATCAAGAGGAAATGATATTGAGATTTTGAAGAAACTCCCACAAGAAGAAGAGACCAGGGTTCTTAATGTCAAACTAAAAGAGTTTTTCACCTCTACCATCATTAAGACCAATAAGGACTTTGAAAAAACCTTTAGTCTTAAATGTCTTAGTTTAGGTTATAAGGATGAATGGACGATGTAGAATATGCGTCCAATAATGATAAGGACATCAATAAGTCACGTGATAAAATGATTCAAGATATAACAAAAGAATAACATAATATCTTGAGGATAAGGTCAACGTTCTACAAAACAATACAAAGACTTGATACTTGGAGTAGAAAGTTCATTTTCTTTATCGTCAATAAGCATTTGGATTAAATTCTAGAACCATCGACTTCAAGAAAGTCAAGAACTCCAAATAAGTCTACTCAACAAGATAAAGAAAATGTTAACTTGAGTAGTTGGAGTGTCTAATGCTCTTGTGGTAAGAAAGAATATACTTATAAAAAGGAAAAATGGCCTACTTATTATTCACTAACGTCCGTGAACAATAAATATATTATTATCTTGTTCCTAAAGGATCCAAACTTGTTTGGATTTTGAAGTTCTAAAACTTATTTGTAGGTAAAAGTGGAGGAACGTTATTGGATCAAATGTGTTAGTATAACGTAAGAGACGCTGATAACATATATTTAGCGTCTATTTTTACCTTCATTCTTATCCATCCCTTCATTTTTTTGGTACATTTGCATTACTTATAGATAAATTTCCTTCTCTTTTGTGTTTTGGAGATCTACCGGTGTGTTAATGATATTCCAAGCATTTTAGGCCACCCCCAACTAAAATGGAGTTATTTACTAAAAAATATCTCAACACACAAAGGTTTTCCTTGCGATTAAGGAAGTCGAGGTCAAGACGAAATTGATTAAGATTCAAGAGCAAAATACGAATATTTATTCGAAGATTTGGAGGCGATTACCCGACCTCCAACATCCAGTCCTAGCGATTGACTATTTCTCCAAAAAAACACAATTCGGTTCATTTCTATGTGGTTGGCCGATTGGTCCCACTTGGTCGGCTGACTAGTCCCACGCGTTACAGGTTCTGGATGATTATTCTATCTTGTATATCCTTTTTATTTGATAGGCTATCTTTTAACCTATCCACTTGGATGTTTTTATCTTTTAGTTATTAGATAGATTTTAGTAGATTTATATAAGCAACTTCTAGAAAGACGAGATTAAAAATCATATATATATATATATATATATATATATATATATATATATATATATATATATATATATATATATATATATATATATATATATATATATATATTATCCAGTTTCCATCCGAAAGTTTATGGGATATGTTTTGAACGAAAATATTGATTGGCCGAACATGCTTGTCGATCGACCGAGCAATTATTATTTTTCTTTCAATTAATAAAGTTCTGAATTGACAATAAAGTATGTCTAGCTAAAGTTATATGGTCTAAACCCGATTATATGAATAATATATGATGTTGATGACGATGTTTATTTTTATTGAATGTATAGCTATTGAGTGTTATGGTAATGTTGGGCTTTGCTATGCAGAATGCAAGAGCAACATGAATTCGCTTTATTACTACCAACTAGTAACACTGAGAGATAAAGGAGTTGCGGGAAATGGAGGTAGAATAAATTTACAGGCGATGCGAGTGAAGACTTCCCAATTCTCCTCGGAGTAGTCCATGTGCGCCCATCTATACGTCTCTTGAGGCGCAACACGTCCCATCTGGGATGCATGTGTGTAGTGCACATGTCTCGATTATAGTTTCTTGATTGGATGAATAGTGCATTTACTTCGTTTGCATTCATGTGCGTGGACAAAGACATATAATGGTTGAATCCCATATGGCTAACATTGATATGATCATGAATTGTTGCAAAATAGTAGTCACCCAAGTTGACTTTGGTTTCTACTCATGTTTGGTTTTTAAAATTTTAATTTATGAAGGAAAATATTATTCTATTGTTGAACCCGTGAGGGCAATGCTTTATAAAAGAAAAATGTAATATATATAACATTTATAGGAATTTTAGTATAATATATATTTTATTTCATGCATATTATTAATAAAATAATTCCTTATGTGTTTTTATCCCTTTTTTTTACGCAATATCTTTTCCTTTGTTCTTTTTCTTAATGTCATTTTTCCTATAGTTTTCTTATCTTCCGTCGTTCTATTTGTGGGAGATTGCAGTTTTTCACCCCTCAAGATAATGACTTGACGATTTCTAATGATACCAAAAGTTCACTATAATACTCAATTTTCAATGATTTTACTTATATTAACAATACAATATGGAAGTTATAAGGGCACGACATAGATATACCAGACGCCAACCACATTCGTAATGTGCAACCGTAACGGTTACACATCGCGAATGCGTAACACGGTTACGGGTTCTAAAACCATGATGTTTCTAAATCTATAAACACGCATCCAAAACAAGTAGCCACCATCAGTGTTCAACAAATCTCAAAAACAAATCGATCGAGAGCGAAAACGGCTACTGAGAGAATCCGAACAACGATGAAGACGAGATCATCTTGGCAATGGATCAAGGTGGTGACGAAGGACGACCCTTTCACAAGCAGAAACACACTCCGACGGAGGTAACGATTACGAGTTTTACGGTATTTTTAAATCGGAATTGGAATTGAAACGATTTTGTTTAGGTTAGTTTGAAATGAGTTTCTTTACGTTAGATTATGTTGAAATTGATTAGATTAGGTGAGAATCGGAAGATGATCTCAAAAAAAGTTCGAACAAACGCCTCTAATGGCGTTCGTTCGAGGAAGATGAATAGTGACAACAACATTTTCGGGTTCCGCAACCGTGGTTGCTAGTGAGAATGCATTAGTTCTTTAAACTGAATTAAATCGTATTAAATTAACTTAAATTAAATTAAATTAAATTAAAATATATAATTTATATCTATAAAATAATTTAACTTAAGTTATATTATTTTTGATTAAAAATTTGACATTAATTAATATTAATTAATAAAAGTAAATTTATTTTAATAAAATGTGTAAGTGTAATTATATTAAACTTAATTAATATAATCAATTAAATTCAGTAAAGTGTATAAAATTAATTATATTAAATTAAATAAAGAAGAAATGAATAGTATATTAAATTTAATTAGGTAACGCCTTTACTCCTACATATATTAACGAGGATGGAGGGGCGGAGGCGTCCCACTGTCTAGGTTCGTAGAGATAGAGCTTGGCAAAGGGTCGAGACCGTAGGTCTCAGGTTGTAGTCTCTACTTCTGGACCAATAGAGACACCATTTCAGTTACCTCGGCCACTTGGACCGTCATCCTCGGGACCATCCCCAACTTTTTGTTTGGATGCGTTACCAAACCCCTGATATGCGATTGAGTCTAAGAAGGAGGAGGTTGAGGATCTGAATAGGACTTCGACTAGATAGCCAAAGATGCCACTTGATGATGTGGCTCCAGTTGCACAACATGTAGAGATCCTAGCTGAGGAGCATGCATATATCACACCTAACGAGCATGCAAATATCCCAACTGACGTGCATGCAAAGAAGGTAGCTGTCGAGCATGTACATAATGCTTTTTATCCGGCGGATCGAGGCTGCGTTGTTGCAGACACAGGGACACCCTTGATTGACGATGTGTTGACAAGCTATGCGGGTCACCGTGCTCGTGGTGTTTGGATGTGTGAGGTAGATAACTAGATCATCCTTGTAACAAATTGTCTTACAATATAAAATAATAAAATGTTTAATTGAATTTAAATTTGTGTATGAAAGAGGATTTCAAGAAGCCAATTACAAAACTCGCGCGGTTGGACCGTATCAGCCTGTTAAGTAGGTGAATATCATATATGGATGAAGAGGACCCAACATCCTAGTTTGGGACAACGTCATCGAGTGGTCTGACTAATCTACTCGACTCATTCGTCGGTGTCGATCGTACACTTATCCATTCATTCTTAGAGAGTTGCCATCTTGAGACCAGTAGTTTTCACCTTCCATGGGGTTGATGACCATTACTCTTCATGAAATTGCTATTATCATGCGCTTGAGGATTGATGGAGATCTTTCCTTGACACCGCTCACCCACGTGATTGCGTATCCTGGTTGTGCAAGAACTTTCACATCATTGAGGTTGAGGCATGGGCACACCAAACCGCACTATTTGTCGATGCTTTGAGGACGACATTCTCCACTTTATGTCACGACCCATCCACCACAACTGAGGATATTGCTTATGTATTCCTTTTATTATTCCTAGGGTTCTCTCTATTTGTCGATAAGTCGACTAACAAGTTTCGTCCTTGGTTGAATGACTTGGGTCGAGATTACCACGAGGATATGCATGAGGCACTAGTGTCTTGGCATATCTATATCGGTACTTATTACTATCACTTTAGTTAACTATTTTGATATTCATTTGTATTGATAGTATTCTTCATTTAAAAGTTGTCTTACAAGATGATGAGTGACGATTCACGGCCGCAAGTGAAGACCATTGGCGGTTTGTACATCGCTCTTACAAGTATCAATGTATCCTTGTTTGAACCTTAAATACGATTATGTCACAATTATCTAATAATAACGGCGATATCATAATTAAATGCATACAGTTTTGGATATATGCACACCTCCCCTCAATGAGTTGTATTTCAGCCGAGGATCCCGGCACACAGATTTCTTACTTTTCTTTGAGACTAGCTGTCCGGAGACACCACCACAAACCTTGCAGAGACTGAGATCACTTCGTGGGTAGATAGAGCATATGAGAGCCGAGGCTATCAAGTTTATGTCATATGGAGAATGAGTTAGGGGGACTGAGAAGAGAGTGTAAGAGCCTAGATTTTGAGGGTGAGTTAGCGATTTCTACTTACAGATGCGCAATCCAGTTGGGGATGTTATCGAGCCATACATGCCAGATTGGATTCATCGACAGTTTGGATTTGTGTAGACCATCCCACCACAAAGGATCATCCCATATCTTGAGGTTTATCCGGTTGACCGGTGCACTTTCTTTTGATTACTAAAAGCTTTGATTTTATGTAATGTATATCTTGTTAAATTATCTTGTTCTAGGGTCTTAAGAGCCATCTTCTACTTTACAATGGTTATCCTTATGAATATTTTTCTATCGTGTGTTATGGTAGTTTGAGTTTATTTTTTAATGCCAAACGCCAAAGCCAAGCATGGAATGACTTTATTAATATTTGAACTTACAAGCATTGATGGAAAAATATAAGAGTCAAGTTATTCATACCTTTTATATTTTGCAAATTTCGAAGGACAAACATAATTGTCCTCCTCATAACATGATTTTTAATATATTTACTTGATTATTTTCGATTGAGATTTAATATGTTTGTTGTGGTAATTTCAGTCCTCGCGCTCTTTTTATTATCTTTGATACAAACGAACTTGATTACTTACGCCATGATAGGGTTTAACATGTGTTGATGCTCTATGGATGTTTTATGATTATCTTCCAAGAAAAATATAATGCATACACATAAATTATCAATGGTGTGTACCAATGCTTTCTATACTTGAGAATAACCATAATAACTTAAATAATTTACATACTAGTTAGTTCTAAATTGATAATAATAGGTAAACATTTTTGTATACCCAAGTATGCATACCGTACACCGGTGGGGAGTGGCTTGAGTTCCATTTTGGTGCATGGATTGGTGATCGGACAATCTAGAACAAGAGATCTGTCAGATGTTGAGCATTGATCAAATTTTGTTGTTGATCTCTCTTTCAACGGTAATTATATAGCTACTAGAGTTGTTGGGAAGTAGTGTTTTGGATCCTTCATGCCCGATGTCAAGATTGAGTTGATAGTCGTGGGATGAGTAGGTAGTATCTCAACCATGTATGAGTCCACATCTAGTGCAGTATGGGAGATTTTGAAACCTTCGTCATCAATTTCATTGAGTGTCGATAAGGTTTGACACCATTTATAATAAGAAACTTTTGACTTGTATCTTCTTCCCTATCAATCTCATCGTATTCCTTTGAAAGGAAGGCATGAAATTGTAAGGCCTTAGTAATGTTAAGTTCTAATTTATCCTTATCACTTTAGAATGCCAAAACTCCCTTTTTATCGTTAATTATAGCTCTTGCATTGTATAAGAATGGACGTCCGAGAATAATAGAATTTTTTCCGTTAGGTTCTGTGAATGTAAATCTAACAAATCTAACTTCCTTAGTCGTAGATCCGACTAAAGAAATACACATAACGCACACAAGCAATTTGATAACGCTGTTCGGTAGTATATGAAATACTCCTACTCTGCGAGACCTCAAGAGGGGAGATCCGATCCCAGGTTTCACTAGGTATCCAAGAACACAGATTACATACACTAGACAAGAGATACTAGCACCTTTCCTACGATCTAGCAAAGAAAGCAAACAAACAGAACTCAAGAGATACAAAGAAGCAATGGTGAAGAAAAGCCCCCTCAAAGGCACCTTGACGAAGATCTAAGATCGATCTTCGTCTATTCTGCAAACCAACGAAGCAAAGTCGAGAGATAACAGATCTCTCTTTTTCTTCTACGGATCCTTCTCACTTCAGAGCGAGATTTGGGTGACCCTATCTTCTTCTCCTCTTTCCTCTCTAGCTTTCTCTCTTTCTTTTGGTGAAGAACACTCAAGCTCTCGATCTAGGATTTCAGAAGCTGGAGCCAATAGTTTAAGTACCAAGCTGAACCCTAGGTGAAACGCCTCGTTTTGCCACGACCCTTAAGTGAGCTGGTGAACGGATTAATAACATCAAGAGGCCGGTTTAAACTCGCAAGCAGGTCCTTCCTTTTTGGATCAAAGAGATGGGCTTCCAAAATTGGGCTTACAAAGCCCAGTCTCCAACTTCAGCCGGATAAGCATACCAATACACAACAATACACATTACAACTAAGTATCTCCTAATTCACATAATAGCCTACACATGTATATGAATATTGTCACCATTACAATCACCAAGCTACATCACTTAGTTTAACTTAAGTGGCAACATTGGATCATGATAGGCATCAATATCAAATACATAGCAAGCTATCATATGAGTCTTATAACTCTCTACTTAGATCATAGTATAAGGTGCTAGTTTAATCTCTAAGTCCTAATGCTATAATATGTTACAAGAATCAATTAACATAACAAATGCCCTCCTGATTCTTGTATCATTTCAATCTGGTTCTGTTCCCCAATAGTGTGCCCGAGACCATCCTTCCTGTCCGTCATCAGTCCATGACCTGCACAATCACTCAATGAGCATCAAAGATCTGTAGAAAATTTCTACAGAAGACAAATTTATCAACAGTCACAATTTTAGTCCCAAAGTCAGCAGGATTCAAATCACCC
This sequence comes from Fagopyrum esculentum, assembly GCA_033239045.1. Classification (NCBI taxonomy): domain Eukaryota; kingdom Viridiplantae; phylum Streptophyta; class Magnoliopsida; order Caryophyllales; family Polygonaceae; genus Fagopyrum; species Fagopyrum esculentum. Next base: position 28,034,124 of record BSUD01000004.1, on the reverse strand, counting down.
TTAATCTTTTTAACTAAGAAGTGTTTCTTTTTAACCCTATATCGAATGAAATGATTTCTAACATCAATATGTTTAGATCTTTCATGATAAACAAGATCTTTACACAAGTACAAAGCACTTTGACTGTCCATATGAATTACAGGAACACAAGGTTTATGATATATTTCACTAACAAGACCTTTAAGCCAAATAGCTTCTTTAGAAGCTTCAACAAAAGTAATATATTCAGCTTCAGTAGAGGATAAAACAACCACATATTGTTGTTGAGATTTCCATGAAACACAATTACCAGTCCAAGTATAAAAATATGCAGTAGTAGATTTTCTATTATCCTTATTACTAGCATAATCAGAATCTACATAACCAAACACTTCACCAATATTATCATGCTCAGAAAACATCAAACACAAGTCTTTAGTTCCATTGATATATCTAAGAATATATTTCATAGCAGTCCAATGTAATTCACCAAGATTAGACATGTATCTACTTAACACACTTATACCAAAAGCAAGATCAGGTCTAGTGCATAACATAGCATACATGATAGAACCAACAGCCACATCATAGGGAATTTTTGCCATTTTTTCAATTTCAGCTTGATTACTAGGACAGTGTTGCTTAGTTAAGTCCAGGTGCCCTCCTAAGGGTATAGAAGTGGATTTAGCATTTTTCATATTGAATTTTTCTAAGACTTTTTTAATATAATCAACTTGAGATAACCACATCTTTTTATGCTTTCTATCCCTTATGATTTTAACACCTAGTATTTTCTGTGCAGGGCCCATATCTTTCATGTCAAAGTTTGATTTTAAATCCCTCTTAGCACCAGCTATTAACACAACAGACTTACTAATAAGCAGTATGTCATCGACATATAATAGCACAAACAAGGGATTTATGGAAGATATGCCTTTAAAGTACAAACAGTAATCATAATTGCTTCTTAAAAATCCTAAGTTTTTCATGCATTCATCAAACTTAAGATTCCATTGTCTAGGTGACTGTTTTAAGCCATAGATGGATTTTTTAAGCAAGAAAACATGATCAGGTTTAGATTTATCTACAAAACCCTCAAGTTGTTTCATATAGATAGTTTCATCCAGATTACCATGTAAAAAGGCAGTTTTTACATCAATTTGTTCTATGTCCCAATCATGCACAGTAGCAAAAGCAAGCAATAATCTCATTGTTTTATATTTGACAACAGGAGCAAATATATCAGTGTAGTCAATTCCCTCTCTTTGGGTAAAACCCTTAGCAACTAACCTAGCCTTGTATCTAGGTGGTTCACTCAATTTAGTAGCTTCCTTTAGTTTATAAATCCATTTACAAGGCACAAGTTTAGCATTTTCAGGTTTAGCTATTAACACCCAAGTTTTGTTAACAATCATGGAATCTATTTCATCTTGCATGGCTAGTTTCCAATTTTTCGATTGAGAACAGTTCATAGCTTGCCTATATGTGTCAAGAGTATATGGATTATCAACAACATCACCAGTCAAGAAAGCATACTCAACTATATTAAAATCATTTGTAAACAGAACATATTCAGAATCATTGTATCTCCTATTAGGTATTTTGACCCTAGGATTTCTATCTCTAGTCAACTGATAGTTATGATCATCATTGTCATTCAAATAATCATCTTGATCATGCAGTGAATCACCAATATCATGCAAGGAATCATTATTATTATTATTATTATTATTATTATTATTATTATTATTATTATCATGCAATGCATTATCAGAGTGAGATGAAGGAGCAACAGAGATATCTCCTATATTTTCTACCCCCCTTGATTCTGACCTATGGTTCTCACTGCCTATAGCAGTGTTTTCATCAACATTTTCATCACTATTAGGAAGATTATCAACATCATAGTTTTCTTCACTAGTACTAGGTGTTTGATAATATCCTATGTCAAACTCTTCATCTATGAATTGATTTTCCCTATTATGGTCATTAATGTAGAAGTGAAAGCTTCTAGTTGACTCAGTATTATTTTCAGTACTACTGGTATTATCCACAGTGTTAGTATTTCTAGTTTTAAAATAGAATTCTATTTCATTAAAGGTCACATTTCTAGATGTTATTACTTTATAGCCATGTGTTTGTATGAGTAAAAGTTTATAGCCTTTAACACCTTCAGGATAGCCTAGCATTACACACTTTTGTGCTCTCGGGTGCAACTTCCCTTGTATTATATGGGAATATGCAGTACACCTAAAGGGCCTTAAGTGGGTAATACTAGGTTTTCTTCTAGTCCATAATTCTTGGGGTGTCGTAAAGTCTATTACAGAGGAGGGAGACCTATTAATGAGGTAAGCTGCTGTAGTTATAGCTTCACCCCATAGACTATGTTTCATACCAGCACTAATAAGCATACATCTAGCCTTTTCTAAGAGAGTTCTATTCATCCTTTCAGCTGTACCATTTTGTTGAGGAGTGTAAGGGACTGTTAGATGTCTTTTAATGCCATTTGTTTTACAAAATTCATTAAAACTAGCATTACAAAACTCTAGACCATTATCAGTTTTAATGCACTTAACTTTTAAATCAGTTTCATTTTCAACTGCAATTTTCCAATTTTTAAAGCTTTCAAAAGCTTCATCTTTAGTTCTCAACAAATATATCCAAACTTTTCTAGAATAATGATCAATGAAAGAAATAAAATATTTCTTTCCACCTACAGTTTCTACATGAGCAGGACCCCATAAGTCTGAATGTATATATTCTAGAGGTTTACTAGCTTTGTATGAAGATTTATAGAAACTATTTTTATTTGCTTTACCAAACACAGTTTTTACAAAAGCTAAGGTTTGTCAGTTGATTAGTTAAAATACCTTGTTTATGTAACTGAATTAAGCCATTATTTCCTATATGACCTAGTCTGCTATGCCATAAAGTAGTTTGTTCTAGGTTGTTTTTATTAATATCAGTAGTGGAGAGATTTAATTCAGGTGATTGTTCTACAAAGTACAAACCACCCTTTTTAGAACTCCTAATAAGAGTAAGACCATTTTTGACAACTTTTCTTATACCATTACTAGTATTTATATTACATCCTAAATCATCAAACATAGACTAAGACAGCAGGTTTCTCCTAAGGTCAGGAACCCATCTAACATTTTGTATCACCCTAATCTTTCCATCATACACGCACATAGGTATATTTCCTATTCCTTTTATTTTCAATGCAGTGTTATCACCTAACATAACATCACCACCATCAAAAATTTCTAAAGAACAAAATAGAGTTCTATCAGGACAAGCATGTATGGTACATCCAGAATCTAATATCCAATCATCAGATTTACATTTGAAAGGAATAGTGCACATCAAAAGTTCACATGAATACTGAGCATGGATATTTTCAAATAAAGAAACATTATTTTCAGTATTTTCTTTATTAGATTCATCCTTCTTTTTCTTTCTACAGTCATTAATGAAGTGACCTAGCTTTTGACGGTAAAAACATTTTTTATTTTTCTTGTCATTTTCACTACTAGGGCTCTTATCATAGAATTCATCTTTCTTATCCCTTTTATTTGACTTATTGTTCTTTTTAAACTTCCCTTTAGTTACTAAAACTTCAGACTTAACTTCAGATTTCTTATCATTAGGTTTAGTCTTAAAAATTTTCATAGATTCATTTTTATCAACAATGGATTCAATTATTTTTGTTTTAGTTAAAGTTTTAGTACTAAACTGTATTACATCTCTAAAGGTGTCAAATTGTGAGGGTAAAGAACCTAACAGTATAACAGCTAAATGAGTATCTTTAATAGTGTCATCACATCTTTCTAAGTCCATTTCCATTTTTAGAAATCTATCTAGGTTATCATTCAAGGTCACATTCACATCCATCTTAAATGTAAACAACCTATGTAGAGTAGATATCCTAGAGGGCAAAGATTTTTTATTATACTGCTTATCTAAGGTATCCCACAAAGGTTTAGCAGAGGAGACACTTACAAACTGACGAGCCACGTCGTCAGTCAATCTTATCATTATTTCAGCATGAGCCTGCTCATCCATTTCCATTTTCCTGGCTGCAGACGTTTCTGCCAAGTAATCACCAGTTATGGCCCTTCAAAACTTTTCCTTGGTCAAGATTGCCTTCATTTTGACCTGCCACATGATGAAGTCAGAGACTCCATCATATGGTTTGAGTCTAATACTAGCTTCTGTCATTTAATTTCATGCAAACAAGAAATGAAAAAAGTTAGTTATAATCAGACAAGAAAAGTAAACACAAGTAAGAGGTATGATAAGAGAGCAAAGATAAACATAGCAACAAAAAACCAGCCAAGATGATCACTACAAGAATCAATCAGAGTAAATCCAACCACTCAAGGCAAAACAACAAGCGGAAGCAATATCAGGAAGCAAGATATACGAAGATATCAAGTACTACAAAAAACCCCAAAAATTAGGGTTTTTACAGATTCGAAAGAAAAAATCACAGAATGCTCTGATACTAATTTGTGAATGTAAATCTAACAAATCTAACTTCCTTAGTCGTAGATCCCACTAAAGAAATACACATAACGCACACAAGCAATTTGATAACGCAGTTCGGTAGTATATGAAATACTCCTACTTTGCGAGACCTCAAGAGGGGAGATCCGATCCCAGGTTTCACTAGGTATCCAAGAACACAGATTACATACACTGGACAAGATATACTAGCACCTTTCCTACGATCTAGAAAAGAAAGCAAACAAACAGAACTCAGGAGATACAAAGAAGCAATGATGAAGAAAAGCCCCCTCAAAGGCACCTTGACGAAGATCTAAGATCGATCTTCGTCTATTCTGCAAACCAATGAAGCAGAGTCGAGAGATAACAAATCTCTCTTTTTCTTCTACGGATCCTTCTCACTTCAGAGCGAGATTTGGATGACCCTATCTTCTTCTCCTCTTTTCTCTCTAGCTTTCTCTCTTTCTTTTGGTGAAGAACATTCAAGCTCTCGATCTAGGGTTGCAGAAGCTGGAGCCAAGAGTTTAAGTAGCAAGCTGAACCCTAGGTGAAACGCCTCATTTTGCCACGACCCTTAAGTGAGTTGGTGAACGGATTAATAACATCAAGCGGCCGGTTCAAACTCGCAAGCAGGTCCTTCCTTTTTGGATCAAAGAGATGGGCTTTCAGAATTGGGCTTACAAAGCCCAGTCTCCAACTTCAGCCGGATAAGCACACCAATACACAACAATACACATTACAACTAAGTATCTCCTAATTCACATAATAGCCTACACATGTATATGAATATTGTCACCATTACAATCACCAAGCTACATCACTTAGTTTAACTTAAGTGGCAACATTGGATCATGATAGGCATCAATATCAAATACATAGCAAGCTATCATATGAGTCTTATAACTCTCTACTTAGACCATAGTATAAGGTGCTAGTTTAATCTCTAAGTCCTAATGCTATAATATGTTACAAGAATCAATTAACATAACAGGTTCTATGTCAAGTACGACAAAACCAATTGGGACATAAATGTCTCCTATCTTTATTGGCACATCATCGAGGATACCTACAAATAATGCAATAAAATGATTTACTACATCGAGGTGCATTCTAGTTTTTTTTTAAAGTCACCCGTTCCTTAAGATTTCTAAATAGAAAGAGGGAGAAGGCTAATGTTGGCTCCGAGGTCACATAGAACTTAAAATGTAGTGGTATTGACTTTGATAGGGATCGAGAGAGTACCTAGATCGCCAAGCTTTGTAGGGAGCTTATGAATTTGATTGCCTTGTATTCGTTTGATATCAAAAAGATGTACTCCTCGAGCTTCTTTTTGTTTGAAGTTAACTCTTTTAGGAACCGAACATAAGTAAGAATTTCTTTAAGGGCATTAGTGAATGAGATCGTGATCTGGAGTTGTTTCAAAATTTTAAGGATTTGTGCAAACTTGACTTCTTTATTAGCATTGTTTCTACGTTGCGGAAAAGGAAGGTCAAGAACAAGTGGAGAAGGAGGAATGTAAGGACATACATTTTTTGCTGGAGTGACATTGTTAGTGGTTGTCCGATTAACAAGAGTGGTCGACCGATTTTGCATAGTGGTTGGCCGATCAGTAGGTTTGGTCGGCCGATCGACATCGTTCTTGGGCATTTGAATTTTGTCTAGTTTGGTTCTGTTCTTGAGGGTTTTGGCCATGATTGCTTCTTGTGGTCGTTCTGACAATAATTATTTTGTTACGATGGTAATGGTTTCTATTAGAGGTATGAACTTTTTGGCCATGGGTTGGACACCGTGTTTGCATTTAGTAGTGAATTCGAATGCAACTACCATTTGATCTTATTGGTTGGTCCTATAAATGAGACAAACAAAAGCATTAACCGGTGTATGAAGTTCCTTACGATTAGAATAACTATTATGATGGTTGCTCAGGTTTTTTGTAAGATCTCAAACTTCGTTTATCGACATGGTCATTAGTCGCCCACCTACATAATAATTGATCATAAAATGTATGTTATTATCAGCTCCTCGATATAAATATTATATGAGGACAACCATAGGTTTCCCATGGGAAGGGCATTGTCGTATTAGATATTTGAGCCACTCTTATGCTCCATAGATAGTTTCACTTGTGATTATCCTAAAAGTAGTAATTTTGGATTTAAACTCAATAATTTTTCTGGATGAAAAAAGTTTATTCATAAATACTTCATGGAGTTGATCCCGAGTAGTAATAGATTTTGGGTTTACCAAACGATACCAATCAACTTCTTGATAAAGAGAACTTAAAAGTGATTAAGTTGATAGTATCGGTAGGGATATTATGTATTTTGATGGTACCATGAGATCCATATAGTAGTCTATATGATTTATGGGATTCCCTAATGTGGTTCCGGAGAAAGCAAGTGATGTTAGCAAATTGATCAAACCAACCTTACACTCAAATTTAGATGTTACCTACGAAGTGACGACTCCGCTTATAGGTTTCCAATGATTTGGCATGATATATGCCTTAAGTGTTGTTGGTTTATCCCTATTGTTTTTGGTTTGAATAGAGGTAGTAGCTTCTAGAGCTCCCACTAGAACAATACCAAGTTGAAGAATGTGCATTTACTACAAGAAACTTAATATAGGCACCAAAAAGGATCACATTCCTATCTCTTATATCGATCACGTCCTTGAAAGGTTGGATAAAATTTCTTACTTTTGCTAACTCGACAATTTTTTTTTGGTTTCTAATAGATACACATCCACCCTAACAATCAAGAAAGACTACCTTCAGATGTCCTTACGGGACGTTTTCATATAGAATGATGTCTTTCGAATTATGAAATGCCACAACCATTTCTCAGCAATGCATGATGATCATTTTCTCCAAATTAATTGAAGACACGTTTGAGGTATTTATGGAAGATTTAAAAAAATGTTGCCCCTACTAACGTCAAAGGACTAATAAGTGTCCTATGACATGCGGAATTTTATAGCCGGTTCTCTAAAAAAAAATCAAATTTGCTTCCACATTATCTAACCTCCTACAAAAAGAGACCCCTCTAATTTCTCCCCAGAATGTCTCACGTCATTTAATAAGATAAATACGAAGCTAACAAATGGTTCTATCTTCCAACCTCCCGATCGGTATCAACCATTTGTCCTAATATGCGACGCTTTTGACTTTGTTGTATGTGTCATTCTTGCTCGAACAAAGGAGAAGAACCTCCATGTCATTGCCTATGCCAAAAAATCTAGATAAAGCACAATACAACAACGCCACAACCGAAAAAGAACTCCTAGTTGTGGTGTTTGTATTTGACAACTTTCGCACATTCCTCGTTAATTCTAAGGTCTTGTCAACACTAATCATGTTTTCCTTCATTATCTATGGCCAAGAAAGACGCCTAACAAATATTACTATGTTGGATTGTCCACCACAAGATGCCGTCGACGTCCTCCCGGTTTCTCAACCCAATAATAACTCTCTCTTAAATAATTCCCTTGTCAATGGCTATCACCACCCACCTAAATAGCACAACTAGGTGTAGGTAAACAACATAGAAGAATTGCTTTATTACTATTTGATATTACAAGTGTTGATGACAAAATGTGAGAGTTGAGTTACTCATACCTTTCATAATTTGGACAATACGAGAGCAAAAAAAAATGTCCTCATATCATGATTTTTATTCTATTTGGACTTATTACTATCGGTTGAGATTTGTTATGTTTGGTTTAGTAATTTTGTCTTTTATTTTCTTTGATACAAACGAACTTTATTACTTGCATTCAATCGTGTCAAGATCATCCACAAAAGCGGAATATTTCTGATTTTCCTGTGGCAGTTGTGAAACCCTTTGGATCTAAACTCTACTTGATGAATTTCATGTCATTTTGGACTAATCTCCAACACTATGGTATGATAATTTGGGAGCTTCGTCACCAAATAAGCATCTCTCAACCATTTTGTTCGTGTAAGAATTGCAGCTAAGACCCTTGAAGTTGTTTTTTTTTTATCGTCAAAAGACCAAATTGTTGATCTTCTAACAAGGGGATGCTATATCACAATTCAACAATATCATTTCACATTTACTATATGATGAGTTACCAAAGAAATAAATATTCTAAAATGTAATTTGTTGTCTATCTATGATTGGCTGACGATGTGCCTGAATGTATACACAAAAGACATTTTATCATAGGTATTTGTTCCCCCCATTTTTTATTTGCAATAAATGTAAATCACAATAAATGATTAAAAAGATTACGAAAAAATGTATACATGAACTAAATTCGTTTTTATTCTGTTTTTATATTCGAAGTTAACATCGAACGGACCTTAATTGTAAACAATCACGTTCGATCAATGACTCAACTTATCATTTCTCACTAAGTATTCATCGTTTTTCAACCTAAGAAAACTTTCAATTGTGGTTGAAAATACGATTGTATAAAATAATATTAAAAAAAAAATGGTTGATGTAGAAAGTGGGCGGACAAGAATGGTGTATTTTCTCTCTAATCATTCAATCTTAATTCTCTTACTTAAGCTTTCATTTCTTTTTTAATCATTTTAATACCATAAATAAAGCCTTTACTCACCTTACAAGACACGTTAAGGCGGCCGCCATGTTCTCTTCCGGATTTTTCTCTTTTTTTAAAAAGTGATTTTATCATTATCTTTTTTTTTGATTCTGTTTATCATTATCAATAATAATAAAAGTAATGCTTATGATTATGGATTATAATAGGTCAGAATATGGGTGGATGAACCACTTATAATAATCGACCCATCATAAAAAAGCTCCATCCGACCTGATGTGAATTAAAGGTGGAACTCTAATATGAATATTATTTCACTCTCACATAGTATTAGCCTAATACGACTCCTCCCTTCTCTACAACCGGCGGCCCCATCGTTCTTCGCCGCACTGCCCGCTTCTCATTCTTATCAACACAACCTCCCTTTCCATGTTTCTTCCTGATGTGTAACACCATGGCTAGAGACAAGAAAATTCCTTTTCTTCCTGATGTGTCTTTAACAACGCCTCTTTTGTTCTCAACTACGAGTCTACAACGTATGCATCATGGTCTGCGCTGTTCATCAATACCACGAAGTCCCATAGAGTTCTAAACCACATCGATGCGTCAATTCTTCGCCCTACACACATTGACGACGATATGCACGCTCAACTCGATGCAGCCATCCTCAACTGGATCTATGGTATTATCTCGACTGATCTCCTTTGTCAAATTGTGGACCCTAGAAACGCTGCTCTCAAAGCATGGAATTCCCTCAAGGACATTTTCCATGACAATAAGACGACTCGGGCGGTCTACCTTGAACACCAGCTCTTGTCGTGTAAATTGTCCGGGTTAGGGTCTATAACTGCCTATTGCCAACACATTAAATCCCTTGCCAATCAAATGAAGGTTATTGAATCTGGCCCGTTTGAAACTCAAATGGTTTTACAAGTACTTTCTAGGTTGTTTGCAGAGTATAATGTTGCGGCTTCCTTGATCCAACAAACCGACCCGTTGTCGTCTTTTGATAAGGTCCATTCGCAACTTAAACCTGAGGAAACTCGTCTAAACAAGGAACGAGTTTTCCGGATAAACCCGCTGTTGTGTCACCGTCTGATTATTACTTCTCACCGAATCCTCCGACACACCTCCCATTTGTTGCGACTCAACGTGGTCAGTCCTGTGACAAAGGAAGGGGCGCGGACGTGGGAAGGGTCGTGGTGGTCGAGGACTTCCGCCGGCGCTCGTCTACCGCTATCTAGGCGACTGGATACCCAACACACCACCACCGTACTAGAATGCCTCCATCCGTCAACCACCAAGGACGCATGCTCAGTCAACTTACAAACCACCACCCTGACCTTACCCTTCTATGCCGTAGGCTGTAATTTTAGGCCCTAGTCCTCATAGCCCACTTGTGCAATCGGCACATCAGTGCACTATAGCCGACAATAGTCTTGTTCTGTCGCACATTGATCAAGCATTCTCGAGCATGACACTTACCCCCCCGGACAACTATTGGTATATGAACACGGGTGCAACAACACATATGACACATACCCCAGGTAACATCTCGTCTCATTTTCATAAAGGCACTTTCAATTCGGTTAATGTTGGAAATGGTAATTGCAATCCATCTACAGCTCTTGGCCACACTATCATCCCTACACAAGCAGACCACTCCACCTAAACAACATGCTTGTCACCCTAAATATTATTAAAAACATTGCTTCCGTCCGTGGTTTTACCATAGATAATAATGCAACCGTTGAATTTGACCCGTTTGATTTTTCTAGTGAAGGATTTGAGTATGGGGAAAATGCTTATGAGATGCAATAGTTCGGGGGAGCTCTATCCTCTTTCCGCCTCACGCCAACTCTCATCCTCCTCTATACCTCTAGCTTTGTATTCGGAGTCTGCAAGCCTTTGGCATGTGCAAGTAGGTCATCCCGGCAAGGCGGTCTTAGAATTTCTTAGAAATTTTTCTATAACCCATTCTAATAAAATTCAATCTTCGCCGGTTTGTCATGCTTGTCAATTGGGGAAGCACCATCATTTACCGTTTCCAAACTCTCGTACTTCTACTTTTGCACCGTCTGAAAAAATTCATAGTGACATTTGAACCTCATCTATTGTAATTAAGGAAGGATTTCGACACTATTTGTTGTTATTGGATGACTTTACTCCCTTCCTTTGGGTGATTCCACTATAATATAAGTCTCAAGCTTTTGCATGCTTTGTTCAATTGTTCAATCTTGCTAAAAATCAATTCAATTCTTCAATAAAGTCATTTGAATGTGATAACAATCACGAGTTTCACAAGTTCTTCTTCACTAACGGTATTACCTTCCACTTCTCATGTCCCTACACCTCCTCCCAAAACGGCAAAGCTGAACGCTCCATTCACTCAATTACAAACATAATGCGATCCCTCCTCTTCCATGGCTCCGTCCTTCTTGATATTTGGCCACATTCTCTTCATATGTCACCCTACCTTCTCAATGTTCTCCCGATCACCAAACTTCAAAATTGGTCTCCCAACCTTGCTCTCTATTGAGTCACAACATCTTATTCTCATCTGCGCGCATTTAGTTTTCTATGTTATCCAAACCAAACTGCTTCCGCTACTCATAAACTCCAACCTCGTTCAATCTCATGCGTCTTTCTCGGTTATTCCGCCAAACACCGAGGATATAAATGTCTCGACACCGCCATATCAAAAATCATCATTTCTCGTCATGTAACCTTTAACGAACAGGAGCCAATTCACTACATCATCTGATCCTTGAAACTCTACAGGAGCCAACTCACTCACCCACGCAACCTACTGCCCTTGTTGCGCAACCTTTGTCCCCTCCTGTCTTACGGCCGGAAATGCGCTCGCCCAGTCCAGAACCGGTCACGCCCTTAACCGTACACACGAGCCCCAACCATGACCATTCCCGCACCCTTCCTTGGTCCCACTCTTGCCCCGACCTATCCCTGACACCTCTTGATTTGGGACCTCTATCTTATTTTTTCAGAATATTTGTTACAAATTCTAGGTCCGGCTTGTTTCTCTCACAAAGCAAGTACGCACGTGACATTGTTGACAGGGCTCATATGGTTAATTGCAAGCCTGCTCAGACTCCTGTTGACCCCGTTTCCAAACTTAGTGCCACTACCGGTCTTCCGATGTATGATCCTTCACTATACCATAGTCTAGTTGGGGCCCTTTAGTACTTAACCTTTACCCGACCATATATTAGCTATGTTGTTCAACAGATATGTCTGTTTATGCATGATCCTAGAGAGCATTACTTTAATGCTCTCAAACGGATCATCCGCTACATTCACGGTACCCCGTCGCTGGGCATCACTATCTCTCCATCGCCGAAGTCTGATTTGATCGCTGATACAGATGCTGATTGGGTGGGTGCCTTGACACCCGACGTTCCACTTCCGTTTACCGTGTCTTCTTTAATGACACACTTATTTCGTGGTCTGCCAAACGACATTCAGTTGTTTCTCGTTCTAGTGTCGAAGCTGAATATTGAGGTGTTGCAAATGTGGTCTTCGAGTGCACCTGGTTGCAGAATATTTTTCTAGAGATTCACTGTCCGCTCCGCAAAGCATCTATTGTCTACACCGACAATGTGGTTGCTTCTTATCTTGCTAGCAACCCAATGCAACATCTGCGTACCAAACACATCAAGCTGAATTTACACTTAGTACATGAGAAGGTTGCTCTTGGACACATTTTTGTGCTACATGTCCCCTCTACTTACCAGTACGTTGATATATTCACCAAGGGTTTGCCTCGTCAGTTGTTATTGTACTTCAAATCCAGTCTTACAGTTCATTCCTCTCCACTTTCGACTGTGAGGTTTGATAGAGTATATATGTAAATATAGGATTCGTTATGTAATATTTGGTAACTCTTATATACCCTATATATATATATATATTCAATAATACACATTGGAAACCCTAAAGGGTTTATTATTTCACTCTCACACTTACCTCCAAGAAAATTCCAAATCCTCATCAACACTCAAGTAATCACAGATCCCTCGTTAATGCTACAAAACTAAGAGTTGGAATTAGAGATAAGTAAGAGGATAAATTTGACTAGAATAGGGAAGGAAATGACTATCTCGTGTACCTGAAAACTGTAAAGAACAACCGTTAGTAGAAAGGTATTGACTAACAGAAAAAGGACTATAATATAAAATCTAATTATATTCAAACTCAATTGATTGAACAAACTCGAAACTCTGACCTTGAATAACTACTATGAATGGCGGCAATTAGGGTTTTGTATCAAGCATAGTAGAAATATGAACTGAATACTCGATCTATCTATTCCATTGAAGAGTTGCATATATATAAGAATATGCCAGCTCATATAGTTTGGTACACAATGTGCCTTATCATAAAATATACTTTATTTTGCTAATTACAGTATATAGTATATATTCCTATACCCCCTCAAGTTGGATTGTATGAATAAGAACAAGCTTGCGAGAAAGGAAGACATGCTGATGTTCTCATAAAGCTTTGGTGAAGATGTCATACAACTGAAGAGACGAAAAGACATGTGTGGTGGAGATCACACCCTTCTACACTTCATCATGTACAATAATGACACTCGATTTTCAAGTGTTTTGAACTTTCATGAAACACATGGTTGATAGCAAGGTGTTGGGCAACCGTATTGTCACAATGAAGAGGGAAAGGGCAAGGAACAAGAACATGAAGATCGGCAAGAAGACCATCCCTCCAAATGATCTCACTGGTGGTCATAGATACGGCTTTATATTCTCTCTTTGTATAAGACTTGCTAACCGTGGTCTGCTTCTTTGTTTTTCAATAAAGAAGGGAGTTGCCTAAGAAGAGATAGTAGTCAGTGATGGAACATAAATATTATGTGCATGCTCCCCAATCAGCATCACTATAAGTAATGAGAGTGAGAGCATGTTGCTTAGGGTAGAATAGAGCAAGATCCATCGTGCCTTTGAGGTATCTGAGGATATAATTAGCACCTTGCATGTGGGGACCACGGGGAAAGGCAAGGAACTGACATAACTGCTGGACAGTGAAAGCAATGTCTGGTCGAGTAAGAGAGAAATAAAGGAGACACCCTATAAGTCAACGGTAGACTTCAGAATCAGGGAGAAGATCTCCTGAATCAAGAGTAAGAAAGAGACCACGTTGCATGGGAAAAATAGTTGCCTTACATTCGGATAATTCAAAGTCATGAATAATATCATGAATGTACTTGCGTTGGTTGATAAGCATGCTAGAGGAAGTGTAATCAATCTCCATACCAAAAAAGAATCGGGCCAAACCAAGATCTTTAATAGTAAATGCCTTGTCAAGATGATGTTTGAGAAAAGTAGTTTATGAAGAAAGATTTCCTGTGAGTAGCACATCATCAAAATAAAGATGAACTATGGTAACTCTCAGAGGAGAATGCTTGGTGAAAAAAGAGTAATCTTGTTTAGATTGAACAAGACCAAGGTGCTGAAGAAGCTTGGTAAGTTCAATGTTCCATTGGCGACTAACTTGCTTAAGGTCATAGTGTGATTTCTTGAGACGACATACAAAGTCAAGATGAGCCTTGGTGTAACCCTGAGGTGGAAACATGAACACCTCTTCATCCAACTGTCCATGAAGAAAGACATTAGTTATTTCCAATTGGTGAATTGGCCAGCTACGAGCAGCAACTAAAGCTAAAATGACTCGAATGGTAGCAAACTTTGCTACAGGACTGAATGTGTGTTTACAATCATTGTCTTTGATCTGATTATATCCCTCAGCAACTAATCGAGCCTTATGGCGCCTAATAGAGCCATATGGATGATATTTGAGCTTGTAAACCCACTTAGATCCAATAGAAGATTTGCCAGGAGGTATGAGAACAACATCCCAAGTATGATTGAACTCAAGACCAATCAGTTCTTTCTACATAGCTACCATCCAAGGAGAATAACCCTTGGCTTGGAAATAATGTGAAGGTGATGACATGATTTATGACACTAGTTTAATAATTCATTTAGATAGTTTTTCCCCTTATTCATGCATGTTTTGACCTTAGTTGGTGACATTTATGCTTAATCGAGCCATATTGCTAGAAAACACGTCTACACGAGTTTTTTTGGTTTTGTAGGTACTTTGAGGATCTTTTGGATGTTATTGACACATACAAGGATCAAGCCTCACGGTGGCTCATTTCCGGAGTTCCAAAGGAGCAAGCTAGGAGCAAAGAAGAGCAAAAAGATCATGTTGGTGCATGCCTTGCACCAACTCATGACTTGGTGATCCAAGAGGAAATGAAGGATGGAAATCTCGGTTGGATGCTCAGGAATCTTGACCGAGATTTGTCCTGGGTCATCCGAGATTCCTGTTCAGGACATCCCCGACACTTGCCACATGATCATTTTGTCCGACCTTTCCTTTCCTTTTGTTGTGTATAGAAGTTTCTTTGCATGCTAACCTTGAGACCTCTCTCTTCTTCCAGCTCTCTTCCAAGCCCCTTGTGGGTGTTCTTGGGGGAGATTAGATTAGAACATATCCTACACTAGATCTAGAGTGAGTTTGAGTGGTTTTGAGTGAGATTCTTGTGTAGCTTGTTAATTCAGACCTTGGAACTGCTCTTGAAGTATTGTGAGACTTGTGTAAACTCTTATCCAGCTAAGTAACATTGCTTTCATTGTTCTTACTTTCGTTATCTCTCTATGGAATGCATGCATGCATGCTTGTATGATGATGTTTGATCTTGAAATGAATGTTATTGGAGGAATAATTGTGATTCTAGGGTGATGATATGATGATTATGGCTTGGATGATGATTGTATGGAGTTGCATGTTATCTTTGGATGATTTGTGTTCGAAGACCTAGCTCAGACCAAATTTTGGCCTGTTCTTCAAACTATTTTGGTGGAGATTTCATGATCCACCCGAGATTTCTGTGTTGTTGTTCTTATGTCAATGAATCTGAATGTTAGGATGTAGATTTGTTGAAATCCTAGTGTTTGTTGAGCTAAATCTAGCATTAGGGTAACCTATGTTAGCAAACTAATTGAGGAATAAGACTTACCCGGTGATTTCCGCTCTTAGGTATAGAAGATGATGAACTATAGGTAGTAATGAGCCAAAAAGCCGCTATTGGATTGAGTGTGCTAGGATCGTTGCTTAAGACTCACCTCCTTGAGACTTACCCGGTAATAGGACTTTGGTTCGAGACTAGTGGAACATAAGACTTACCCGGTAATTGTTCCCATTAGAGAAACAACCTTTCCCAACAACCACAACTTATCGTCATATGATTAAAACCTTGAGTCCAATGCCATAACCGGAAATCTTGATCTCTAAATATGCATTTCTTACACTTATCACCTATCATGTGTTTGTGTGTTGTTTGTTTGCTTGTTTGCATATCTTTGATCTTTGTTTGATCACCACAAAACCATTCAAAAATATTGTGATTTTTATTTCTTTATTCCTTTCTCTAATCTTAGTCTAGACTTGCACTATTCATGATCATTGGATGATTTAGTTTCACCTAAGTCCTTTTGTTCGATCTCGAAATACTTTTCTTGCTACGAAACGACCCATAAACCGTGGGTTCGCTAGGAGTTTAGGAGATTTGATCGAGTTCTAAATTTAAGCCTTTTGTGTGCACTATGTAGGGCGAACAAGTTTTTGCCGCCGTTGCCGTGGACTAGGTCTAGATTAAATCATTTGTGTTTGATTGTGTATAGTGTAGATCTTTCTTGTTGCTTTTGATCTTGTTTGTTTTTGTTTTTGCATGTTCATGCTTGCCAATGGACGGATTGTACTTCAAGAAGATCTTGACGACATGGAGTATGAGGGCACTCCACGATGAGCTTGAGTATTGGAATGAGTTTAACGACTATCATGAGTTCCATGACCAAGCTCACGTGAATACATTGCCTGATGCAGAACCTCCCCAACAACCTCCTGAAGACAAATTAGATTCTATGTTCGAGCAAGTGATGAGGAAGTTGGAGGATTTAGAGACCACCGACACTTTTATTTCGAGCGCCTAAGTGGAGCTTAAAGTGGAAGTATTTCAACAAGTGAAGTGTACCATGAGGGGATCCATGAATTGCCCGACTCAACAATAATCATTAGAGACCTTCAAGAAGAGTTGAATGATGCTTGGGAGCAAGTGAGGCTAAGGGCCCTGGAGGATGAAAGAAGATTGGCATTCGAGAAAGAAGAAGAAATGAGGAGGGAGATTGAGTAGATTAGGCAAGCTCTTGCGCAAAGGGATCCTATCCTCCATCAAGTCATATCTCCACCACCTTCACCTATATAGGAATGCAATGAAGAACTATCAGTCCTAGACATCCTTGCCATTAATCCTAGAACCACACTTGAAGAGCTCACAAGGGAGGAAGAAGAACACAAAAATCTTGGTCCAGCCTACCAAATTTCGGCCGAGATTTTTGTTATACCATCCGAGATTTCTTTTGCAGGAGCTCACCTCGACCAAAATCTCGGTCTGATCAACCTAGATGGCCATCCGAGATCTTGTAGAGAGAATCTTAAGCTCACTTTAACTCCTTTCAATCCTTTCTCTCTTGCCCGGAGTGCACCGAAAGGTTGGAGGTCTGTTCCAAAGGAACCTCCCAAGGGTGACATGAGACCCCTCCCGGTTAGAGATGATGGATCCAAGATGGTTGTGAAGCCTTCAACCGAGTGACCTTTCCAAGAGTCGTCTTTCCTCGGATCATGTTGAGTTAAGAGGCAAGAATTTCATAGGACGAGCCGTACAATACTACTTGTCCAAGTATGGAGTGGCCCACATGGTTGCAACCCCACACCATCATCAAGGAGGCGGTCATGAAGATACTTCACTTGGAGCAAGCAAGATGACCTTCAAATATCCAATTGATGACAATCCTTACAAGCTTGACCATGTTGAGTTCTACCACTTACCAGTGAAGCGAGAGCTTAAAGTCTATTTGGGTATCAAATGGCCATACTTACGATTAAAGATGTCGGAAAGAGATGGTTGCTTGGACTACTCAAGATAACCATGATATTTCAGGTGGATTGAGGCATCATGGAGTTTGATCTAGCTAAAGACCTTAAAGAAGCGCTTCTTGGGAGGCAACCCAAGGGTAAACCATTTCCCTTTTCTTTTTCATTTTTGCTTTTGTTTTTGTTTTTGTGTGTTTTATGTGTTTTATGTTTGTGTGCTAGAGTCTAGGTAATAAAAAAGCCAAGGGAAAAAAGATGATGATGATCACGATTCAAACGTGGGTGGAGCGGACGTGGGACTTGGACGGCTTGAGGTGACTTTGAGAAGTGGAAGAGCTCCTATCTCGCATACACCTTGGCGAGGGTCTTGACGCCGGAGTGAACATCAAGAGCTCTTTACCAAGTTTGATTGATCATCCACCACCACCACTCCACATGAGTGAACTGCAATACCGAAGCACTACATTTTTACATTTGTGAGGACTTTCTTTCACTTCTTTATTTAATTTGCACATTGGGGACAATGTGATTTTAAGTATGGGGTCATAATTCTTTGCATGATCGCATCTAGGATAGTTTTATATTATTGTGAAACATTTCTATTCATGTTTTGCATTGTCATATACATATATCAAAATTCCAAAAAATCAAGAAATTTTATAAAATTTATGTGCTTCAAAGATTGGACATGAACCTTATGATGATTTTGTTTTGTGAATTGGCTATGGATGGCCTTGTGCGTTGAAATAATTTATGCATATTTGGATGTAGCACCCCGAATTCACGGGACTCGGGATGTCACATTAGGCTAAGATCTCACAATGGATCCTGAACCTAGTTTGACAACAAGTTCCCTAGATCTTACAACAAGACACATATAGATTAAAACCAAATACATAAAACTGTTTAATATACATCCAAAGGTTTTACAACCATAGCCGATTACAAAAGAACATCCACAACATCCATATACAAAACATCCCATATCCCACGAGCAACCTAATGCACAAAAGACCTTGGCTGGTCACCCTGTCTGGCTCACTTTGCAGTCTTCCTAACCCGCGGATCATCTACAACACGGTATACACCGTTAGCTACAACAATGAATAAGAATGAAGTAACAACACATACACATACCAACACATCACACATGCAATGTCACACACACATTCATTTATTATCTTTTCTTAAGTTATTCCATTACTAATTCAACTTCTTTTGTTGCATGAGGAGCCTAAAGAACCCCACCTTTTCCCCCTTTAACTCAAGTTGTGCATGGGATCTACTTCCCCTCAGCTACTGGCTTCCGAGCACCTCCTCCAACTCTCGACGAGCGTCGGCAGGTGGTCACGACCTGTTATAATAGACTTGGGCCATTTAAGTAATAAATGGTCATCCTAGTCTGGTTTAGGTTATAAATGCAACAACCATATGAACACACACAACCATTACAACCACTCAAATCCATAACTGCACGCTAAGTAAGTCCAATGGACTTACCTGAAATACTCGTAACGAGTACCACATCACAACTTCCCTTTGGGGAAGTAATCAACCCCTGCATAAGCAAGGCACACACAATCACATACTGTAAAGGTTAGGAGACTTGTTTCCATAACCACAACCAACCTATAACTCGGATCTAAACCTCGAGATCACATCATACCTACAAATGCCTAAGGCATTACCTCAACATAAGCACAAGTGCCTAAGCCACATACTCATCATATAACTCATCAAGCTCAACCTAACCATACTAGCCTACCCATAAACTAAAGCCAAGACCAAAGGAAAGGATGAATGAACCATACCAACTAGGTATGCCCTGGACGCACCAGCGGAAACAAGAAGCACCAAGCTCAACAGCAGTGAGGTGCAGGGGCGGATGGCTCAGGGCACAGGAACGGCTCACAGCAATGCGCATGGGCGGCTCAAGACAGGCGCAGGGGCAGTTGTCTGTGCAGAAGGTTGGTCCTCGAGTTCTCTTCGATCCTTCTCTTGACTCTCTTCACTTCTTCACCACACAACAACATACACATACATATATACACATGTATGAACATCAAAACGTCCAAGAAAGACCCACACAAGCTTATGCTTGTGAATCCTAGCTAAAGAGGAAGACGATAGAAACAAAGGAAGAAAGAATGAAGATATAGGTGAAGATCTTACCACAACAGCTAAAGAAAGGGAAGAAATTTCACATCACTACTCCACCACATCAACAACCTCAAAGCTCAGCATCCTCATTCAATCAACACAAACCTAGATCAAGATCCACTCTTGATTCCAACAAGAACAAGATTAAAGAAGAAGATCAAAGGGAGAGATGGGGAGAAGAAGATGAACGTGAGGAGGAAGAGGGCTGAAGAGATGAAGAACCCTTCATCAAGAAGCAAATGATGACTTATAAAGGAAGCCAGCCGAAAGCATGGTCAAGAGTCAACAAAGACGGCTGCAGCCGCACAAATCCGCAAGGGCGGATCTGCATGGTGCAGGGGACGACCCTCCTGATGCGCAAGGGCGCCTCACAGAGCCCGCGGGTGCGGCTCAGCCTACACTCATCACTAATCAGCTCCTACAAACTAAGGCTCTTACATCACATTCCTCTGAAAACAAGTTTTGTCCCGAAACTTGCATGATCCCAAATCCTCTCGGACCCATATGCCGAGGTATAACTCTCTCTCTTGGAGGCATCACACCTCCGCTCGAAAATACAACCTATAACATTCTATAACCTCAAAACACAATATGGAGGAATCATCACTACAACAACACTATCACATACTCTAAACAAGGCATAGAGAAAGATCATCTCTAGCCGAATAGTAACCACATCACACTAGCATGAAGGAAAGTCGTGTCCAGCCAAAACGTACACATAACAACTACGTGAAGGTAAAACGTCTCCACTCACACTATGTCCATCAACAATTGCATGGAGGAATGAACCATATCTAGCTAATCCTAAACACACACAATAACATGGAGGAAAGAACCATCTTCAGCTATACCTATCTTGCTCTAGCAAACAAGATCTAAAAGATCATATGCACATATCACACCTAGCAAGAAATTCACATAGCACATACTTAACATTACAGACACTCAACAAGATAGCACTAAGATCTACTCATGGATCCTACAGGTGCATCTATCTCGGCGTAAAACTCTGGATAGTTCCTTTGGATATTATCCTCAGTCTCCCATGTAGCCTCCTCAGGTCCTCGTCTAGACCACTGTACTCCTCAGCTGAGACACGTGGAATACAGGGTAAACACCCTCTAACCTCGGTGGCAAAGCCAATCTGTACACTGCTCTCCTGACTCTATCCAGTATCTCAAAAGGACCGACATATCAGGGACTCAACTTCCTCTTTATGCCAAAACGTCTAACGCCTCGCGTCGGAGATACTCTCAACCAGACAAGAGCTCTAACTCTGAACTCTAGAGGTCAACGCCTTCTGTCTGCATATGACTTTTGGCGACTCTATGCAGTTAGCATTGTTCGCTCCAAAAGGTGTATGTAAGCTTTAAAATTTATAACCCAAGAAGTATGCTTGAATAATATGCGAACCCGCAGTGTATGGACCAATTGTAATAAAAGCAAGAATTCCAGGGGTCGAATATGGTGAAACAAAGCACGGAATCAGGTTGTCAAATCTTCCTAATAACTACGAATTAAAGCAATCAAAGATGATATAAAGTTAGATAAAGGGAATGCGGATTTTAGGGATTAAAGCATCCGGTTGTGGCTCCAACTCAAGATCTCAAAGGATAACGCGGACAAAGCTGAGGTTTGCAAAGGGAAAGTGTTTCTAAGGTGGGAATAGATCACCGGATAAGTCTCAATACTCACTATCCCAAACCAAAGCTCCTATCACCGGGAAAGTTTGAAGGTACTAAGGAAAGGAACTATAATCTCAAACCAACACACCACCCAAGGGAATAAAATCTACCTTTACCGGGTAAGTCTCAGGCTAACTCACAAAGATGGGATGAAGGCACACGCAAACCCCAATAAAGGATAAACCCTTACTCATGATTTTAGGTAAACAAACAAAGGAATTATCGGGTAAGTCTCATCCTAGGCTTGCATTGAACCAGGAAAGGTATAATAAGGATAGGATTTGGCAAACTTAAACTCTTAACTCATATAAGGTTCAGGAAAGGTTCAGCTCGCTCAGTTATATTCCATCCCAGCCGAGATGTTCAATGACTGACCGAGGTGTTCTACGGTTAAGGTAAAGATTCGAGCTTTCAGTGTCCTGCTGGGATTAAGATCATTCTATCATTGTCTTTCCCACAACTTTCAGCCAATCACCCTAGAATCGCATAAGAAACTCAGCCAACAATCATCATGATAACAATAATCAAATTAATAGGAAAAGAATCAATATTCAAAAAAGAAAACCTTAAAACAAAGGTCTCAATAACTGAATGAATCAAACAACAAATCAGCGTTCCTCAAGTCACAAATCAGAAAAAACAACAAACCAAAAGCAATCTAAGAAGATCTTACAAACTTCTTCAAAAGCCAACTCCAACTATGATTCCTTCCTTGAACTCCAACCTTCAAAACTTCCTTCAACTCTTCCTTCAAAACTCCAGAAAACCCTTCAATTGCTGGATGCCCTATGCATGGTTTAACTTGTGGAAAATCCAACCCTTTATATAGGAGAATTATCTTCCAAAGATAATAATATCTTAAAAAGATAATTTCCTAGAAAATATATCCATATCTCTCAAAATAAATCAGGCAAATATAATATCTTCATTCCAGAAATCAAGCCAAAAATATAAGATATCCCCCTTCCAAAAATAAAAGATCTCACCCAAAATAAAGATCTCGCCGGCGACATGGTGTTTGCCTCGGTCGGGACGCTCCTCAAGATCACCTCGGTCGAGGTGGTAATGTAGCTGACCGAGGTGAATCTCAAATGAATGTGAATCATCTCAAATCTGGTAAAAAATCAATCTTCTAAATCATTTCCATGCTTCTTGAGATCTTCTCAAAGCTCCAGAATGTAGCTCCAATGACTCCTTAGCTTCCTTAGCTCCATTTCGGTCCAAAACGTGCCATTTTTCCTACAATTACAACGAAACTAAGTGTAGACCTCGATTCCCGCAAAGGTAGACAAAACAACAACATAATCAAAGAATATACATCCATACATGCAGATTTATAAAGATAAAATGTCTAAACCAATCCCAAAATATAGACTATAATACATGCTATCAAAATATCCCATACTTGTCCCTTGCTTGTCCCCAAGCAAGTTCCAAATCTTAGATACAAGATCGAATAGATTATAAGTCAGAAAAATTAATGAAAAATATTTCAAAACCTTTTGGTGTGTCCTCCACTCAGAGATCACCCTAAGAGAATGCTGATGACATGAATTATGACTTATTTTTAGGCATGTATTTATATAAATTTTCCCTTTATTTTGCATGCATAGACATACTTTCATGGCATTTATGATTATATTCACCTACTTTGCGAGAATAGAGGTCTACACAGAGTTTTATTGCATTTGTAGGTAATTTGGCGAATTATGGAGAGAAATGGCATATTTATGGATCACGCCTTAAAAAGGTACAAAAAGGAGCATAAAAGGAAGCTAGGACGCGCCAAAGTATTTTCTGATACCGTGTGACGCGCCAAAGTATTCTCTGATACCACCTGACCCGGCCCAAAGTATTTTCTGATACCAGCGGACTCGACTTCTTTTCCAAACCAATTATTTAGGGTTTTATCCTTAAACCCTAGATTTATCCCTACAAATATTCGAGAGCCTTCAACATTGAAGGGAGCCAAAGTCTCCAAAAGGAGAGACTTAGAGAGTCAATTTCTCAAAGGGAGACTGAAGGGAGTCAATTTCTCCAAAATGGGAGACTGAGAGGGAGCAGAAATCCCCAACATGAAGACTTGGACGCTGGGATTTTGAAGGAAGATTTGGAAAAGACGCACTCTCCTATTTACGGAGTTGGAAGATTGTAGGGTTTCACTTGAAGACGGATTGACATCCCGTTCTTCTTTGTTCCTTGAGATTTGTGAGAGATTCTTATTTTATCCTACATCTATGAACGCAAGTTACTTTTGAGTTTTATTGATATTGATTTTGTGTTTGTTATTGAGATTTCAAGGTTTTACCTTTCCTCCCTTTCATATTTGATATTTGATTTTACAATGATGATTATTGGCTAAAACCCTTTAGCAATTCTAAGATGAAGGGTTGATAGTTGTGACTTAGATAATGATATATCGATTGTAACTTGATTGGACCCTGAGAGTTTGAGAAATATCGTCGACACCCTAAATCACGGGCTGTTCTTGGTTTCCACGGCCGTGATTCTCAAGATCTAACCGTGATTTCCCCTGGTTTACGAACTTTGCTTTTGCTTTGATCCAATGTTAAAGATTAGCTTTAACCTAGCCTTGCCTTGCCTTTCCTAGGTAGTAGAAGACTCAACATCCTTGATAGGTGATGAAATCACTATCATTTAGGATAGTTTTTAGAGTCTTTTTATTGCATTTGTGTCGGTTTATGCTACTAACTCCTTGGTCCAGAAGAAGAAGACTAAAAGAAGCTAAGGAAGGAGTTATAAGCATTTAGGAGTGAAGATCGTTCACGAAGCAAAGCTTTTTTTCTTCACCGCCCCCGCGGAGCCTTGTCACCGCCCCTACGGGTGACACCTGACTCCGGAGTGCTCCCTGCGCCTTCGCCAGCGCCAGCCACGAAGACTGTCACCGCCCCTGCGTCAATCCCTGGCGCCCCTGCGGTGACTTGCCCTGAAGAAGCGAAGACCAGTGCCCCTGCGCCTCCCCTTGCACCTCTGCCTGCGCCTCAACTTGGGGGCTGGAAGGTGAAGAGTCTGTGTCACCGCCCCTGCATCGACACTAGGACGCCCCGGCGGCTTGGCATCAGAAATAGCAGGAAGTTAAAGAGTCAGACGTTTGAAAAGCATTAAAGATCCGCCCCTACGGAATTTCCTAGCCGCCCCAGCGGTCATGAAGAAGATCAAGCGTTTTTGCCTTCATCGCCCCTACGGAGCTGAAGGCCGCCCCTGCGGTTCAACGACAGAAGCTTTACTCCGGCTGTTTACACCACCTTTATGGCATTAAAGGTAACTGTTTTGGGCCGGCCATTTACTCCTATTTAGTGTGTTTTGTAGTATAAATAGTCCTTGGTTGATTGCTAGAATCATCCAACTTATTATCCATCATTTTCCACTTAGAAACCAATTTTCATTTCCATCGTAATGAGTTGCTAACTCCCTTGCTACATTGGGTTGGTTTGAAGTTGCATTGCAACTTTGGTTGTAAGTACTTTATAATATAAGTTTTCATTCAGTAATACTTTGTGTTTCCTTGATCTCCATTGTCTAATTGCATGTTTACTATTGCTTGAGATTGATCACCTTAGGTTCTATAGTGCATGTAAACAACTAGGATTAATAGGTTCCGGGTTCGGGTCTTTAATCTAGTAGCAACTTTAAGTAATAACGGGTTGTGATTACTTAAAGAAAAGGAACACAAATATAAAGATAAGTTTAACGGTTTTAATCTTCTCTTTATATCCCTTATTCTTTGTTTGAAAGCTAACTTGTTATTTGTTCTTGTAGGTTTACGGAACTTTAACCTGTTAAGTTGTGTTGATGCCGGTTGGCTCAACACATATATACGATCGAGACGGGAGATTACTTGAAAACTTGTAAAAGGAACTCACCAAAGTAGCAATTGCATGCTTATAATCAACCTAGTGTAGATTCACCCATTATTGTCTTACTTGGTGCGATATTCGTTTTCATAAGTTTTCGTGCATCAATTTAACCAAACCCCCCCCTTTGTTACTTGTTTCTATAATCAATAATTGCATCTAATAACACACCTTAACTCTCTTGGGTTCGACCCTTACTTAACCACTATACTTGTTTTAGTGCTAAGTCGGGATTTACTTTTGATTGGGTATAGACGACCAAAGAAATACCTTCGGTCAAATTTTGGCGCCGTTGCCAGGGAGTTTTAGTGTTTTATTGTTATTATTGATTATTTTGAACCATTTTTATGGTTCAAACCCGTGCTACTAATTCCGGCTTTGCTTCTTTTGATCTAGAAATTGAGAGGACGCACATCCGGCAACGAAGACAACATCAACTTCAACAAGAGATGGCTGACCGTACTCTTCGTCAACTTACGCAGCCCACCTTGGCTCAAAACCCTCTTGCTGTCACTATACCGGCACTACGGGAAGTAGTCAACTTTGAGCTCAAGCCGGACCTCATTCACTTGCTCCCATCCTTCCATGGGCTAAGTGTTGAAGACCCCATCCATCCGGGAGTATCGACACTTGGGAGAACCTCCACAAGGCGTTCTTGGAGAAATACTTCCCTGCCAAAAAGGAAAATAGCTTGAAGAAAGCTATAAGCAACATCGAGCAAGAGACGAACGAAACTCTCTACGAGTACTTCGAAAGGTTTGCATGCCACCGATCCAACTGTCCTTTTCACGGATATTCAACTCAAGATCTAGTCTTGTACTTGTACAATGGCTTGCTAGACAATGAAAGGAGGATCGTTGATAGGTGATGGAATCACTATCAATTAGGGTAGTTTTTAGAGTCTTTTTATTGCATTAATGTCGGTTTATGCGACTAACTCCTTGGTCCAGAAGAAGAAGATTAAAAGAAGCTAAAGAAGGAGTTATAAGCACTTAGGAGTGAAGATCGATCACGAAGCAAAGCTTCTGTTTCTCACCGCCCCAGCGGATCCTTGCAGCCGCCCCTGCGGGTGACGCCTTACATCGGAGCGCTTCTTGCGCCTTCACCAGCGCCAACTATGAAGCGTGTCACCGCCCCTGCGCCACTCCTTGGCGCCCTTGCGGTGTCCTCCATTGAAGAAACGAAGACCAGCTCCCCTGCGCCTTCCACTACGGCGCTACCTGCACCTCAACATGGGAGCTGGAAGACGAAGAGGCTGTGTCACCGCCCCTGCGCTGACATAGGGACGCCCCGGCGGCTTGGCATCAGAAATGCCAGGAAAGCGAAAGGTCAGAGGTTGAAGTGCATTGAAGATCCGCCCCAATGGAATTGTGTACCCGCCATGCGGCTCTGAATAAGATCAACCGATTCTGCCTAAACCGTCCCTGCGGTTCCTGAAGGCCGCCCCTGCGGTTTAACGCCAGAAGCTTTACTCCAGCTGTTTACACCATCTTTATGGCTTTAAGGTGGCTGTTTTGGGCCGGCCATTTACTCCTATTTAGTGTCTTTTGTAGTATAAATAGTCCTTGGTTGATTGCTAGAATGATCCATCTTATCATCTTGTTAATCAACAAATTATCCACTTAGATTGTCTTGCTACCTTGTAATGAGTTGCTAACTCCCTTGCTACATTGGGTTGGTTTGAAGCTGCATTGTTACTTTGGTTGTAAGTACTTATAATATAAGTTTTCATTCAGTAATACTTTGTGTTTCTTTGATCTCCATTGTCTAATTGAATGTTTACTATTGCTTGAGATTGATCACCTTAGGTTCTAAAGTGCATGTAAATAACTAGGATTAATAGGTTCCGGGTTCGGGTCTTTAATCTAGTAGCAACTTTAAGTAATAACGGGTTGTGATTACTTAAAGAAAAGGAACACAAATATAAAGATAAGTTTAACGGTTTTAATCTTCTCTTTATATCCCTTAGTCTTTGTTTGAAAGCTAACTTGTTATTTGTTCTTGTAGGTTTACGGAACTTTAACCTGTTAAGTTGTGTTGATGCCGGTTGGCTCAACACATATATACGATCGATACGGGAGATTACTTGAAAACTTGTAAAAGGAACTCACCAAAGTAGCAATTGCATGCTTAGAATCAACCTAGTGTAGATTCATCCATTATTGTCTTACTTGGTGCGATATTCGTTTTCATAAGTTTTCGTGCATCAATTTAACCAAACCCCTCCTTTGTTACTTGTTTCTATAATCAATAATTGCATCTAATAAAACACCTTAACTCTCTTGGGTTCGACCCTTACTTAACCACTAGTTTTAGTGCTAAGTCGGGATTTACTTTTGATTGGGTATAGACGACCAAAGAAAT
The DNA here is from genome assembly GCA_033239045.1 of Fagopyrum esculentum. Lineage (NCBI taxonomy): Eukaryota > Viridiplantae > Streptophyta > Magnoliopsida > Caryophyllales > Polygonaceae > Fagopyrum > Fagopyrum esculentum. The sequence continues at coordinate 28,006,046 of BSUD01000004.1, read as the reverse complement.
ACCTTCGGTCAAATTTTGGCTCCGTTGCCAAGGAGTTTTAGTGTTTTATTGTTATTATTGATTATTTTGAACCATTTTTATGGTTCAAACCCGTGCTACTAATTTCGGCTTTGCTTCTTTTGATCTAGAAATTGAGAGGACGCACATCCGGCAATGAAGACAACAACAACTTCAACAAGAGATGGCTGACCGTACTCTTCGTCAACTTACGCAGCCCACCTTGGCTCAAAACCCTCTTGCTGTCACTATACCGGCACTACGGGAAGGAGTCAACTTTGAGCTCAAGCCGGGCCTCATTCACTTGCTCCCATCCTTCCATGGGCTAAGTGGTGAAGACCCCATCCATCCGGGAGTATCGACACTTGGGAGAACCTCCACAAGGCGTTCTTGGAGAAATACTTCCCTGCCAAAAAGGCAAATAGCTTGAAGAAAGCTATAAGCAACATCGAGCAAGAGACGAACGAAACTCTCTACGAGTACTTCGAAAGGTTTGCATGCCTCCGATCCAGCTGTCCTTTTCACGGATATTCAACTCAAGATCTAGTCTTGTACTTATACAATGGCTTGCTAGACAATGAAAGGAGGATCGTTGATAGGTGATGGAATCACTATCAATTAGGGTAGTTTTTAGAGTCTTTTTATTGCATTAATGTCGGTTTATGCTACTAACTCATTGGTCCAGAAGAAGAAGATTAAAAGAAGCTAAAGAAGGAGTTATAAGCACTTAGGAGTGAAGATCGATCACGAAGCAAAGCTTTTGTTTCTCACCGCCCCAGCGGATCCTTGCAGCCGCCCCTGCGGGTGACGCCTTACATCGGAGCGCTTCTTGCGCCTTCACCAGCGCCAACTATGAAGCGTGTCACCGCCCCTGCGCCACTCCTTGGCGCCCCTGCGGTGTCCTCCATTGAAGAAACGAAGACCAGCTCCCCTGCGCCTTCCACTACGGCGCTACCTGCACCTCAACATGGGAGCTGGAAGACGAAGAGGCTGTGTCACCGCCCCTGCGCTGACATAGGGACGCCCCGGCGGCTTGGCATCAGAAATGCCAGGAAAGCGAAAGGTCAGAGGTTGAAGTGCATTGAAGATCCGCCCCAATGGAATTGTGTACCCGCCATGCGGCTCTGAATAAGATCAACCGATTCTGCCTAAACCGTCCCTGCGGTTCCTGAAGGCCGCCCCTGCGGTTTAACGCCAGAAGCTTTACTCTGGCTATTTACACCATCTTTATGGCTTTAAGGTGGCTGTTTTGGGCCGGCCATTTACTCCTATTTAGTGTCTTTTTTAGTATAAATAGTCCTTGGTTGATTGCTAGAATGATCCATCTTATCATCTTGTTAATCAACAAATTATCCACTTAGATTGTCTTGCTACCTTGTAATGAGTTGTTAACTCCCTTGCTACATTGGGTTGGTTTGAAGCTACATTGTTACTTTGGTTGTAAGTACTTTATAATATAAGTTTTCATTCAGTAATACTTTGTGTTTCCTTGATCTCCATTGTCTAATTGAATGTTTACTATTGCTTGAGATTGATCACCTTAGGTTCTAAAGTGCATGTAAACAACTAGGATTAATAGGTTCCGGGTTCGGGTCTTTAATCTAGTAGCAACTTTAAGTAATAACGGGTTGTGATTACTTAAAGAAAAGGAACACAAATATAAAGATAAGTTTAACGGTTTTAGTCTTCTCTTTATATCCCTTAGTCTTTGTTTGAAAGCTAACTTGTTATTTGTTCTTGTAGGTTTAACCTGTTAAGTGGTGTTGATGCCGGTTGGCTCAACACATATATACGATCGAGACGGGAGATTACTTGAAAACTTGTAAAAGGAACTCACCAAAGTAGCAATTGCATGCTTAGAATCAACCTAGTGTAGATTCACCCATCATTGTCTTACTTGTCGCATTAATCGTTTTCATAAGTTTTTGTGCATTCAATTCAACCAAACACCCCCCTTGTGTCGCTTGTCACTATAATCGATAATTGCATCTAAAACACCTTAACTTTCTTGGGTTCGACCCTTACTTAATCACTATACTTGTTCTTAGTGCTAAGTCGGGATTTACTTTTGATTGGGTATAGACGACCATAGAAATACCTTCGGTCAAATTTTGTGGAAAATCCATTCCTTTTTATAGGAAAAATACCTTCCAAAGATAAGATATCTTAGAAAGATCTCTTCCCATAAAAATAGGTAAAATATATGGTCTAACTTATCTTCTTTCTTCCAGGAATCCAGCCCAAAAATATAAGATCCTCTTTCCAAAGATAAAAGATCTCAGCCAAGAATAAAAATATTCTTGCCGCGTCCAAGGTGTTCGCCTCGGTCGAGTCGGCTCCTCTGGATCACCTCGGTCGAGGTGAATTTGTAGTCAACCGAGGTGAATCACAGCTGAATGTGAAATCTCTCAAATCGGGTCCAAAGTGAATCTTTAATCTAATTCTATGATTCTTGGATTATTCCTTAAGCTCCTGAATGTAGCTCCAATGACTCCATAGCTCCTTTTGCTCCTTTTTGATGCAAAACGTGCCATTTTACCTACGATTACAACAAAACTAGTTGTAGACCTCGATTTCCGCAAAGGTAGATGAAACGACAATATAATCACATAATATACATTCAAACATGCAGATTATTTAAAGATAAAACGTCTAAACAGGCCCCAAAATATAGACAATAATTCATGCTATCAAAATACCCCATACTTAGCCCTTGCTTGTCCCCAAGCAAGTTCCGCATATAAAATACAAGATAGAATGGATTATAAGTCATAAAGATCAATGAAAAAGCCTTTCAAAACATTTTTGATGGTGTGCTACAATCACTGATCACTCTAAGAGAATACTTCATGGAATTTGAAATCAAAATATGATCAAAACATTTTATAAATATGAGAAAGTTGTTCATCTTTGCATAAAATCATAGAATGCATAATAAGTCGTAATTATCGAAATTAATCATGTATAATCCAGTTTAAACCACTAAGTCAATCATCAAGCTCGAGGTCTCAAGGGCTTCCCAAAAGAAAGGTCAAGAAACGTGTAGGGTAGGGATGTATAGAAGGTAATGTGGTGCTAGAATCCGGGAAAAGGATATCACTTCACTTTCACTTGAATTTCAACATCATCCACCAATAAGCTTTGCTTATTTCACACTTTTCCTTTTTTACTTTACTTTTTGGGATGCATGGACAGAGGTGCACAATAACCGAAGCCTAGGAGATCAGCAATCTTCAATTTCTTGAGATGCATCAAACCCTTGATGCACATACCATGACCCGTTAGGAATATCGCTCAATCCGACTTTGGCAAGACACAAACACCCGGCTTTGTGAATGGTGCCGAGTTACTCATCATCATGATTGACTTCCGCAAACCTATTTATTACTTTCTAACACTTTCACTTCCACCCAACTTCTCAACTTTTACTTCACTTGCTTTCACCACTTTGCTTGCTTCGAAATTCCCGGATAGGTAAAGGGAGGCAAATATGTATATGAGGGGCTAAGCATGATCAAGAAGAAGAAGAGAGAAGAATGAATTGCCTTGGTCTTTCCAGGAAGAAAGTGAGAGAACTCATAATGTGGTGTTAACCTTCAAATTTAACATAATTTGGATAAAAACAAAGTATTAAACATGCCAAAAATTTCAAACAAAGCATTTAGCAACTTAAACATATTATAGAACCTTTCAAACATATAAAGATTTCAAAACCAGTCAGTAAACAAGATCTTCACTGAGATCATATCCATATAAGAAGCACAAAACGTTTCGAAAACTCTCAGTTAAACCACCTCAGTCGAGGTGTTCTAAGTCAACCGAGGTGAAGTACCTCGTTTGGCCAGAATCACTTCGGTCGAGGTCAAATTTTTTTTTCTGTCCAGTTTTTGACGTTTTTCTCAATCAAATAACCTGTATGCATGCATGTAATCTCAGATAAACACATAAAGCAAAATAAAGCATAAATATCTGATAAAGTCGAGTCATACATCCATAAGAGTCGAATAATACATCAACACCCCATACTTGGGACACACTGTCCCAGTGGGTCAAAATAAGTTTAAAAAAAATAAAGTACTCACCGGACATAGCTGAGCTGCATAATAAATAAAAAAAGAAAATCCTGCAAGCTCTGAATAATCCCGATCCGGTGGTGGTGGTGGTGGTGGCATGTATGGATACTGAGATGGGTCGAAAGGGTAGCCCATGATATGTTGAAACTGAATCTCAGCCATCACGTGCTGGTAATGCTGTCTCTCCTGCATCTCACGGATATCCAGGGATAGGGCAACATAAGAATCGATCATCTGATCCGTCAGATCATCAATCCGACGGTGAGCATCTAGATCTCTTTGTCGGCGTACCCTATGCCTAGCAGGGCATACTGGTGATGCAGCCGGCTCGGCCTTAGTCTCGTCATCATCCAAATCGATGACCGGCACACTCGTCCCAGCAGTATCAGTCCCCGTATCCATAGGAACTCCACCATCCCTATCATCATCATCATCATCAGCAGCCTCCTCAACCTCATCCTCCTCAGCTGGTGCAGCTGCTGCCTCTCTAGCATCCTCTATAAATGGGATCCAAGCAGTCTACCAGTAGTGTGGATCATATACTGAGAACTGGGGTGACCATCTGATCCCCTGTGGTGCAGTAGGCTCCCATGGCATCGCCACATATGGCGTAGTAAGTCCTCGGGGAACCAGTATCCTCCGAGTGATCATCTCCTGAAGTCCAAGCGGCTTGGCAGCCGCCACCATGGTACAATCACTAAGGTCTATATCCTGGTAACTCGCTATGTCAGTCACAATTCCTCCGCAACAGATGTCGCCCTTCGCCTTGGCCTTGATCTTATGTAGATCCTCCGCCAGCATAAGTCCAAAATCAGGAATCCCTCCAGTCACCATGTAGTATAGGCTAAACAGCTCACCCTGTCTGACCTTCTGGGGCGTCTCAGTACGCGCCAGAAGAGTCTCACTGAATATCCTGTGAGCTAATCTGAAGGCAAGATGGAATATAATACGCTCCCTGGAGTCTCTAGGGCGCCATCTATCTGCATGCTCAACTACGTGAGCAATCTGTCCCCAAAACTCCCTAGCTACAGCTCGGGAGGGAAAATCAGCAATAGTCGGGGCTGGAAAGCCAAAGATGTCCCGCCATTAATCTAAAGGAACTAAGAAGTTCCGGTTCATCAACCGGTACTTCACAACACGCTTTGTGGGAAGGTAAGTGAAGGAACTAACAAACTCCAGGGTAGGCTCTAAGTAAGCGGGAGCGCGGATCTCAGTGAACTGATCTAACCCCACCATAGAGATCATACGTCTCAGATCTCCATCCACATGGAGGCAATCAAATGCAGAAATGTCCAGGAAGCGAGGTGCAATCACTGGACGGACCGCTATGCGGTCGTAATCAACCTGGTGTCTCTCGTGGATCACCGGTCTAGTACGTCTAGAGGAAGAAGAAGAGAAAGGAGAGGATCTGTCCCTCAGGACCAGCTGTCTATCTGAACTCATCTTTCTATAACCTGTCAGACCACCTCGGTCGGCCTGACAACTCTGTAGAACACCTCGGCCGAGGCACATGCCGATTGGACCGAGGCGAAAAACTGTTCGACTGATTTCTTCAAAAATCCAGTATTTTTCCCCCAAAATCACTACAACAAGTTCCTATGGGGTACTTAATCTGTTTCTCAGCAAATGCAGGGGCAACCAAAACCCAAATCGAAGGAAAACAGTGAAGAAAGACGAGGTTAGGGTTTTTTCGATATTTACCCCGATTCGGTCGATTGGCTCGTTTTTCTCGCAGATTCGCACTTGCACTGTGATCCTCTACCCTTTCTTAGTAGTTTGGAAGCAAGAATCGTCGAAAACGAGTGAAGAACGGCGAAGCGAGGCGAAAGACGTGCCGCGGTCGAGGAGAAGGTAAAGAAGGAGAGAGAAATCTCAGCCCCCTTTTATACCCTTTTCTGGAAATGCTGTCACCTCGGTCGAGGTGATCTCGACTGGACCGAGGTGGTACGGACCGAGGTGGATCTTCAGAAACCCTAGTCGCCTCGGTTGCTCAAGAATCATCTCGGTCGAGGTGCTGTGATAGCAACCGAGATGTGTCTCAGTCAATCTCCGTCTTCTCAAATTCTCGAACTTTTGTCCTTCCGGTTGTGCTCCTGGGTTGTATTCCTTCCTTAGATGTCACATGTTGTCTGTCTAGGACGCCAAAAACAAAACAAAGCAAAGCAAAAACAAACTATCTAAGCTAGACTAGAAAAAGGGAAAAGAAAGCAATACCTTGGGTTGCCTCCCAAGAAGCGCTTGATTTAAGGTCGCTAGCGGGACCATACGACGTCTCTTCAAACGAGGTATAGTGGTGCAACCTCCTCAACCGGAACTTCCGGTTTGTATTTCTTAAGTCTATGACCGTTGACCTTGAAGCTTCCACTCGTTTCGCCCCATATCTCAACTGCACCATAAGGAAAAACATGTTTCACAACATAAGGTCCGGTCCATCTAGACTTCAACTTACCTGGAAAGATGCGGAGGCGGGAGTTGAAGAGTAGAACTAAGTCTCCTTCTTTAAGCTCCTTAGGGATGATACGCTTGTCATGCCATCTCTTCGTCCTTTCTTTATAGATTTTGGCATTCTCATAAGCGTTCAAACGCAGCTCCTCCAACTTATTGATATCCAATATCCGCTTCTCGCCGGCTTCCTTAATGTCGAAGTTCAACCATTTGATCGCCCAATATGCTTTGTGTTCTAACTCAACGGGCAAATGACAAGACTTCCCATATACCAAATTATAAGGGGTGGTACCAATGGGAGTCTTAAATGCGGTCCTGTAGGCCCAACGAGCGTCGTCCAATTTCATGGAACAATCCTTCCTCGTTCTAGAGACGGTCTTCTCCAAAATTGCTTTAATTTCTCTATTCAAGATCTCGACCTGTCCACTAGTTTGAGGGTGATAAGGGGTTGCTACCTTGTGGGTTACCCCATACTTCGATAGAAGTGCCTTAAACTTCCGGTTGATGAAATGCGTCCCTCCATCGCTGATGATGATACGTGGGGTTCCAAAACGTGGAAAGATAGTCCTGTTAAAGAACTTCACAACCACTTTGGCATCATTAGTGGCAGAAGCAATGGCTTCAACCCATCTAGAGACGTAATCAACTGCTAGAAGAATATAGAGGTTTCCTCCGGAGGATGGGAAAGGTCCCATGAAGTCTATCCCCCATACATTAAAGATTTCCACCTCTTGAATGTTATTAAGTGGCATTTCGTTCCTCCTAGATAAGTTCCCTGTTCTTTGGCATGCATCACAAGAGACAACAAACGATTGTACATCTTTAAATAATGTAGGCCAAAAGAAACCGGAACGTAATACCTTAGCGCATGTCTTGTTGGCGCTAGCATGTCCTCCACAAGGAAGCGAGTGACAATGCCGTATGACACTATTAACTTCATCTTCCGGAATGCATCTTCGAAGCATCCCATCCGGCCTGCGCTTGAATAGCAGCGGTTCATCCCAATAGTAATGGTGTACGTCCTCGAAGAATTTCTTTCTTTGAGCGTACGTCAATCCGGGCGGTATTTCCTGGCAAACAAGATAATTTACAATATCAGCATACCAAGGTCCTTTATTATCGGAAAGTTGGTGGAGAGAATGTTCCACCAACTGAGGATGAAAGTCAGAGAAGGGAGTAAGAAGTTTGTTATTTTCAGTAGTCTCAGTTGACATCATCTCGCATTCGACCTCGGTCGAGGCGCAGAGGCGTTGACCGAGATGTTCTCCAGTTGCCTCGCTTGGTCTAGAAAGTGCCTCGGTCGAGGTACTGCAACTGGAACCGAAACTGGAGATCTTCTTCTCCTGGATCAGTCTTTCAGTTTTAGCTCATGGATCTTCTTCCAGTGCCTTTAAGCTCCGTATATCTGCATCACAAGAGACATCTATACCTTCCTCCATTAAACTGAAACTAATAACTTTCTCAAGTGGGTCGTTAATAAGGATAGAGCTCACCAATTCTCTTTATTATCTTCTTCATCATAGATGTTGAAGATATCATCTCCTAGTTGCTCTCCCTTCATAGCCGCAAGTAATGCGAACTCCACTTTATCTCCGCCAATGTTGAATTTCAATTTGGTGTTCTTACAATCCACATTGCAACCCGAAGTTGCTAGAAATGGCCTCCCGAGAATGATAGGAACAGGATAATCTGCGGGAATATCAAGCACAACAAAGTCTATAGGTAAATAGAAGTTACCTAACTTAACCGGAACGTCTTCCAAAATTCCCACGGGATGGGTAATGGAGCGGTCCGCCATGTATAACCGTATCTTCACCGGCTTGAGCTCTCCAAGTCCGATCTTAACACATAGCTCTAGCGGAATGATGCTCACGCTGGCTCCTAGATCACATAAGGCTTCACAAGTGACATCCCCAACTTGAATGGGAATGCAAAATGAGCCGGGATCTCTCAACTTGGGTGACATCTTCTCCTTCATGATTCGAATAAGCTCCAAGGATTTAGACGTCATCCTTACTTCACCAAAGTCTTCCAGCTTCCTCTTCCTTGATAGGATTTCTTTTAAGAACTTCCCATAGGCGGGCATCCCTAGAATAGCATCAAGGAAAGGAATGTTAATGTGTAGTTTATTCATCAAGTCAAGGAACTTACCAAAGTGCTTGTCTAGATGTGCTCTGGCTCTTGACTGGGGGAATGGAAGTGGTGGTTTATATGCAGGAGGTGGAATATAAACTTTAGTTTTCCCCTCCGCTTTCTGTGGCTCCACCTCGGTTGGCATCTCGGCCGAAGTGTTCTTCGACTGCACCTGGACCGAAGTGGTCTTCGTCGGTACTGGAACCGATTGAGGCACTGGATCTACAGTCTTCAAATGTACCTAAGAACACAAATCTGCAAGAACACTAAATCAGAAAGATCAATAGAAAAAGCAAGAACAGTCCCGGCAACGGCGCCAAAAACTTGTTCGCTCCAAACGGTGTGTGCAAGCTTTAAATTTATAACCGTAGATGTAAGCTTAAAACAAGGATGCGAACCCGCAGTGTACGGGTCAATCGTAGTAAAAAGCAAGGAATTCCAGGGGTCGATCACAAGGACTTAGTGAAACAAAGTCGGAATAGGTAAGCTTATGTAATTACTAACCACAAAAAGCAATTAAAACAATCAAGGATGATAAAAAGTCAATAAAGGAAATATGCAATTCCAGGGATTAAAGCATCTAGTTGTGGTTCCAACTCAAGATCTAAAGATAAGCGGACAAAGATGAGGTTTTTGCATAGGGAAGGTGTTTCTAAAGTGGAGTAGATCACCGGGTAAGTCTCACTACTCACTAATCCCAAACCGTAACTCCTATTACCAGGTAAGTCTCAAGGAATTAAGGAAAAGAACTATAACCTCAAACAAACACACCACCTAAGGGAATAGAATCACCCTTTACCGGGTAAGTCTCAGGTTAACTCACATAGATGGGATGAAAGCACACTCAAACCCCAATAAAGGATAAACCTTTATTACCTACACTTATGATCTTAGGTAAACAAACAAAGGAATTACCGGGTAAGTCTCATCCTAGGCTTGCATTGAACGAGGAAAGGTGTAATAAGAATAGGATTTGTCAAACTCTAACACTTAACTCTTAGTTTTGGATCAGATAAGTCACCTCAGTCAGAAGAATTCCACCCCGGCCGAGATGTTCATCGACTGAGCGAGATGCTTTAGGGTTAAGGATAAAGACTCGAACTTTTAGGGTCCTACTGTGATTAAGATTATTCTATCATTGTTTTTCCCACAACCTTCAGCCAATCACCCTAGAATCACACAAGGAAATTAGCCACTCATCCATCATGAAAGTAATAATCGAATATATGGGAAGAAAGAGAATAATTGAACAAGAAAACCTTAAGAGAAAGGCTTCAATAACTGAATAAATTATCAAAACAACAAGCGTTCCTTGGATTAAAATCCAACAAGACAATAACCTAAGAAGGGAATCTAAGATGATCTTACAAAAACCCTTCAAAAAGCTATAAAAGCTATAGACTTTCTTCCTTCAACCTTCAAAAAGGTTCTTCAAATCTCCCAACTGGAGTATGGCTACAGCGGATGTCTAAGCACAATCGATGGTATAGCATGATCTCGATTTGTGGAAAATCCAACCCTTTTTATAGGAAAAATACCCTCCAAGGATAAGATATCTTAGAAAGATCTCTTCCCATAAAAATAGGTAAAATATATGGTCTAACTTATCTTCTTCCTTCCAGGAATCCAGACAAAAATATAAGATCCTCTTTCCAAAGATAAAATATCTCAACCAAGAATATAAATATTCTTGCCGCGTCCAATGTGTTCGCCTCGGTCGAGTCGGCTCCTCTGGATCACCTCGGTCGAGGTGACTCTGTAGTAAACCGAGGTGAATCACAAATGAATGTGAAATCTCTCAAATCTGGTCCAAAGTGAATCTTTAATCCAATTCCATGATTCCTGGATTATTCCTTAAGCTCCTGAATGTAGCTCCAATGACTCCATAGCTCCTTTTGCTCCTTTTTGATGCAAAACGTGCCATTTTACCTACGATTACAACAAAACTAGGTGTAGACCTCGATTCCCGCAAAGGTAGATGAAACGACAATATAATCACATAATATACATTCAAAATGCAGATTATTTGAAGATAAAACGTCTAAACAAGCCCCAAAATAAAGACAATAATTCATGCTATCAAGGACGCACATCCGGCAATGAAGACAACAACAACTTCAACAATAGATGGCTGACCGTACTCTTCGTCAACTTACGTAGCCCACCTTGACTCAAAATCCTCTTGCGGTCACTATACCGGCACTAGGGGAAGGAGTCAACTTTGAGCTCAAGCCGGGCCTCATTCACTTGCTCCCATCCTTCCATGGGCTAAGTGGTGAAGACCCCATCAAGCACCTTGGGAAGTTCCATACCGTGTGTATGAGCATGAAACCGGCCAACATTACCGAAGAACAAATCAAGATGAGGGCATTCGGCTTCACACTCAAAGATTCAGCGGATGATTGGTATTACCACCTTCCATCCGGGAGTATCGACACTTGGGAGAACCTCCACAATGCGTTCTTGGAGAAATACTTCCCTGCCAAAAAGGCGAATAGCTTGAAGAAAGCTATAAGCAACATCGAGCAAGAGACGAAAGAAACTCTCTACGAGTACTTCGAAAGGTTTGCACGCCTCCGATCCAGCTGTCCTTTTCACGGATATTCAACTCAAGATCTAGTCTTGTACTTGTACAATGGCTTTCTAGACAATGAAAGGAGGATCGTTGATAGGTGATGGAATCACTATCAATTAGGGTAGTTTTTAGAGTCTTTTTATTGCATTAATGTCGGTTTATGCTACAAACTCCTTGGTATAGAAGAAGAAGATTAAAAGAAGCTAAAGAAGGAGTTATAAGCACTTAGGAGTGAAGATCGATCACGAAGCAAAGCTTCTGTTGCTCACCGCCCTAGCGGATCCTTGCAGCCCCTGCGGGTGACGCCTTACATCGGAGCGCTCCTTGCGCCTTCACCAGCGCCAACCATGAAGCGTGTCACCGCCCCTGAGCCACTCCTTGGCGCCGCTGCGGTGTCCTCCATTAAAGAAACGATGACCAGCTCCCCTGCGCCTTCCACTACGGCACTGCCTACACCTCAACATGGGAGCTGGAAGACGAAGAGGCTGTGTCACCGCCCCTGCGCTGACATAGGGACGCCCCGGCGGCTTGGCATCACAAACGTCAGGAAAGCGAAAGGTCAGACGTTGAAGTGCATTGAAGATCCGCCCCAATGGAATTGTGTACCCGCCCTTGAGGCTCTGAATAAGATCAACCGATTCTGCCCAAACCGTCCCTACGGTTCATGAAGGCCGCCCCTGCGGTTTTACGCCAGAAGCTTTACTCCGGCTGTTTACACCACCTTTATGGCATTTAAGGTGGCTGTTTTGGGCCGGCCATTTACTCCTATTTAGTGTCTTTTGTAGTATAAATAGTCCTTGGTTGATTGCTAGAATGATCCATCTTATCATCTTGTTAATCAACAAATTATCCACTTAGATTGTCTTGCTACCTTGTAATGAGTTGCTAACTCCCTTGCTACATTGGGTTGGTTTGAAGCTGCATTGTTACGTTGGTTGTAAGTACTTTATAATATAAGTTTTCATTCAGTAATACTTTGTGTTTCCTTGATCTCCATTGTCTAATTGCATGTTTACTATTGCTTGAGATTGATCACCTTAGGTTCTAAAGTGCATGTAAACAACTAGGATTAATAGGTTCCGGGTTCGGGTCTTTAATCTAGTAGCAACTTTCAGTAATAACGGGTTGTGATTACTTAAAGAAAAGGAACACAAATATAAAGATAAGTTTAACGGTTTTAATCTTCTCTTTATATCCCTTAGTCTTTGTTTGAAAGCTAACTTCTTATTTGTTCTTGTAGGTTTACGGAACTTTGACCTGTTAAGTTGTGTTGATGCCGGTTGGCTCAACACATATATATGATCGAGACGGGAGATTACTTGAAAACTTGTAAAAGGAACTCACCAAAGTAGCAATTGCATGCTTAGAATCAACCTAATGTAGATTCACCCATCATTGTCTTACTTGTCGCATTAATTATTTTCATAAGTTTTTGTGCATTCAATTCAACCAAACACCCCCCTTGTGTCACTTGTCACTATAATCGATAATTGCATCTAAAACACCTTAACTCTCTTGGGTTCGACCCTTACTTAATCACTATACTTGTTCTTAGTGCTAAGTCGGGATTTACTTTTGATTGGGTATAGACGATGATAGAAATACCTTCGGTCAAATTTTGGCACCGTTGCCGAGGAGTTTTAGTGTTTTATTGTTTTATTGATTATTGGTTTGAACCATTTTTATGGTTCAAACCCGTGCTACTAATTCCGGCTTTGCTTCTTTTGATCCAGAAATTGAGAGGACGCACATCCGGCAACGAAGACAACAACAACTTCAACAAGAGATGGCTGACTGTACTCTTCGTCAACTTACGCAGCCCACCTTGGCTCAAAACCCTCTTGCGGTCACTATACCGGCACTAGGGGAAGGAGTCAAGTTTGAGCTCAAGCCGGGCCTCATTCACTTGCTCCCATCCTTCCACGGGCTAAGTGGTGAAGACCCCATCAAGCACCTTGGGTAGTTCCATACCGTGTGTATGAGCATGAAGCCGGCCAACATTACCGAAGAACAAATCAAGATGAGGGCATTCGGCTTCGCACTCAAAGATTCCGCGGATGATTGGTATTACCACCTTCCATCCGGGAGTATCGACACTTGGGAGAACCTTCACAAGGCGTTCTTGGAGAAATACTTTCCAGCTAAGAAGGCCAATAGCTTGAAGAAAGCTATAAGCAACATCGAGCAAGAGGCCAACGAAACTCTCTACGAGTACTTCGAAAGGTTTGCACGCCTCCGATTCAGCTTTCCTTTTCACGGATATTCAACTCAAGATCTAGTCTTGTACTTGTACAATGGCTTGCTAGACAATGAAAGGAGGATCGTCGATGCGGCTTGCGGAGGTAATATTCTTAATTCTACCCCTGACGTTGCTTTGGAAAAGATACATGAACTAGCGGAAGGAACTCGGAACTTTGGAAGGACCCCGGCTAAGAAAGGAGTTCATGTTGTGAGTTTTGGGAATAGTGAGATTTCCACCGAGCTCGCGGAATTGAAGGAAATGGTGAAGAGGCTAACACTTATGGGAACACCACAACAACTCAAAGCTTGAGGAGTTTGTGCTGACCTGTATCATCCAACGGAAATGTGTCCACAAGTCCAGGATGACGATGCTGAAGTAAACGCAATTGGTTATGGACAACCACAACAACAAAGACCTAGGAACGATCCCTATGCACAGAATTTCATGCCAAATTGGCGTGACCAACAAAATTTTCGTTGGAGGGATCAATAAAACCAACAACAACAGCCCCGCCAAGGTAAGTATCACTCAACCGAAGATATGTTGCAGGTTTTGACTAAACACTTTGCTACTCATGTCTAAACAACAAAATCTAGCATCAAGAACCTTGAACAACAGGTTAGTCAAATGGAGGAAGCTATTTCAAGGAACAAATCAAGGCTTTCCGGAGGAATACCTTCCCAAACATTTATAAAACCCAAGGAGAATGTTAGTGCCGTAACATTAAGGAGTGGGAAGCAAATCCAACAAGAACTAGCAAAAGAATCATAAAGCAAACCTTCTGTCATTTTTTCTGCACCCACAGCCGCCCCTGCGGCTGGCTGTCCCCGCCCCTGCGATGACAACCCCTGAGCCGCCCCTGCGCTTTCAAGCTGACGCCCCTGCGAAAAACACAACAGAGGGTCCTTGTGAAAAGGATACCTACGTCCGGCCTAACTTTCCGCCACTGTACTCCGAGAAGCCACCAACTCCTTTTCTGAGGCTTTGAAGGAGAGAAGAATCATTGAGGACAAGGATCTCTTTGATACTTTCTCCAAATGCGAGGTAAACATTCCCCTCCTTAAGTTGGTGAAAAGTATCCTTCAGTATGCTCGTTTTTTGAAGGAACTTTGCACTATCAAGAGGAATCGGAAGCTAAAGGAGAAACAGAAAGTGCAAGTGAGTGAGCATGTGTCGGCAGTTTTCCAACGGAGAATGCCCAAGAAGTGCAGCGATCCAGGCATGGTAAGCATTCCTTGTGTTATAGGGAAAACCCGCTTTGACAAAGCAAAGCTTGATCTCGGTGCTTCTATCAATGTTTTACCATATTCGATTTACAAATCACTTGGCCTTGGGCCATTAATAGAAACTAGTATTGTAGTACAACTTGCTGATAGATCTAATGTGTACCCGAAAGGGATAATTGAAGATGTATTAGTAGTGGTAGACAACCTAATATTCCCGGCTGATTTTTTTGTAATGGATATGGAAAATGATTCACATGCTGCACCCATTCTGTTAGGTAGGCCATTTCTGAAAACGGCTAGGACTAAAATTGATTATGTTAGTGGTAAATTGACGATGGAGTTTGATGGAGAAGTAGTGGAATTTGACATCTATGATGCAATGAGATTTCCTAGTGATGATCATTCTTTATGTGCTATTGACATTGTTGAACCTTTTGTGCAAGATGTTTTTGATAACTCTGACGTGGATGAATTAAGAAATGTGATTGAGCATGACATTGATGGTTTCAAATCAGATTATGTGTTAACATCTAGCATGAAAGAGGTCTTAGCCCAATTAGATAGGCATAAAAGGCTACCTATCTCCAATTTGGCAATTGGGCCCACTTTACTAACCCCAAGCGAGAAGCTTGTTCCTTCCATAGTGCAGGCACCTGAAATAGAATTGAAGGACCTTCCGTCACACCTCAAGTACGTTTTCCTTGGAACACACAATACCTTGCCGGTAATTATCTCCAACAAGTTGACCACCGGACAAGAAGACAAGTTGGTGAAAGTACTAAAAGAGCACAAGACGGCCCTTGGATGGACTATTGCGGACATCAAAGGGATAAGTCCTTCCACTTGCATGCATAGGATTCTACTTGAGGACGAAGCCAAGCCCTCTAGGCAACCTCAAAGGAGGTTGAACCCGCCAATGATGGATGTGGTAAACAAGGAAGTGTTGAAGCTCCTCCAAGCAGATATGATCTTTCCTATCTCGGATAACACTTGGGTTATTCCCACCCAAGTAGTTCCAAAGAAGGGAGGCATCACTATGGTGGAAAATCAACATGGAGAGATGGTCCCAAGTAAAACACAAACCGGATGGAGAGTTTGCACTGACTACCGCAAGCTCAATAAGGTAACACGAAAATACCATTTTCCATTACCTTTTATTGATCAAATGTTGGAACGTCTTGCAGGTCACAAGTACTACTGTTTCCTGGATGGATATTCGGGCTAATTTCAAATAGCCATCGCACCAGAGGATCAAAAGAAGACGACGTTCACTTTCCTATTTGGCACTTTCGCATATCGCAGAATGCCATTTGGACTTTGCAACGCACCAGGCACTTTCCAACGGTGCATGATAAGTATTTTCTCCGAATACATAGAAACATTGAAGTCTTCATGGATGATTTTACCGTCCATGGAGATAGTTTTGACGCATGTTTAGGGCATTTGAAAATTGTTCTTGAAAAATGTGTTGAAACCAATTTAGTTCTTAATTCGGAAAAATGTCATTTCATGGTCGAACAAGGAATTGTGCTAGGACATGTAATATGCTCAAAAGGGATAGAGGTAGATAAGGCAAAGGTTAATGTTTTTCAAAATTTACCTTATCCTACTAATGTTCGTGAAATTTGATCTTTTTTTGGTCATACAGGTTTCTACCGACGGTTCATCAAAGATTTTTCAAAAATCTCGGCACCCCTATGTGAATTGCTCAAGAAAGCACCCTCATAGTGGATGAGGATTACAAGAAGGCTTTCGACACTTTGAAGGCATGTCTCACCACAGGACCAATCATCCTTTCCCCGGATTGGGAGAAACCTTTTGAAATCATGTGTGATGCCAGTGACTACGCCGTCGGATCTTTCTTAGGACAAAAAGACGGACGGGCCTCCCATGTAATCCATTATGCGTCTATGACACTCAATGAAGCGCAAAGGAATTACTCTACCACCGAGAAGGAGATGTTAGCAGTGGTTTTTGCCCTTGAGAAATTCCGGCAGTACCTACTTGGGGTAAAGGTAATTATCTTCACTGACCATGCAACTCTTAGGTACCTCATGGCAAAGAAGGAGGCAAAGCCACGATTGATCCGTTGGGTGCTTCTTCTAAGCGAGTTTAACCTAGAGATAAGGGACAAGAAGGGAGCTGAGAACCTGGTGGCCGATCATTTGAGAGACTAGTGTAAGAGGAGGAAGATCCAGAAAAAAGAGAGATAGCCGGAAGTTTTCCGGACGATACATTCTACACAACTCTCTATTGTGTAACCGCCCCCGCGCCTCACACCAGCCGCCCCTGCGGCAAGCCGCCCCTGCGGAATTGTCGACAGATGTTTGTCTTAAGCTCCAATCTTTTAAGCTTTGGTTTGCTAATATTGTGAACTTCATTGTCAAGAAGGAGTATCCTAGGTAAAAGCTGAAGCTCGACACTACGTTTGGGACGATCCTTACCTTTGGAAGCATTGTAGTGACCAAGTGATCTGGCGTTGCATTCCAGACAACGCAATACAATCCGTCCTAACATTCTGTCATTCTGAAGCATGTGGGGGGCACTTTGGGGCAAACAAAACTTCAAGAAACGTTTTGGATGCCGGTTTCTTTTGGCCACACATTTTTCGAGACGCTTTTGCATTTTGCAAAGTGTGTGATAGATGCCAAAGGGTAGGAAATCTTTCAAGGAGACATGAAATGCCCCAATCCTCTCTTATATTTTGTGAAATATTTGATGTTTGGGGAATTGATTTCATGGGGCCGTTTCCTACTTTATTCGGGAACACATCTATTTTGCTTGCGGTGGACTATGTTTCCAAGTTGGTGAAAGCAAAGGCCACCAAAACTGATGATTCAAAAGTAGTTGCAGCTTTTCTGAAGGAAAATATCTTTGCAAGATTTGGAATCCCAAAAGCCTTAATCAGTGATAGGGGTACCCATTTTTGCAATAAGACGATCACGGCTCTCCTTAAGAAGTAACACGTTTACCAAAGAGTATCAACAGCTTATCATCCACAAACAAACGGGCAAGATGATGTGTCCAACCGGGAAATAAAGACCATCCTTGAAAAGACGGTTTCTCCCGGGCGGAAGGATTGGAGTGCAAGGCTAAATGACGCCCTATGGGCATATCGGACAACCTACAAAACTCCTATCGGGATGTCCCCTTTTAGGCTCGTGTTTGGGAAAGCTTGCCACCTACCGGTGGAGTTAGAGCACAAAGCTTGGTGGGTAGTAAAGAAGTGCAACATGAACATAGAGGAAGTGGGAAAATTCCGGAAGCTCCAATTGCAAGAGTTGGAGGAACTGAGGCTAGATGCATATGACCATGCTACCACATACAAAGAAAAGACCAAAGCATGGCATGACCGGAACATTCTCCGAAAGGACTTCAAGGTAGGTAATAAAGTACTTCTCTTTCAATCCTGTTTGAAACTCTTTGCCGGTAAGCTGCGTTCGAGATGGACAGGGCCGTTCATAGTAGCCGAAGCATACCCTCACGGGGCTGTGGATCTCTATGATCCCCAAACGCACAAGGTGTTAAGGTGAACGGACAAAGGCTAAAGCTTTACCTTGAAGGAGTCAAGAACGATCCGATTGATGAGATGGTACTGGAGGAAGCACAATCAGAGAAGTAGAGATCTTGCGTCGAGCCAACGACGTAAAACAAAGGCGCTTCTTGGGAGGCAACCCGAAGGAATAAGAAGAGGAGCTTCTGTCAAGGGAACCGCCCCTGCGGCTTTGTATCCTGCCTCTGCGGTGACACTCATGCCCAGCGCCGCCCCTGGCGCTGGGCCTGCGCCTACAACACGCCTGTCACCGCCCCCGCGGTGACATCCCTACGCCCCTGCGGCGGCCATCCTTGACACAAATTCCCAACGCCGCCCCCGGCGCTGCCCCTGCGTGACCCTCTTCCTTGTCGCCGCCCCCGCGGCGACAAACTCCCGCCCCTGCGGGTTTACCTAGAAAAGAAAAAAAAGACGATCTCGAAAACGCCTACACCTACCACACACCACCCACCAACCTTTTCACCAAACACACAAACCCTCCAAACCCCTCTCCTTCAGAAACTCTCTAACGCCCCTGCGCCCTCTGCCCACCAACAATCTCACCGACCCCCTACGCCGCCTCCGACAGCCAGCCACGAGTCAAAACGCCCATGCGCCATGTTCGCTCCAAACGGTGTGTGCAAGCTTTAAATTTATAACCCTAGACTTAAGCTTAAAACAAGGATGCGAACCCGCAGTGTACGGGTCAATCGTAGTAAAAAGCAAGGAATTCCAAGGGTCGATCACAGGGACTTGGTGAAACAAAGTCAATAACGGTATGCTTATATAAATACTAACCACAAGAGCAATTAACACAATCAAAGATGAATAAGAGGTCAATAAAGCAAACATGCAATTCTAGGGATTAAAGCATCCAATTGTGGTTCCAACTCAAGATCTATAGATAAGCGGACAAAGTTGAGATTTTTGCATAGGGAAGGTGTTACTAAAGTGGAATAGATCACCGGGTAAGTCTCACTATTCACTAATCCTAAACCGTAACTCCTATTACCGGGTAAGTCTCAAGGAATTAAGATAAAGAACTATAATCTCAAACTAACATACCATCTAAGGGAATAGAATCAACCTTTACCGGGTAAGTCTCAGGCTAACTCACAAAGATGGGATAGAAGCACACTCAAACCCCAATAAAGGATAAACCTTTATTACCTACACTTATGATCGTTGGTAAACAAACTAAGGAATTACCGGGTAAGTCTCATCCTAAGCTTGCATTGAACCAGAAAGGTGTAATAAGAATAGGATTTAGCAAACTCTAACACTTAACTTTCTGTTTAGAATCGGATAAGTCACCTCGGTCAGAAGAATTCCACCCCGGCCGAGATGTTCATCGACTGAACGAGATGCTTAGGGTTAAGGTTAAAGACTCGAACTTTCAGATCCTACTGGAATCTAAGATTATTCTATCATTGTTTTTCCCACAACCTTCAGCCAATCACCCTAGAATCACACAAGGAAATTAGCCACTCATCATCATGATAATATTAATCAAATATATGGGAAGAAGGTGAATATTTGAAGAAAGAAGAATTTAATGAAAAGACTTCAATAACTGAATCAAATATCACAACAAAAGCGTTCCTTGGATAGCAATCCAACAAGAGAAGACAACAAGGAAGGGAATTAAAGACAATCTTACAAAACCCTCCAAAAAGCTATAAAAGCTATGATCTTCAATCTTCCTTCAACCTTCAACAAGGTTCTTCGAATCTCCCAACTGGAGTATGGCTGCTGCGTGATTTTTCGGTGTAAGCGGGATTGTATGCGAGCTATCAGATTTGTGGAAATCCGACTCTTTTTATAAGAAAATAACCCTCCAAAGATAAAATATCTTAGAAAGATTATTTGCCCATAAAAATATATAAAATATATGATTTTGCATATCTTCTTCCTTCCAGAAGCCAAGCCCAAAAATATTAGATCACTTTCCAAATTTAAAAGATCTCATCCAAGAATAAAATATTCTCGCCGCGTCCTAGGTGTTCGCCTCAGTCGAGTCGGCGTCTCTGGATCACCTCGGTCGAGGTGAATCAATGGTCAACCGAGGTGGGTCACAACAGAATGTGAAATCTCTCGAATCTGCTCCAAAGTAAAATCTTTAATCCATGGCTATGCTCCCTGGATGTAGCTCCAAATGACTCATGACTCCTTTAGCTCCTTTTTGATGCAAAACGTGCCATTTTACCTACGATTACAACAAAACTAGGTGTAGACCTCGATTCTCGCAAAGGTAGATGAAATGGTAGTAAAATCACATAATATACATACCAACATGCAGATTATGAAAGATAAAACGTCCAAACAAACCCCAAAATATAGACTATAATTCATGCTATCAAAATACCGCATACTTAGCTCTTGCTTGTCCCCAAGCAAGTTCCTCATATAAAAGACAAGATAGAATGGATTATAATTCAATAAAATCAATGAAAAGTCTTTCAAAAACATTTTATGGTGTGCAACTATCATAGATCACTCTAAGAGAATACTTCATGGAATTTAAAAACTCAATATGATCAAAACATTTTATAAATATAGGAAAGTTGTTCATCTTTGCATAAAATCATAGAATGCATAATAAGTCATAATCATCAAAATTAATCATGTATAATCCAGTTTAAACCTCTAAGTCAATCAACAAGCTCAAGGTCTCAAGGGCTTCCCAAAAGAAAGGTCAAGAAACGTGTAGGGTAGGGATGTATGTAAGGTAATGTGGTGCTAGAATCCGGGAAAAGGATGAACTTCACTTTCACTTTGACTTGCAACATCTTCCACCAATAAGCTTCGCTTATTTCACACTTTTTCTCTTTTTACTTTACTTTTTGGGATGCATGGATAGAGTTGCACAATAACCGAAGCCTAGGAAATCAACAATCATCAATTTCTCGAGATGCATCAAACCCTTGAAGCACATACCATGACCCGTTAGGAATATCGCTCAATCCGACTTTGGCAAGACACAAACACCCGGCTATGTGAATGGTGCCGAGTTACTCATCTTCATGATTGACTTCCCCAAACCTATTTCTTTCTTTCTAACACTTTCACTTCCAGCTCACTTTTCAACTTTAACTTGCTTTCACCACTTCGCTTGCTTCCAAATTCCCGGATAGGTAAAGGGAGGCAAAATGTATATGAAAGGCTAAGCATGATCAAGAAGAAGAAGATGAGAAAAGAATGAATTGCCTTGGTCTTTCCATGAAGAAAGTGAGAGAACTCATAATGTGGTGTCAACCTTCAAATTCAACATAATTTGGATAAAAATAAAGTATTAAACATGCCAATAGTTTCAAACAAAGCATTTAGCAACTTAAACAAATTATAAAACCTTTCAAAGACATTAAGGATTTAAAACCAGTAAGTAAACAAAATCTTCACTGAGATCATATCCAGATAAGTAACACAAATTCGTTTTCGAAAACTTTCTGTTACCCAATTTTTTAAAACCATTTTTTTCGGTTTCGACGTTTTTCTCAATCAAATAACCTGTAGGTATGCATGTAATATCAGATAAACATATAAATGCAGAAGTGAAGCATACAGAAAATATCCGATAAATAAAATGTGAGTCATACATCAAAGCAATCACATAAATACATCAAATAGTCATCAAATAAATACAACCACCCCATACTTGGGACACACTGTCCCAGTGGGTCAATATAAGTCTAGAGACAAGAGTACTCACCGGATAAATAGCTGAACTGCATAAAAATATAATAAAGAAAATCCTGCAGCTCCTCAATAGTCGTGATTCGGTGGTGGTGGTGGTGGCACGTACGGATACTGAGTCGGGTCGAACGGATAACCCATGACGCGCTCGAACTGAAGCTGGGCCATAATGTGCTGATAGTGCTGCCGCTCCTGCATCTCGCGGATATCCAGCGATAATGCAGCATATGAATCAATAACCTGATCCGTCAGGTCATCGATCCGTCTGTGGGCAGCTGGATCTCTCACTCTGCGCCTCCTGCGTCTAGCAGGTCTAACCGGAGAAGTCTCAGCTGGTGCTGGCTCAGTCTCATCATCATCATCAAGATCTATGATCGGTGGCGCGCTCGTCCCTGCAGTATCTGTCCCTGTGTCAATCGGGACTCCACCATCTCTCTCGTCCACTGTATCCTCGTCATCAGCCTCCTCCTCCTCATCCTCAGCTGGGGCAGCTGCTGCCTCCCTATGATCCTCCATCAGTGGAGCCCAGGCGGTCTGCCAATAATGTGGATCGTAGACGGTGAACTACGCAGACCACCTGATGCCATGTGGTGCAGTCAGCTCCCACGGCATAGCAACATATGGAGTGGTAAGACCTCGGGGAACCAAAATCCTCCGTGTGATCATCTCCTGCAATCCAAGCGGCTTCGGAGCCGCCGCCATCGTACAAGCACTGAGGTCCATCCCATGAAAAGCAGCTATGTGGGTGACAAGACCTCCGCAGCAAATGTCTCCCTTCGCTTTGGCCTTGATCTTGTGTAGGTCCTCTGCCAAGATCAAGCCAAAGTCCAGGAAACCCCCCGTAACCATACAGTAAAGACTGAAAAGCTCGCCCTGTCGGATCTTCTGGGGCGTCTCAGTACGCGCCAGAAGTGTCTCGTTGAATATCCTATGGGCTAACCTAAAGGCTAGGTGGAAGATGACCTTCTCCCTGGAATCTCCAGGGCGCCATCAATCTGCATGCTCGGTAATATGGGCAATCTGCCCCCAAAACTCCCTAGCTACAGATCGGGAAGGGAAGTCAGTGGCGGTGGGCTCAGGAAAGCCGAAAATCTCTCTCCAAACCTCTAAGGGAACTATGAAGTTCCGGTTCATTAACCGGTACTTCACAGACTGCTTTGTGGGAAGGTAGGAAAAGGAGCTAACGAACTCTAGGGTCGGCTCCAAGTAGGCTGGGGCTCGGATCTCAGTAAATTGATCCATCCCAACTATGGTAATCATCCTCCTAAGGTCTCCATCTACCCCTAGGCAATCGAAAGCGGACACGTCCAGGAAACGTGGTGCAATCACTAGACGGCTAGCTATACGCTCATAATCTACCCGGCATCTCTCGTGGATCACCGGGCGGTAAGGTCGGGAAGAAGAGGAAGGAGGGGAAGGTGAGGATCTATCTCTGAGGGCAAGGCGACGTTCGGAACTCATTTTCTCTTAGCTACTGTCAGATCACCTCGGTCACTGACAATACTCAGGAATCACCTCGGCCGAGATGTAGTTCGACTGGACCGAGGCGTAACAGTTTGCGATTCAATTATCAGAAATCCAGTTCTTTTCCCCCAAAAATCACTACAATTGCTTCCTATGGGGTACTTAAGCCTTTTCTCAGCAGATTCAAGGGCAACCAAAGCCCAAATCGAAATGAATGAACGAGTTAGGGTTTCGACTGTTTTTACCTCGTTTCGGTCGATTCGTTCGATTTCTTCGCAGATCTGTACTTGCAATGGGATCCTCTACTCTTCAATCGCAGTTTGGAAGCGGAAATCTTCGAAAACGAGCAAGATTTGAGGAAGCGAGGTGAGAAGGCGCCGCGGTCGAGTCGAAGAAGGTAAAAAAGTGAAAAATAAATTTGTCCCCTTTTTATACTGTTCCTGGAACTGCTGTCACCTCGGTCGAGATGGTCTCGACTGGACCGAGGTGGTATGGACCGAGGTAGTTCTGCAGAAAACCCTAATCGCC
This sequence comes from Fagopyrum esculentum, assembly GCA_033239045.1. Taxonomy (NCBI): domain Eukaryota; kingdom Viridiplantae; phylum Streptophyta; class Magnoliopsida; order Caryophyllales; family Polygonaceae; genus Fagopyrum; species Fagopyrum esculentum. The sequence goes on along the minus strand of BSUD01000004.1, from coordinate 27,982,138 downwards.
TCGGTTGCTCAAGAATCGTCTCGGTCGAGGTACTCTGACAGTGACCGAGGCGTCTTCGTCTTCTCAATTTCTCGAACTTCTGTACTTCCAGTTATGCTTCTTCCTTAGGTGTCTCCTGTTATCTGTCTAGGACACCAAAAACAAACAAAACAAAGCAAAAGCAAACTATCTAAGCTAGACTAGAAAACGGGAAAAGAAAGCAATACCTTGGGTTGCCTCCCAAGAAGCGCTTGATTTAAGGTCGCTAGCTGGACCATGATGCGTCTCAAACAAGGTATATCGGTACAACCTCCTCAACCGGCGTTTCCGGTTGGTACTTCTTAAGTCTATGACCGTTGACCTTGAAGCTTCCGCTAGTTTCGCCCCATATCTCAACTGCGCCATGAGGAAAAACATGTTTCACAACACAAGGTCCGGTCCATCTAGATTTCAACTTACCTGGAAAAAGGCGGAGGCGGGAGTTGAAGAGTAGAACTAAGTCTCCTTCGTTAAGCTCCTTTGGAATGATACGCTTGTCATGCCATCTCTTCGTCCTTTCCTTATAGATTTTAGCATTCTTATATGCGTTCAAACGCAGCTCTTCCAGCTCGTTGAGTTCCAATAGTCGCTTCTTGCCGGCCTATTTAATGTCGAAGTTCAACCATTTTATCGCCCAATACGCCTTATGTTCCAATTCAACGGGCAAATGGCAAGACTTCCCATATACCAAATTATAAGGGGTGGTACCTATGGGAGTCTTAAATGCGGTCCTGTACGCCCAAAGAGCATCGTCCAATTTCATGGACCAATCCTTCCTCGTTCTAGAGACGGTCTTCTCCAAAATTGCTTTGATTTCTCTATTCGAGATCTCGACCTGTCCACTAGTTTGAGGGTGATAAGAAGTTGATACCTTGTGGGTTACCCCATACTTCGATAGAAGTGCTTTGAACTTCCGGTTGATGAAATGCGTTCCTCCATCGCTGATGATGATGCATGGAGTTCCAAACCGTGGAAAGATGGTCCTGTTTAGGAACTTCACAACCACCTTGGCGTCATTAGTGGGAGAGGCAATGGCTTCAACCCATCTAGAGACGTAATCAACCGCAAGAAGGATATAGAGGTTTCCTCCGGAGGATGGGAAAGGTCCCATGAAGTCAATCCCCCATACATCGAAGATTTCCACCTCTTGGATGTTATTAAGTGGCATCTCGTTCCTCCTTGATAAGTTTCCTATTCTTTGGCATGCATCACAAGAGACAACGAAAGCCTGTACATCTTTAAATAATGTAGGCCAAAAGAAACCGGAACGCAATATCTTAGCGCATGTTTTATCGGTGCTAGCATGTCCTCCACAAGGAAGTGAATGGCAATGTCGTATAACGCTATTAACCTCATCTTCCGGAATGCATCTTCGAAGCATCCCATCCGGTCCGCGCTTGAATAGCAGCGGCTCGTCCCAGTAATAGTGGTGTACTTCCTTGAAGAATCTCTTTCTTTGAGAGTACGTCAATCCGGGCGGTATTTCCTGGCAAACAAGATAATTCACAATATCAGCAAACCAAGGACCTTTATTATCAGAAAGTTGGTGGATGGAATGTTCCACCAACAGTGGATGAATGTCAGAGAAGGGATTAAGAAATCTGTTGTTCTCGGCAGTCTCAGTTGACATCATTTCGCCATCGATCTCGGTTGAGGCGCAGAGGCGTTGACCGAGATGTTCTTCAGTCGCCTCGCTCATTCCAGAAAGTGCCTCGGTCGAGGTACTGCTACTGGAACCGAAACTGGAGATCTTCGTCTCCTGGATTAGCTTCTCTGTTTTAGCTCCTGGATCCTCTTCCAGTGCCTTCAAGCTCCGTATATCTGCATCACAAGAAGCATCTATACCTTCCTCCATCAAACTGAAGCTAATAACTCTTTCGAGTGGATCGTTAATAAGGATAGAGCTCACCAATTCTCTTGATTCTTCTTCATCGTAGATGTTGAAGATATCATCAGTTAGTTGCTCCCCTTTCATGGCTGCAAGTAGTGCGAACTCCACCTCATCGCCACCAACGTTGAATTTTAACTTGGCGTTCTTGCAATCCACGTTGCAACCCGAAGTTGCTAGAAATGGCCTCCCGAGAATAATAGGAACAGGATAATCTGCGGGAATGTCAAGTACAACAAAATCTATAGGTAGATAGAAGTTACCTAACTTGACCGGAACGTCCTCCAAGATGCCCACGGGATGGGTAATGGAGCGATCCGCCATATAAAGTCGAATCTTGACCGGCTTGGGCTCTCCAAGACCGATCTTCACACATAGCTCTAGCGGAATGATGCTCACGCTGGCTCCTAGATCGCAAAGGGCTTCACAAGTGACATCCCCAACTTGAATGGGAATGCAAAATGAGCCGGGATCTCTCAATTTAGGTGGCATCTTCTCCTTCATGATTTGTATGAGTTCCAAAGATTTAGATGTCATCCTAACTTCACCAACATCCTCCAGCTTCCTCTTCCTTGATAGGATCTCCTTTAAGAACTTCTCATAGGCGGGCATACCTAAAATAGCATCAAGGAAAGGGATATTAATATGTAGTTTATTCATCAAGTCAAGGAACTTACCAAAGTGCTTGTCTAGATGTGCCCTGGCTCTGGACTGAGGGAATGGAAGTGGTGGTTTGTATGCAGGAGGTGGAACATAAATTTCAGTCTTCCCCTCCGCTTTCTGTTGCTCCACCTCGGTTGGCGTCTCGGTCGAAGTGTTCTTCGACTGCATCTGGACCGAGGTGGTCTGCGTCGGTACTGTCGCCGACCGAGGTACTGGATCTGCAGTTTTCAGTCCACTCCTCGTAGTTATGGCCATGCACTGGCCCTTAGGGTTGCTTTCCGTCCTTGCTGGAAGCTTCCCTGGATACCTTGGCGCTTCATTCGCCCTACTCGCAAGTTGTTGTTCGAAGGAATTTTGGGCCCTCGAAAATGAAGTCATAGAAGTCTCCATAGCACTAAGCTTGATCAAGATAGCCTCCAGAACTGCGTCTTTCTTTTCTGGCTGAGACGAACTTGATCCTTGCCCCTGGCTCTTTAATGGAGTAGAAGAAGAAGAAGAAGGGGAAGAGAGGAAAGGGTTAGAGGAATCGTTAGAGTTGGAGTTTGAATGATTACCCAAATTTTGATTATTCGCCCTCCAATTGTTGCTATTGGACCCTCTATTATTGTTGTAATTGTTGTTTCGGGGACCGTTGTTGTTATTACGGTACCTGTTGTTGTTGTTCCTTTGCCCTTGCTCTTCCTTTTTGGTTTGAGCAACCAAAAGTTCCTTCAATTGCTTCACGTCATTTGTCAAAGACGTGAGTTGATTGTTGTTGGATTGAGTCTCTTGAAAGTTGACTTTTTTAACTCCACCTTCAGCTCCTTGGTGGGTGTATTTCTCCATGTGCAAGGCTTGCTTCTCGATGAAGTCCCAAGCCTCGTCAACAGCCATGTCCATAAAGGTGCCGGCGGAGAGTAGTTGGAGATTGAACTGGGTGCTTCCGTCCAGCCCTTTGAAGTATATCTCCAATAACTCTAGCTTTGGAATCCCATGATGTGGGCAATCCAAAAGAATGTCCTTGAACCGCTCCCATGATTTGGACAAGCTCTCCTTGTCCTTCATAATGAAAGCATTAATCTTCCCTCTCATTTCAGCTGTCTTTGAGGGGGGAAAGAATTTCGTCAAGAACTCCGTTGTCATCTCCTCCCATGTGCTTATTTTTCCTGGAGGAAGAGATTGATACCAAGTAAGAGCTCTATCTTTTAAAGAAAAGTAAAAAGGTCTTAGCTTGTAGTTGTTGTTTTCAATTCTTGGAGGTCTCAAGGTCTCCATCAAGATCTCATAGTTTTGAAGATGTTGATGTGGTGATTCCTTCTCTAGCCTTCCGAATTGGCATTGGCGAATCATGGATAGAACTTACGGTCTAAGTTCATAGTCATGGTCCGCTGGATCTCCTAGGTTAACTCCAGGATGCCTCAGTTGCTGATTAGGGTCCATCCTTTGACCTAGAGTTTGTGGAATTCCTGCAAGAAGAACATCTCGGATTGGCCTTCGAGGTGGAAGTACATCGGCCGGGGCGTCAGGTACTGGAATCTGCCTCGGTCGAAGGTCAGCTACTGGATCCTGCATCGGTCGAGGATCAACAGGAGGATCTTCCCTCGGTCGAAGTAGAACCTGGTCACATATGACCGCCATCTCTGCCTCGATTGCTTCTGTTTTGGTGCGAGTTTCTTCCTTCTCTTGCCTTAGTTCTTCCCTACTGAGGCGTAGCAGCTCTAACGCCTCTTTCAATTTGGCCTCAAGATCGCGGTTGTCTTGTTGGGCCATCTTCGCTTCTTTCAAGCGTCTTTTGTACGTCTTTTCTGGTTCGGGATCATAAGGAACGATTTCCTTCCTAGCGCGGGTTCTTCGCATATACCTAAGAAAGAACCTGCAAAAGTCACTCAAGTAGAGTGATTAGTAGACACGGGGGCAAGCGCCCAAAGAGCAAACCGTACCGGCTCGGTCTAGACCAAGTCCCCGGCAACGGCGCCAAAAACTTGTTCGCTCCAAACGGTGTGTGCAAGCTTTAAATTTATAACCCTAGACTTAAGCTTAAAACAAGGATGCGAACCCACAGTGTAGGGGTCAATCGTAGTAAAAAGCAAGGAATTCCAGGGGTCAATCACAGGGACTTGGTGAAACAAAGTCAATAACGGTATGCTTATGTAAATACTAACCACAAGAGCAATTAACACAATCAAAGATGAATAAGAGGTCAATAAAGCAAACATGCAATTCTAGGGATTAAAGCATCCAATTGTGGTTCCAACTCAAGATCTATAGATAAGCGGACAAAGCTGAAATTTTTGCATAGGGAAGGTGTTACTAAAGTGGAATAGATCACCGGGTAAGTCTCACTATTCACTAATCCTAAACCGTAACTCCTATTACCGGGTAAGTCTCAAGGAATTAAGATAAAGAACTATAATCTCAAACTAACATACCATCTAAGGGAATAGAATCAACCTTTACCGGGTAAGTCTCAGGCTAACTCACAAAGATGGGATAGAAGCACACTCAAACCCCAATAAAGGATAAACCTTTATTACCTACACTTATGATCGTTGGTAAACAAACTAAGGAATTACCGGGTAAGTCTCATCCTAAGCTTGAATTGAACCAGAAAGGTGTAATAAGAATAGGATTTAGCAAACTCTAACACTTAACTTTCTGTTTAGAATCGGATAAGTCACCTCGGTCAGAAGAATTCCACCCCGGCCGAGATGTTCATCGACTGAACGAGATGCTTAGGGTTAAGGTTAAAGACTCGAACTTTCAGATCCTACTGGAATCTAAGATTATTCTATCATTGTTTTTCCCACAACCTTCAGCCAATCACCCTAGAATCACACAAGGAAATTAGCCACTCATCATCATGATAATATTAATCAAATATATGGGAAGAAGGTGAATATTTGAACAAAGAAGAATTTAATGAAAAGACTTCAATAACTGAATCAAATATCACAACAAAAGCGTTCCTTGGATAGCAATCCAACAAGAGAAGACAACAAGGAAGTGAATTAAAGACAATCTTACAAAACCCTCCAAAAAGCTATAAAAGCTATGATCTTCAATCTTCCTTCAACCTTCAACAAGGTTCTTCGAATCTCCCAACTGGAGTATGGCTGCTGCGTGATTTTTCGGTGTAAGCGGGATTGTATGCGAGCTATCGGATTTGTGGAAATCCGACTCTTTTTATAAGAAAATAACCCTCCAAAGATAAAATATCTTAGAAAGATTATTTGCCCATAAAAAATATAAAATATATGATTTTGCATATCTTCTTCCTTCCAGGAGCCAAGCCCAAAAATATAAGATCACTTTCCAATTTTAAAAGATCTCATCCAAAAATAAAATATTCTCGCCGCGTCCTAGGTGTTCGCCTCGGTCGAGTCGGCGTCTCTGGATCACCTCGGTCGAGGTGAATCAATGGTCAACCGAGGTGGGTCACAACAGAATGTGAAATCTCTCGAATCTGCTCCAAAGTAAAATCTATAATCCATGGCTATGCTCCCTGGATGTAGCTCCAAATGACTCATGACTCCTTTAGCTCCTTTTTGATGCAAAACGTGCCATTTTACCTACGATTACAACAAAACTAGGTGTAGACCTCGATTCTCGCAAAGGTAGATGAAATGGTAGTAAAATCACATAATATACATACCAACATGCAGATTATGAAAGATAAAACGTCCAAACAAACCCCAAAATATAGACTATAATTCATGCTATCACGCCACCCTCTCCCACTACCCCCTTACTCTCTCACATCCCAGGGCCTTTCTCCTCACCCACTTCACACAGTCCACTCCAGCTACACCGCCGGCGAGACTGAACCACCAAGGACGTCACTAGAGCAGCCTCAACAACACCCTTTCCATCGCTCCCCGGAAATCGCCTTTGCACTTCTCCCGCACCTGCGGCTGCAAGCATCCGCCCTCGCGCCTGCACAGCTGCCCCTGCGGAAATCACACCAGAGAGGTCGTTTTCTTTTCCTTATTTCAACATTTGCTTATCCTTTGCTTCAATTACTTTCAAGAATGGAAGCCCCAAGGAAATACAAGATGACTGACGCAGAGAAGGAACGTTATAGGATTGTGCAGGATCGAGTTGTGTATGCAACTCTATTTTTGCATATTCCCACTTTGGAGAAACTAGGCATGCTAGAGAGCACGCAAGCTTTTTTGGCGAATGCCGGGCTCGGAGACTTCCTCCAGAAGAGTGCTCCAACATATCCCGAGCTCAGCAGACAGTTTATCTCCACCTTCACAATTGAGAAGGAAGACCACGTGTGTATCGGCCTCAACTTCAAGTTCAACAAGGTGAAATACACTCTTGACTACGCCGATCTACGGGAGGCCTTTGGGGTGACTCTAAACCCCTCTGCAAACTGGTGGGATCCAATCCCGGCCCCGGATTTGTGCGAGTTTTGGCAGGCAACTACCGGGTCAGAATTTCATGCTTGGGGTGAGTACTCCAACAAACTCACTCACCCCAGCTTGAGGCTGATTTCAAAGATCCTCATGAGTGTCTTCTGTGGACACAAAGAGGAAAATAAGGTCGCTCTCAAGGACCTCCCACTACTCTACTCCTGCCTTCCACAGAGCGAGAAGATGATGGATTGGCCCTCTCTCTTCCTTGCCGCTTTGAAGCGGATCAAAAGGAATGAGCCGAGGGATATTTTCAACGGTGGGGTGATCTCTTTGATCGCCTCACAAGTGATGGACCTGTCCGAGTTAGAGGACGGGATGGCGGCTCCTCTCTACACTGAGGGGATGCTTAGGAGGTGCAAGCTCCTCCGACGGGACGGGGAGAACCTATTTTGGATCTCCCTTGCAGATGGGAGCCACCTCACCTAACTTCCTCGGCCTTTACCATTAGGAGGTGAGCTCTCCGAGCTCTACATTCCGGCAGATCCTTTCGTACCGAGAAGGCCACTAGTGGCCATTGTGGAGAGGCATGCTGCCAGCTCCAGCCGGGCTCATCAAGAGGAGCACTTGCCCATCCCAAATGACGAGGAGATGCCCACGGCCGCAGCAGAGCTGACCGACCAGTTTTGCCACCTCCATGACCTCACACTTTGACCAGAGGCAGAAGGCTTGGTAGGCAGCCCAACAACAGCAGCTGGAGGCTCAGCAGCTGGCTTGGCATGCCAGTTTGGAGACCTCTTTTGGCCGCCGGATGACTGCCCAGCAGGACCGCATTGATGATATCTACCGCCGGTAGGAGCACTTCTTCCGCCACTTTCCTTACCCACCGGAGGAGGGTCCAGGTGGTCCATCCGGACCACCCCACTGAGGGGTACATTTCTTTTCCCTTCTCCCACATTTATCTTTGACTCATTTCCACTTTGAGGACAAAGTGTACTTCAAGTATGGGGGAGGGATATATCATTGCTTGTACAGTTCATTGAGTTATTTTTGGAGATTGTTTTTGCATTATTGAATTCAGTTTGATATTCAGTAAAAAAAAGCCAAAGAAGTGAAAAAGGCATGAAAATCCTTGGATAAACCGAAAACCCGAAAGGGCGGTTTAGGTAAAAAGAAGGTAGTCCGACCAACCTTAGGTTGGTACAAAATTGGACTTGAGGGATGTGAGTTAAAGTGAGAAAAGAAGAAGAGTGGCAAGGTGAAAACCCGAAAAGGCGCCTTGGCAAAATGAGCGACACCGAGTTTAGGTTTCCCTTCCGGCGTTTTGGCGACATAAGAAGGGGAGTCATAAGGAGGTTGTCCGGGTAGGCCACTCTTGGAGCGATAAGGATGGTAGTATTTCTTTTTCTCACATTTCCTCTCTTTTCCTTCTTTCTTTCTTGGTTTTTCTCTTGTTTTTCAATGTCTTTCTGCTTGCTCATGCTTCCTGAGGCCTTTGAGTCTAGTTGATGTCATTTGTTTTTACTCGGGACATGTAAAAGGGTCTAAGTATGGGGGAGTTTGATAGGTGATGGATCACTATCAATTAGGGTAGTTTTTAGAGTCTTTTTATTGCATTAGTGTTGGTTTATGCTACTAACTCCTTGGTCCAGAATAAGAAGATTAAAAGAAGCTAAAGAAGGAGTTAAAAGCACTTAGGAGTGAAGATCGATCACGAAGCAAAGCTTCTGTTTCTCACCGCCCCAGCGGATCCTTGCAGCCGCCCCTGCGGGTGACGCCTTACATCGGAGCGCTCCTTGCGCCTTCACCAGCGCCAACCATGAAGCGTGTCACCGCCCCTGCGCCACTCCTTGGCGCCCCTACGGTGTCCTCCATTGAAGAAACGAAGACCAGCTTCCCTGTGCCTTCCACTACGGCGCTACCTGCACCTCAACATGGGAGCTGGAAGACGAAGAGGCTGTGTCACCGCCCTTGCGCTGACATAGGGACGCCCCGGCGGCTTGGCATCAGAAACGCCAGGAAAGCGAAAGGTTAGACGTTGAAGTGCATTGAAGATCCGCCCCAATGGAATTGTGTACCCGCCCCTGCGGCTCTGAATAAGATAAACCGATTGTGCCTAAACCGTCCCTGCGGTTCTTGAAGGCCGCCCCTGGGGTGTAACGCCAGAAGCTTTACTCCGGCTGCTTACACCATCTTTATGGCATTTAAGGTGGCTGTTTTGGGCCGGCCATTTACTCCTATTTAGTGTCTTTTGTAGTATAAATAGTCCTTGGTTGATTGCTAGAATGATCCATCTTATCATCTTGTTAATCAACAAATTATCCACTTAGATTGTCTTGCTACCTTGTAATGAGTTGCTAACTCCCTTGCTACATTGGGTTGGTTTGAAGCTGCATTGTTACGTTGGTTGTAAGTACTTTATAATATAAGTTTTCATTCAGTAATACTTTGTGTTTCCTTGATCTCCATTGTCTAATTGCATGTTTACTATTGCTTGAGATTGATCACCTTAGGTTCTAAAGTGCATGTAAACAACTAGGATTAATAGGTTCCGGGTTCGGGTCTTTAATCTAGTAGCAACTTTAAGTAATAACGGGTTGTGATTACTTAAAGAAAAGGAACACAAATATAAAGATAAGTTTAACGGTTTTAATCTTCTCTTTATATCCCTTAGTCTTTGTTTGAAAGCTAACTTCTTATTTGTTCTTGTAGGTTTACGGAACTTTGACCTGTTAAGTTGTGTTGATGCCGGTTGGCTTAACACATATATATGATCGAGACGGGAGATTACTTGAAAACTTGTAAAAGGAACTCACCAAAGTAGCAATTGCATGCTTAGAATCAACCTAATGTAGATTCACCCATCATTGTCTTACTTGTCGCATTAATCGTTTTCATAAGTTTTTGTGCATTCAATTCAACCAAACACCCCCCTTGTGTCACTTGTCACTATAATCGATAATTGCATCTAAAACACCTTAACTCTCTTGGGTTCGACCCTTACTTAATCACTATACTTGTTCTTAGTGCTAAGTCGGGATTTACTTTTGATTGGGTATAGACGACCATAGAAATACCTTCGGTCAATCGTCGATGCGGCTTGCGGAGGTAATATTCATAACTCTACTCCTGACCTTGCTTTGGATAAGATAAAGGAACTAGCAGAAGGAACCCGGAACTTTGGAAGGACTCCGTCCAAGAAAGGTGTTCATGCTGTAAATACCGGGAAGAGTGAGATCTCCACTGAGCTCGTGGAGCTGAAGGAAATGGTGAAGAGACTAACACTTATGGGAACCCCACAGCAGCTCAAAGCTTGTGGAGTGTGTGCTGACCCATATCATCCAGCGTACATGTGCCTAAAAGTCCAAGATGAAGATGCTGAGGTGAACGCAATGGGCTATGGACAACCACAGCAGCAAAGGCCTAGGAACGATCCTTATGCGCAGAATTTCATGCCAAATTGGCGTGACCAACAGAATTTCCGTTGGAGGGATCAACAAAACCAACAACAACAGCCCCGTCAAGGTAAGTATGAAACAACTGAAGATATGTTGTAGGTTTTGACTAAATACTTACTACTCATGTCCAAACAACAGAATCCAACATCAAGAACCTTGAAAAACAGGTTGGGCAAATGGCGGAAGCCATTTCAAGGACCAAATCTAGATTGTTAGGAGGATTGCCTTCCTAGACGTTTATAACCCCCAAGGAGAATGTTAGTGCCCTAACATTAAGGTGTGTGAAGCAAATCCAACAAAAACTAGCAAAAGAATCACAAAGCAAACCTTCTGTCAATTTCACCGCACCCACTGCCGACCATGCGGCTACAACTGCGCCCAACACCGAGCAGACACCGCCCCCGCGGCTGGATGTCCCTGCCCTTACGGTGAAAACCCCTGAGCCGCCTCTGCGCATACAAGCTGACGCCCCTGCGGAACACACGACAGAAGGCTCTGCTGAGAAGGATTCTTATATCCGGCCTACCTTTCCACCACTGTACTCTGAGAAACCACCAACTCCTTTTCCTGAGGCCTTGAAGGAGAGAAGAATCATTGAGGACAAAGATCTCTTTAAAACGTTTTCCAAATGAGAGGTAAACATTCCTCTACTTAAATTGGTGAAAAGTATTCCTAAGTATGCTTGTTTCTTGAAGGAACTTTGCACTATCAAGAGAAACCAAAAGAAGAAGGGGAAACAAAAAGTACAAGTAAGTGAGCCTGTGTCGGCTGTTTTCCAACGGAGAATGCCCAAGAAGTGCAGCGATCCGGGCATGGTAAGCATTCCTTGTGTTATAGGGGAAACCCGCTTTGACAAAGCAATGCTTGATCTTGGTGCTTCTATCAATGTTTTACCATATTCGATTTACAAATCACTTGGCCTTGGGCCATTAATGGAAACTAGGATTGTAGTAAAACTTGCTGATAGATCTAACGTGTACCCGAAAGGGATAATTGAAGATGTATTAGTAATGGTAGATAACTTAATATTTCCTGTTGATTTCTTTGTAATGGATATGGAAAATGATTCACATGTTGCGCCCATTCTGTTAGGTAGGCCATTTCTGAAAACTGCTAGGACAAAAATTGATTATGTTAGTGGCAAATTGACCATGAAATTTGATGGTGAAGTAGTGGAATTTGACATCTATGATGCAATGAGATTTCCTAGTGATGATCATTCTTTATGTGCTATTGACATTGTTGAACCTTTTGTGCAAGATGTTTTTGATAACTGTGATATTGATGAATTGAAAAATGTAATTGAGCATGACATTGATGGTTTTAAAGCAGATTATGTATTAACATCTAACATGAAAGAGGTCCTAGCCCAATTATATGGACATAAAAGGCTACCTATCTCCAATTTGGCCATTGGGCCCACCTTACTAACCCCAAGCAAAAAGCTTGTTCCGTCTATAGTGCAGGCAGCAGAAATAGAATTGAAGGACCTTCCGTCACACCTCATGTACGTTTTCCTTGGAGAACACAATAACTTGCCGGTGATCATCTCCAACAAGTTGACTACCGGTCAAGAAGACAAGTTGGTGAAAGTACTAAAAGAGCACAAGACGGCCCTTGGGTGGACCATTGCAGACATCAAAGGGATAAGCCCTTCAACTTGCATGCATAGGATCTTACTTGAGGATGAAACCAAACCCTCTAGGCAACCTCAACGGAGGTTGAGTCCTCCAATGATGGATGTGGTCATGAAGGAAGTGTTGAAGCTCCTCCAAGCAGATATGATCTTCCCTATCTCGGATAGCACTTGGGTTAGTCCAACCCAAGTGGTTCCAAAGAAAGGAGGCATAACCATGGTGGAAAATCAACATGGAGAGATGGTTCCGAGCAAAACACAAACCGGATGGAGTGTTTGCATTAACTACCGCAAGCTCAACAAGGTAACTCGAAAAGACCATTTCCCATTACCTTTTATTGACCAAATGTTGGAACGTCTTGCAATTCATCAGTAATATTGTTTCCTTGATGGATATTCGGGCTATTTCCAAATAGCCATCGCACCAGAAGATCAAGAAAAGACGACGTTCACTTGCCCATTTGGTACTTTTCGGTACCGAAGAATGCCATTTGGACTTTGCAACGCACCCGACACCTTCCAACGGTGCATTATAACTATTTTCTCCGAATACATAGAAATATTCATTGAAGTCTTCATGGATGATTTTACCATCCATGGAGACAATTTGGACACATGTTTAGAACATTTGAAACTTGTTCTTGAAAAATGTGTTGAAACCAATTTGGTTCTTAAATCGGAAAAATGTCATTTCATGGTGGAACAAGGAATTGTGCTAGGACATGTAATATCCTCAAAGGGGATAGAGGTAGATAGGGCAAAGGTTGATATAATTCAAAATTTACCTTATCCTACTAATGTTCGGGAAATCGGATCTTTTCTTGGTCATGCAGGTTTCTACCGACGTTTCATCAAAGATTTTTCAAAGATCTCGGCACCCCTATGTGAATTGATCAAGAAAGACATCACCTTCATATTAGATGAGAATTGCAAGAAAGCTTTCGACACGTTGAACGCATGTCTTACCACAACACCAATCATCCGTTCTCTGGATTGTGAGAAACCTTTTGAAATCATGTGTGACGCCAGTGATTATGCCGTTGGAGCCGTCTTAGGACAGAAAGACGGATGGGCTTCCCATATGATCCATTATGTGTCTATGACACTCAATGGAGCACAAAGGAATTACTCTACCACCGATAAAGAAATGTTAGCGGTGGTTTTTGCCCTTGAGAAATTCAGGCAGTACCTACTTGGGGTAAAGGTAATTATTTTCACTGACCACGCAAATCTTAGGCATCTCATGGCAAAAAAGGAAGCAAAACCACGATTGATTCGATGGGTGCTCCTCCTAAGTGAGTTTAACTTGGAGATACGGGACAAGAAGGGGGCTAAGAACCTAGTGGCCGATCATTTGAGCATGCTAGTGAAAGAAGAGGAGGATCCAGGAAAAGGAAGTGAGATAGCTGGAAGCTTTCCAAACGATACATTTTACACAACTCTCTGTTGTGTAACCGCCCCCGCACCTCACACCAGCCGCCCCTGTGGCCATCCGCCCATGCGGCTCAGTTTAGGCGCCTCTGCGGAATTGTCAGGAAGGAGTACCCTCCAGATTTCACTGTCAGGAAGGAGTACCCTCCAAATTTGCTGACATCGTAAACTTCATTGTCAGGAAGGAGTACCCTCCAGATTTCACTAAGGCACAACGAGAGAAGGTAAAAGCTGAAGCTCGACACTACGTTTGGGACGATCCTTACCTTTGGAAGCATTACAGTGACCAAGTAATTCGCCGTTGCATTCCGGACTATGTGTCCTAACCTTTTGTCATTCCGAAGCATGTGGGGGCACTTTGGGGCAAACCAAAATGCAAGAAAAGTTTTGGATGCCGGTTTCTTTTGGCCACACATTTTTCGAGACGCTTTTGCGTTTTGCAAAGTGTGTGATAGATGCCAAAGTGTAGGAAATCTTTCAAAGAGACATGAAATGCCCCATTCCTCTCTTATATTTTGTGAAATATTTGACGTTTGGGGAATTGATTTCATGGGGTCGTTTCCTACTTCATTTGGGTACACATATATTTTGCTTGCGGTGGACTATGTTTCCAAATGGGTGGAAGCAAAGGCCATCAAAACTGATAATTCAAATTGCGGTGGACTTTGGTGCCCATTTCTGCAACAAGACAATCACAACTCTCCTTAAGAAGTATCATGTCCACCAACGGGTGTCAACAACCTATCATCCACAAACAAATGGTCAAGCTGAGGTTTCTAACCGGGAAATAAAAGCCATCCTTGAAAAGACGGTCTCTCGCGGACGGAAGGATTGGAGTGCAAGGCTAAATGACGCCCTATGGGCATATCGGACAGCCTATAAAATTCCTATCGGGATGTCTTCTTTTAGGCTCGTGTTTGGGAAAGCTTGCCACATACCGGTGGAGCTAGATCACAAAGCTTGGTGGGCGGTAAAGAAGTGCAACATGAACATAGAGGAAGTGGGAGAATTCCGGAAGCTCCAATTGCAAGAGTTGGAGGAATTGAGGTTAGCTGCATATGGCCATGCCACCACATACAAAGAAAAGACCAAAGCATGGCATGACCGAAACATTCTCCGCAAGGATTTCAAGGTAGGTAATAAGGTACTTCTCTTTCAATCACGTTTGAAACTCTTTACAGGTAAGCTGCGTTCGAGATGGACAAGGTCGTTCGTGGTAGCCGAGGTATACCCTCACGGAGCTATGGATCTTTATGATCCCCAAACGCACAAGGTGTTCAAGGTAAACGGACAAAGGCTAAATTCTTACCTTGAAGGAGTCAAGAACGATCCGATTGATGAGATGGTGTTGGAGGAAGCACAGTCAAAGAAGTAGAGGCCTTACGTCGAGCCAACGACGAAAAACAAAGGCGTTGCTTGGGAGGCAACCCGAAGAAATAAGAATAGGAGCCTCTGTCAAGAAAACTGCCTCTGCAGCTCAGTGTCCCTGCCCCTGCGGTGACACCCATGCCCAGCGCCGCCCCCGGCGCTGGGCCAACGCCTGCAACATGCTAGTCACCGCCCCCGCGGTGACTCCCCTACGCCCTGCGGCGGCTATCCTTGACACACATCCTCGGCGCCGCCCCCGGCGGCGAGGTTGTGTGCCCCTCTTCCTTGTTACCGCCCCCGTGGTGACAAACGCCGCCGATGCGGTTTTATCCAGAAAAGAAAAAAACAAAATCGCAAAAACATTGCCCTACACCTACCCCACCCACCCATTCTCTATCTCCTCACCAACCACAACCACATCTCCCTCACCTAAATCCCTCTCAAGCTGCAACGCCCCTGCGCCACCACCAAACACTCACAAGCCACCCCTACGACGCCCCTGCGCCACTTCTGACGACAACAAACAACCTGCGACGCCCCTGCGCCACCCTAACCAGATCCACCTTCCTCCCTTCAAACTCTTTCACCTCCCACCACAAACTCCAATCTTACTCCACCTCCGGCGACGTCTACACCAGCAAAGAATTCACCGGAATGGCCTCAGCATCACCACCTTTGTCGCTCCCCAAAATTCACCCTTTCACTTCTCCTGCCCCTGCGCCTGCAAGCTCCCGCACCTGCGCCTGCTTCAGCCGCCCCTGCAGAAAACACAACAGAGGTTTCGTCTTCTCTCCCTATTTTTGCAAGTTTCTGATTCCTTTGCTAAATCAAATAACAGAATGGAGCCACAAAGGAAATACAAAATGACCGAAGCTGAGAAAGAGAGGTATAGGATCGTACAAGATCGAGTTGTGTATGCACCTCGATTCTTGCACGTTCCTACATTGGAGAAGCTTGGCATGCTGGAGAGCATGCAATCCTTCTTGGTCAATGCTGGGCTCGGAGATTTCTTAGAAAGGAATGCTCCAACATATCCCGAGCTCAGTAGACAGTTCATCTCCACCTTCGCAATGGAGAAGGAGGATCATGTGTGTATTGGACTCACCTTCAAGTTCAACAAGGTGAAATACACACTTGATTACCATCAGATACAGGAGGCTTTTGGGGTGACTCTCAACCCCTCCGAGAACTGGTGGGAGCCAGTCCCGACCTCGGACCCGCGAGTTCTGGCAGGCAACTATTGGGTCAGAGGTCCATGCAGGGGGTGAGTACTCCAACAAACTCACTCACCCTTGCTTGAGGCTCATCTCCAAAATCCTCATGAGTGTCTTCTGTGGAAACAAAGAGGAAAACAAGGTCGCCCTCAAGGACCTCCCACTCCTCTACTCCTACCTTCCGATGAGCGAGAAGGTGATGGATTGGCCATCCCTCTTCCTTGCCGCTTTGAAGCGGATTACGAGGAACGAGCCGAGGGACATTGTCAGCGGTGGGGTGATCTCCTTGATCGCCTCACAGGTGATGGACCTGTCCGAGCTAGAGGACGGGCTGGAGGCTCCCCTTTACACTGAGGGGATGCTTAGGAGGTGCAAGCTCCTCCGACGGGACGGGGAGAACCTATGTTGGATCTCCCTTGTAGATGGGAGCCACCTCACTTACCTCCATCGGCCTTTACAATTCGGGGATGAGCTCTCCAAGCTCTACATTCCGGCAGATCCCTTCGTGTTGAGGAGGCCGCTAGTGGCCATTGTTGAGAGGCATGCTGTGAGCTCCAGCCGGGCTCATCAGCAGGAGCACATGCCCATCCGAGACGACGAGGAGATGCACACTGCGACACGAGAGGAGGATCCGGCCCTTGCGAGCCTTCAAGCTCAAATGACGGCTATGACCACCTAGCACCGTAGAGCTGGCAGACGAGATTTGCCACCTCCATGACCTCCCACTTCGACCAGAGGCAGGAGGCTTGACAGGCGGCCCAGCAGCTGCAGCTAGAGGCTCAACAACTGGCTTGGCATGCCAGCTTTGAGACCTCTTTTGGCCGTTGGATGGAGGCCCAACAGGACCGCATTGATGACATCTACCTCCGGCAGGAGCACTTCTTCAGCCACTTTCCATACCCACCGGAGGAGGGTCCGGGTGGTCCCGCTGGACCATCCCACTGAGTGGTATACTTCTCTTCCCTTTCCCACATTTATCTTTGCCTCATTTCCACTTTGAAGCAAAGTGATCTCCAAGTATGGGGGAGTGACATATCATTGCATGTACAATTTCTTTTGAGTTGTTTGAGTTGTTTTGCATTGAATCTTATGAAGTTTGACATTCATATAAAAAAAGCCAAATAAAATGAAAAAAGGCATGAAAATCCTTGGATAAACCAAAAACCCGAAAGGGCGGTTTATGCAAAAAGAAGGTTGTCCGACCAACCTTAGGTTGCTGCAAAATTGGACTTGAGGGATGTGAGTTCAAAGCGAGATCATCAAAGAAAAGAAGAAGAGTGGCAAGGTGAAAACCCGAAAGGGCACCTTGGTAAAATGAGCGACACCGAGTGTAGGTTTTCTGTCCGGCGTTTGGCGACATAAGAAGGGGAGTCATAAGGAGGTTGTCCGGGTAGGCCACTCTTGGAGCAATAAGGATGGTAGTTTCTCACCTTTTTCTCACATTTCCTCTCTTCTCCTTTTTTCTTTCTTGGCTTTTCTTTTGTTTTCATTATCTTTTATGCTTGCCCATGCTTCCTGAGGCCTTTGAGTCTAGTTGCTGTCATTTGTTTTACTTGGAACGAGTAAAAGGTCTAAGTATGGGGGAGTTTGATAGGTGATGGAATCACTATCATTTAGGATAGTTTTTAGAGTCTTTTTATTGCATTTGTGTTGGTTTATGCTACTAACTCCTTAGTCCAGAAGAAGAAGACTAAAAGAAACTAAGGAAGAAGTTATAAACACTTAGGAGTGAAGATGGTTCACGAAGCACAGCTTCTGTTACTTCATCTCCCCTTGGAGCCTTGTCACCGCCCCTGCGGGTGACACTTGACTCCGGAGTGCTCCGTGCACCTTCGCCAACGCCAGCCACGAAGACTGCCACCGCCCCTGCGTCAATCCCTGGCGCCCCTGCAGTGACTTGCCCTGAAGAAGCGAAGACCAGCGCCCATGCGCCTCCCCTTGCACCTCTGCCTGCGCCTCAACCTGGGGGCTGGAAGGTGAAGAGTCTGTGTCACCGCCCCTGCGTCGACACTGGGATGCCCCGGCGGCTTGGCATCAGAAATGGAAGGAAGTTGAAGAGTCAGACGTTTGAAAAGCATTAAAGATCGCTCCTGCGGAATTGCCTAGCCGCCCCTGTGGTCATGAAGAAGATCAAGCGTTTTTGCCTTCACTGCCCCTGCGGAGTTGAAGGCCGCCCCTACGGTTCAACGACATAAGCTTTACTCCGGTTGTTTACACCACCTTTATGGCATTAAAGGTGGCTATTTTGGGCCGGCCATTTACTCCTATTTATTGTCTTTTGTAGTATAAATAGTCCTTGGTTGATTGCTAGAATCATCCAACTTATTATCCATCATTTTCTACTTAGAAACCAATTTTCATTTCCATTGTAATGAGTTGCTAACTCCCTTGCTACATTGGGTTGGTTTGAAGCTGAGTTGTTACTTTTGTTGTAAGTTTTCTTTAATATAAGTTTTCATTCAGTAATGCTTTGTGTTTCCTTGATCTCCATCGTCTAATTGCATGTTTTACTATTACTTGAGATTGATCACCTTAGAATCTAAAGTGCATGCAAAGAACTAGGATTAATAGGTTCCGGGTTCGGGTCTTTAATCTAGTAGTAAACTTTAAGTAATAACGGGTTGTAATTGCTAAAAGAAAAGGAACACACCTATAAAGATAAGCTTAACGGTTTTAATCTTTTCTTTATATCCCTTAGTCTTTGTTTGAAAGATAACTTGTTATTTGTTCTTGTAGGTTTACGGAACATTAACCTGTTAAGTTGTGTTGATGCCGGTTGGCTCAACACATATATATGATCGAGACGGGAGATTACTTGAAAACTTGTGAAAGGAACTCACCAAAGTAGCAATTGCATGTTTAGAATCAACCTAGTGTA
The DNA here is from genome assembly GCA_033239045.1 of Fagopyrum esculentum. Classification (NCBI taxonomy): domain Eukaryota; kingdom Viridiplantae; phylum Streptophyta; class Magnoliopsida; order Caryophyllales; family Polygonaceae; genus Fagopyrum; species Fagopyrum esculentum. Next base: position 27,963,247 of record BSUD01000004.1, on the reverse strand, counting down.
GATTCATCCATTATTGTCTTACTTGTTGCGTTATTCATTTTCATAAGTTTTTGTGCATCAATTTGACCAAACCCCCCCCCCCCTTTTATTACTTTTTTCTATAATCAATAATTTTATCTAATAAAACACCTTAACTCTCTTGGGTTCGACCCTTACTTAACCACTATACTTGTTTCAGTGCTAAGTCGGGATTTACTTTTGATTGGGTATAGACGACCATAGAAATACCTCCAGTCAATCCTCTATTTCGGTTTCGAGTGTCACAACCTTAACCGTTTTGGCTTATCTTTGATTCCTTGGGTTTGGGCATGAGTATCTTTGATTCCTTGGGTTTGGGTTAGACATATAGGGTTTTGGAACTTCACCATACATTACCTTACTTTACTATACCTTTGTAATTCTCGACTCTGTGCTTATATATATATAGTATATCTTGAATCGATTGCCACAATTAGATACTTGGATCTTTAGGATTGCTGTTTTCCCAATTATTTGCAAAAGCTTCTATTTTCATTGCTCGATAATTTGTGAACTGAATTTGATCCCCCAAATCCCTAAGTTCGATACTCTAGAATACTTGTTAATCTACGTCGATTCGTACACTGTTGGTTCGCTTGCTTTTATTTCAGTTTTATAAATTTAAAACTTATTTGCACGCACGTGTAGGGGCGAACAAGTTTTTGGCGCCGTTTCCGAGGATTTGGTCTAGGTCAAATTCGTTTTTCGGTTGTCGGGCTTGAGAGCTTTTTTCTTTTAATCTTTTCGGTATGAGTTTTTGAGTTTTCAGGTTCACCAATGGATGCATGGAGCTATGAACCTACATTTGATCCAGCCTAGACAGCATGGCAATGTGCTAGGGCGGACCATTATGAATATTTGGAGGAGAAGTATGCCTATTATTGTGTTAGCGATGAAAGAGAAAGAGAGGAAGCCATTGAGGATGAGCTCGCATATTAGCATGAACTTAATCCCCCTCATATGTTTTATGAGCAACCTCCTCAAGTGCAAACTCCACAACAACCATCCGAGGATGAGAGACAGATGATGCTAGAGAAGATATTAAAAGTGTTGGACAAGGTGGAAAACGGCCTGAAGGCTATTTCTGAAGCTCAAAAAGCCTTGAAAAATCAGTTATCCATCGAGCAATAATTCCAAGTCTTAAGCCTTCCTCCTATCGAATCCGAAGCTCCTCTTGAAGTCCTAATTGAAGAAGAGGAAGAAGTGGAAAACCTTGTCCAAATTACCAAAACTGTGGCCAAGGTTGAAGAGGATCCAACTGAGTTGGGAGATATTTCATGTGTGGATCATCATCCAAACATGAAACTTGTCCCAAGCCTTGATGAACTTTACAAGGTACATTCTCTTACTGCTTTTGAAATTTCTTTTAAGATTTCTACTTTTTTCAGGAATGCACCGGAGAGTTGGAGGTCTCTTCCAAAAGAACCTCCCAAAAGATGAAACCTCCATTAGAACTACTGGAAGTAGATGCTCCTTGGAGTACAAGGAGTAAATTTGGCAAGCGCTTCAACGTCAATGCCAATAAGTGTTTTATGTTCAAGTATGGGGTCATTCACATGACGAATACCATACATTATCCCCAAGCTGGAGATGGGGAAGCTAAGAGGATTCTCGAGAAACTAATTTCTCGATCTAGGAAAGGATGGGACGCAAGTTTAGATTATGTCCCTTTACAACACAAGAAAAACTAGGAGGATTCCGGTGAGAATCAAACCGTACAAGTTTGTACGTGAGAGATCTTACCACTTGCCGGTGAAATTAGGAACCCGAGATTTTTTGAAAGAGTTTAATGATGGATTTGAAGAGCAATCCAAGAGATTCAAGGTGCATTAAGTCATCTATGGACATAGGTCCAGCTAGCGACGTTAAACCAAGCGCTTCTTGGGAGGCAACCCAAGGTAATGCATCCTTTTTCCCTTTTGTTTTCTTTTTCTTTGATAAGATTAGAGTAGTTGTTTTTGTTTGTTTGTCGTCGATACCTTCCGGTATGTTTCTGTTTTTGGATGCCAAAAATAAGGAATGAGAAAATTAGAGAGGAAAAGCCGAAAGATTGACGAAACTTGGATTTTTGGCGAACATCAAAGGATTCCACGGTTGTCCGTACAATTCCACGGCCGTGGAATGCTATGTCGAGAGCAACAGAAAGTTCCACGGCCAAAACCACGGCCGTGGAAATGCCCGATAGGTGAAAAAAAAATTTCGGAAATTTTTTTCCGGCCGAGATACGTTTCCTTTTCTTCATTCAGCAACGCCCTTTGACGTCGATTGGAGTATTCAGAGTTCCCTATTAAGCTTATATAGATTCCCACTACCAACCACCCGAATGATGATTCGCCTTGCATGTTTCGGCATATTACATTGTGAGTATCCTTTTCCATATTTTCTTTTCTTCACATTGGGGACAATGTGAGTTTTAAGTATGGGGTGGAGGTATTTGCAATACCATTTGCATGTTTTATGTCTTGCATCATATGATTTTGAAAATTTTGAAAATTTTTAAAAGTTTTGTGCTTCTAGGATGGATATGATCTCTATGATAACATTTATTTAGTGGAATAACTACGATGATTCTTATATGTTTGAGTTGATTTATGACATATGTGAGATTTGAATACTTTCTTAGAATTTCATGCATGTTTGATAATTCGCTTTCATTCTAAATCATGTTAAGTATTGAAGGTTGAAACCGCATATAAGTTCTTACACTTCTTATTGAATTGATTAAGGCACCTTGATTTTCTTACTTCTTTTCTTGTTCATTTAGCCCCTCAATGAAATAATTGCCTCCCTTACCTATCCGGGAACTAGGAAGATTTGAATTTTGGCATGTTTGATGTGGGAGGGCCATGAAAGCAATTGTTTGCATTCAAAGTATAGAAATTCTAGGTTTGGGGAAGTCAATCTTGATGATGAGTAACTCGGCACCATTCACATAGCCAGGTATTTGTGTCTTGCCAAAGTCGGATTGAGCAATATTCCTAATGGATTATGGTATGTGCATCAAGGGTTTGAGGCATCTCGAAATTGAGAAACGCCGATCTCCTAGGCTTCGGTTTTTGTGCACCGCTGTCCATATTTCCAAAAGTAAAGTCGAAAAATTTTGTGCAAAAAGTAAAGAGCAAAGCTCTAAATTGGTGGTTAGTTCAAATAGTAAAAAGAAAAAGAGTTTGTGTTGTTCCTTTTTCCCGGATTCATACACCACATTTCTTTATAAGTTTCCCACCTATTCACGTTTCTTGACCTTTGCTTGAAAGACCTTAAGATCTTTGAGTATGTTGTTTGACTTTGTGGTCTAAACTGAATTCCTCACGATTGATTTTGATATATTGCAAGTTATGATGCATGTTATGATTTTCTTCCAAAGTGTGATTATCCTTTTCATGATATAATTCCTTTTGATCATATGATGATTTTCATTAGCTATGAAGCAACCATTTGAGGGTGATCTATGAATAGAAGCACAACCAAAATATTGTGGATTTTCTTTATTTTTGCATATTCATAATCCATATCATCTTGTATTTTAAGTTTGAACCTTTCTTGGGAACAAGCAAGAGGCAAGTATGGGATATTTTGATGACATAAATTATGACATATTTTTAGGCATGTATTTATATAGATTTTTCTTTATTTTGCATGCATAGACATACTTTCATGGAATTTATGGTTATATTCACCTACTTTGCGAGAATAGAGGTCTACACAGAGTTTTAATGCATTTGTAGGTAATTTGGCGAATTATGGAGAGAAATGACATATTTATGGATCAAGCCTTGAAAAGGTACAAAAAGGAGCATAAAAGGAAGCTTGGACGCGCCAAAGTATTTTCTCATACTGTCTGACGCGCCAAAGTATAATATGATACCGCCTGACGCGGCCCAGAGTATTTTCTGATACAAGCGGACTCGACTTCTTTTCAGCCCAAATATTTAGGGTTTTATCCTTAAACCCTAGATTTATCCCTACAAATATTCGAGAGCCTTCAACATTGAAGGGAGCCAAAATCTCCAAAAGGGGAGACTTAGAGAGTCAATTTCTCCAAAGGGAGACTGAAGGGAGTCAATTTCTCCAAAAGGGGAGATTGAGAGGGAGCAGAAATCCCCAACTTGAAGACTTGGACGCTGGGATTTTGAAGAAAGATTTGGGAAAGACGCACTCTCCTATTTACGGAGTTGGAAGATTTTAGGGTGTCACTTGAAGACGGATTGACATCCCGTTGTTCTTTGTTCCTTGAGATTTGTGAGAGATTCTTATTCTATCCTACATCTATTGAACGCACGTTACTTTTGAGTTTTATTGATATTGATTTTGTGTTTGTTATTGAGATTTCAAGGTTTTACCTTTCCTCCCTTTCATATTTGATATTTGATTTTACAATTATGATTATGGCTAAAACCCTTTAGCAATTCTAAGGTGAAGGGTTGATAGTTGTGGCTTCGATAATGATAGATCGATCGTAACTTGATTCAACCCTGAGAGTTTGAGAAATATCGTCGACACCCTAAATCACGGGTTGTTCTTGCTTTTGCTTTGATCCAAAGTTAAAGATTAGCTTTAACCTAGCCTTGACTTGCTTTTCCTAGGTAGTAATGAGACTCAACATCCTCTATTTCGGTTTCGAGTGTCACAACCTTAACTGCTTTGGCTTATCTTTGATTCCTTGGGTTTGTGCATGGGTATTTGAGATTAATTCTTGTCCTTAGATCCTTTCTATACTGCAGCCTCAACAATTTTTATAGAGAGAGCCTTTGGGTTAGACATATAGGGTTTTGGAACTTCACCGTACATTACCTTACTTTACTATACCTTTTCAATTCTCGACTCTGTCCTTATATATATAGTATATCTTGAATCGATTACCACAATTAAATACTTGGATCTTTAGGATTGTTGGTTTCCCAATTATTTGCAAAAGTTTCTATTTTCATTGCTCGATAATTTGTGAACTGAATTTGATCCCCCAAATCCCTAAGTTCGATACTCTGGAATACTTGCTAATCTATGCCGATCCGTACATTGCGGGTTCGCTTGGTTTTATTTCAGTTTTATAAATTTAAAACTTATTTGCACGCACGTTTAGGGGCGAACAAATGCTTCATGGCAAATAAAATGAAGACATGGTCAAAACATTTTATAAATATAAGAAAGTTGTTCATCTTTGCATAAAATCATAGAATGCATAATAAATCATATTTATCGAAATTAATCATGTAAAATCCAATTTAAACCACCAAGTCAAACAACAAGCTCGAGGTCTCAAGGGCTTCCAAAAGATGTCAAGAAACATGTCAGGGTGGGATATATATAGGGTATGTGGTGCTAGAATCCGGGAAAAGGATCTTACTTTACTTTCTTTGAAACTCAACAACTTCCACCAATAAACTTTGCTTATTTTACTTTACTTTACTTTTTGGGATGTGTGGACAAAGGTGCACAATAACCAAAGCCTAGGAGATCAGCAATTATCAATTTCTCGAGATGCCTCAAACCCTTGATGCACATACCATGATCCGTTAGAATATCGCTCAATCCGACTTTGGCAAGACACAAACACTCGGCTATGTGAATGGTGTCGAGTTGCTCATCATCATGATTGACTTCCCCAAACCTAGTTGTTTCTTTCTAACACTTTAAGGTCGCTAGTTGGACCGTACATCCATAAACAAGGTATAGCGATGCAATCTCCTTAGCTTGGACTTCCGGTCGCTACTTCTTCAGCCTATGACCGTTGATCTTAAAGCTTCCGCTTGTTTCACCCTAAATCTCAACAGCACCATAGGGAAAAACATTTTTCACAACGTAAGGTCCTGGCCATCTAGATTTCAACTTACCTGGAAAGAGGCGGAGGCGGCAGTTGAAGAGTAGAACTAGATCTCCTTCTTTGAACTTCTTAGGAATGATATGCTTGTCATGCCATATCTTCGTTCTTTCCTTGTAGATATTTGCATTCTCATAAGTGTTTAAGCGCAACTCCTCCAGCTCGTTGATGTCTAATAGCCTCTTCTCTCCGGTTTCCTTGATGTCGAAATTCAACCACTTGATTGCCCAATATGCCTTGTGCTCCAACTCAATGGGTAGATGACAAGACTTTCCATATACCAAATTGTAAGGGGTGGTACCAATGGGAGTCTTGAAAGCGGTCCTATAGACCCAAAGAGCATCGTCCAACTTCATGGACCAATCCTTCCTTGTCCTAAAGACGGTCTTTTCCATAATTTCCTTGATTTCTCTATTCGAGATCTCAACCTGCCCACTAGTCTGAGGGTGATAAGGGGTTGCTACCTTATGGGTTACCCCATACTTCGAGAAAAGTGCCTTGAACTTCCGGTTGATGAAATGTGTCCCTCCATCACTAATGATGATGTGTGGTGTCACAAAATGTGGAAAGATAGTTCGATTGAAGAACTTCACAACCACATGGCGTCATTAGTAGGGGAGGCGATAGCTTCCATCCATCTAGAGACTTAATCAACAGCTAGGAGAATGTAGAGGTTCCCTACCGATGATGGGAAAAGTCCCATGAAATCGACTCCCCATACATCAAAAATATCAACCTCCTGTATATTGGTGAGTGATATCTCGTTCCTTCTAGACAAGTTCCCTTTTCTTTGGCACGCATCACAAGAAACAACAAACGTTTGCACATCCTTAAATAATGTAGGCCAAAAGAAACCAGAACGTAATACCTTAGCGCACGTTTTGTAAGCGCTAGCATGTCCTCCACAAGGAAGCGAGTGGCAATGCCGTATAACACTAGCAACTACATCCTCCGGAATGCATCGTCGAAGTATCCCATCCGGACCTCTCTTAAACAGTAGAGGTTCATTCCAGTAGTAATGGCGTACATCCTTGAAGAACTTCTTCCTTTGAGCGTATGCCAATCCGGGCGGTATTTCCAACTGTAAGTGACTCTTAGAAAATGAATCAGGAAGTTTGTTGTCCTTAGTTGGCAGCATCTCGCTTGATGTATCGGTTGGTGTCCGAGGTGGTTGACCGAGATGTTCTTCAGATAAGAACACCTCGCTTGGTCCAGAAAGTGCCTCAGTTGAGGTACTGGAACTGGGAACGAAACCTTAATTGTTTTTCTTCTCCTAGATTAGTTTCTCAATCTTAGCTTCTGGATCTGCCTACAATGCTTTTAAGCTCCGTATATCTGCATCACAAGAGACATTTATACCTTCCTCCATTAAACTAAAACTCAAAACTTTTTCAAGAGGATCTTTAATATGGATACAGCTCACCAATTCTCTTGATTCTTCTTCATCATAGATGTTGAAGATGTCATCTTCCAGCGGCTCTCCTTTCATTGTAGCAAGAAATGCAAACTCTACATGATCACCGCCAATGTTGAATTTCAACTTGGCGTTCTTACAATCCACATTGCAACCCGAAGTTGCTAGAAATGGTCTCCCGAGAATGATAGGAATGGCCCTTGAAAGCATTATTAGCATGAGAATAAGGGTTACCGGGATTTTGTTGATTAGATCTCCAATTATTATTGTTGGAGTATCTATTGTTGTTGTAATTGTTGTTCCGCGGCCCTTGATAGTTGTTTCTTCCTTGATATCCTCCATCTTGCTCCTTCTTCGTTTGAGCTACTAAAAGCTCCTTCAATGCCTTTACCTCATTGCTAAGCGAGGTAAGTTGAGCTCCATTTGATGATGTGTCCAGGAAGATAACTCTCCTTGCTCCATTTTTAGTTCCTTGATGGGAGTACTTCTCCATATGTAAAGCTTTCTTTTCAATGAAATCCCAAGCTTCATCTATTTGCATGTCCATGAATGTGCCGGCTGAAAGTAGTTAGAGATTGATTTGAGTAGCTCCATCAAAACCTTTGAAATAAATTTCCAGCAACTCGATCTTTGGAATCCCATGATGTGGGCAATCCAATAGAAGATCCTTGAATCTCTCTCATGACTTTGACAAATTCTCCTTGTCCTTCATAAAAAAAGCATTGATCTTTCTCCTCAATTCAGCGGTCTTAAAGGGAGGAAAGAATTTAGTTAGAAACTCCGTCGTCATCTCTTCCCAAGTGTTGATTTTTCCGGCCAGAAGAGATTGATACTAAGCAAGCGCTTTGTCTTCCAAAGAGAGATAGAAAGGCCTCAACTTGTAGTTGTTGTTCTCCACTCTTGAAGGTCTCAAAGTCTCCATCAGAATCTCATAGTTTTGCAAATGCTGATGCGGAGACTCTCTCTCCAAACCACCAAATTGACATTGTCAAATCATGGTTAGAACTTGCGGTCGAAGTTCATAATCATGCTCAGTTGGATCACCTAGGTTGACTCTCGGAGGCCTGACTTGCCGATTAGGATCCATCCTTTGTCCTAGGGATTGTGTAACTCCAGCAAAAAGAACATCTCGGATAGGCATCCGAGGTGGTAGGTGTACCTCGGCCGGGGCAACATGAACTGGGTCTTGCATTGGTCGAGGATCTGGGATCGGTGGAGGCAGAAACTGGGCACTTAGAGCGGCCAAATCTGTTTCAATTCCTTCTGTTCTTGCGCGAGTCTCGTCCTTCTCTCGTTGCATTATTTCCTTACTAAGGCGTAGCTGTTCCAATGCCTCCTTCAAATCAGCTTCAAGATCGCGATTGTTTTGATTGGCCATCTTAGCTTCTTTCAGTCTTCTCTTGTAGGTCTTCTCTGGTTCGGGATCGTAGGGAACGATTCGCATAAACCTAAGAAAATATCCTGTGAAAACACTCAAGTAAAGTAGTCAAAAGCAACAAGGGCAATAGTCCCGAAAGACTACCGAAACCGGCTTGGTCTAGACCAAGTCTCCGGCAACGGCGCCAAAAACTTGTTCGCTCCAAAAGGTGCGTGCAAGCTTTAAAATTTATTACCCAAGAAGTATGCTTGAACAATATGCGAACCCGTAGTGTAGGGATCAATTGTAATAAAAGCAAGAGTTGTAGGGGTCGAACACAAGGACTACGGTGAAACAAAGCACGGAATCAGGTCGTCAAATATTGCTAATAACTACGAATTAAAGCAATCATTGATGATATAAAGTCAGATAAATGGAATGCGGATTCTAGGGATTAAAGCATCCAGTTGTGGTTCCAACTCAAGATCTCAAACGATAACACGGACAAAGCTTTGGTTTGCAAAGGGAAGGTGTTTCTAAGGTGGGAAATATCACCAGGTAAGTCTCACTACTCACTATCCCAAACCGACGCTCCTATTACCGGGTAAGGCTCAAGGTACTAAAGGAACTATAATCTCAAACCAACACACCACCCAAGGGAATTAAATCTACCCTTACCGGGTAAGTCTCAAGCTAACTCACAAAGATGGGATGAAGGCACACTCAAACCCCAATAAAGGATAAACCTTTACTCATGATTTTATGTAAACAAACAAAGGAATTACTGGGTAAGTCTCATCCTAGGCTTGCATTGAACCAAGAAAGGTATAATAAGGATAGGATTTCGCAAACTTAAACTCTTAACTCATATAAGGTTCAGGAAAGGTTCACCTCGCTCAGTTACATTCCATCCCGGCCGAGATGTTCAATGACTGACCGAGGTGTTCTACGGTTAAGGTAAAGACTCAAGCTTTTAGTGTCCTGCTGGGATTAAGATCATTCTATCATCGTCTTACCCACAACTTTCAGCCAATCACCCTAGATTCGCATAAGAAACTTAGCTAACAATCATCATGATAACAATAATCAAATTAATAGGAAAGGAATCAATATTCAAACAAGAAAATCTTAACACAAAGGTTTGAATAACTGAATGAATCAAACAACAAATCAGCGTTTCTCAAGTCACAAATCAGAAAAGACAACAAACCAAAAGCAATCTAAGAAGATCTTACAAACTCCTTCAAAAGCCAACTCCAACTATGATTCCTTCCTTGAACTTCAACCTTCAAAACTTCCTTCAACTCTTCCTTCAAAACTCCAGAAAATCCTTCAATTGCTGGATGCTCTCAGCATGGTTCAACTTGTGGAAAATCCAACCCTTTATATAGGAGAATTATCTTCCAAAGATAAAATATCTTAAAAAGATAATTTCCTATAAAATATATCTCTATCTCTCAAAATAAATCAACCAAATATAATATCTTCCTTCCAGAATTCCAGCAAAAAATATAAGATATCCTCCTTCCAAAAATAAAAGATCTCAGCCAAAAATAAAGATTTCGCCGGCGACAGGGTGTTCGCCTCGGTCGGGACGCTCCTCAAGATCACCTCGGTCGAGGTGGTACTGTAGTTGACCGAGGTGAATCTCAACTGAATGTAGAATCTCTCGAATCTGGTCCAAAGTCAATCTTCTTAATCATTTCCATGCTTCCTAAGATCTTTTTAAAGCTCCAAAATGTAGCTCCAATGACTCCTTAGCTTCCTTAGCTCCATTTCGATCCAAAACGTTGTCATTTTACCTATATTTACAACGAAACTAGGTGTAGACCTCGATTCCCGCAAAAGTAGACAAAACAATAATATAATCAAAGAATATACATTTATACATGCAGATTTATGAAGATAAAACGTCTAAACTAGCCCCAAAATATAGACTATAATACATGCTATCAAGCATCCTCTCTCTAATCATCCCTACTCGAGCTATATAATCCTAAATCTACTCTAGCGCTATCCCGCTGGTACTGCTAGGCTCATACCAGCATAAAGGTGTATGATATCTACACCCATACAGTGCCTCATAAGGAGCCATCCCAATGGATGAATGTCAGATGTTGTTGTATGAGAACTCGACCAATGGGTGGTAATCTGACCATCCCTGTCCCCAATCCAACACACACGCTCGCATCATGTCCTCTAACGTCTAAATGGTCCTCTCTGACTGATCATCTGTCTGGGGGTGAAACGCAGTCGTGAAGTGCAGACTCATCCCCAAAGCAGTCTGAACTGCTGCCAAAATCTCGAGGTGAATCGCCGATCTCGATCCGAGACGATTGTCCTCGGTACACCATGGAGTCTCACTATCTGTCTAGTGTACTACTCAACCAATCTGCTCACCGGCCACGTCTCTCTGATAGGAATGAAACGTGTCGTCTTCGTCAGTCTATCAACGACAACCCAGATGGCATCAAAACTCCTACTGGGCCTTAATCCAGTCACAAAGTCCATAGAGACGTCCTCGCACTTCCATTGCGGCACTAGCAGTGGATAGAGCTCACCTCTAGGTCTGCAATGCTCTATCTTTACTTGTTGACAGGTCGCACATTGTGCTACAAATTTGGCTACATCGGGCTTCATCCCTCCCCACCAAAATGATCGTCTCACATCATGGTACATCTTACTCGTACCTAAGTGTACTGAGTAAGGTGTACAATGAGCCTCTTGTAAAATCCATTGTCTCAGCTCTACATCAGAAGGTATACAGATACGGTCGTGGCATTTCATAACTCTGTCTACTGCTATGTAGAACTATGGTGCCTCTCCACGTGACATCCTCTCTCGAATCCTCATCAAGTTCGGGTAGGTCCCCTGCTTCCGTTGGATATCATCCAACAGACCAGGTAGAACCTCTAAAGTGAACAACTGGGCATCCTCATCAGGAAACTAGATGTCCAATTCTAGCCAAGTAAGGTCTCTTTGGAGCTGAGGTTGGACTGTCAATCTCGCAATCGCCTTCTCTCGAGGCGTATTCCTGCTTAGGGCGTGGGCGACAATATTCGCCTTCCCTGGATGATACAAAATCTCAAGGTCAAAATCCTTGATCAACTCGAGCCATCGACGCTGGCGGTTATTCAATCACTCTGCCCCTCTACATCACGCATCCCAAGCCTAGTTTGGATGCATCACTGTAAACCACAAAATCCTCAAAACCCTCTGGTTGTGCCAAAACAGGAGCCGAAGTCAAACACCTCTTCAACTCCTCAAAACTTTGGGCACGCTGATCAGACCACACAAATCTGGTAGTTTGCCTCAGTAGACTCGTCAGTGGACGGGCAATCATAGAAAATCCCTCCATAAAGCGTCGGTAATAACCGGCTAGGCCAAGAAAGCTACGCACTTCCTTGATGTTGGTCGGTGTCGTCGATGCAGCAACAGACTCGATCTTCGCCGGGTCAATCATGATCCTATCGGCGGAGACAATATGGCCTAGGAAGGCTACCTTTGACATCCAGAACTCGCACTTACAGAACTTGTCATACAGCTCTCTATCCCGCAAAATCTGCAAAACCGTCCTTAGGTGACCGGCTTGCTCCTCTCTACTACAAAGATATACCAAAATGTCATCAATGAAGACAACCACAAACTGATTAAGGAAGTCAATGAATATGTTGTTCATCAACTCGATGAAGACTGTCGGGGCATTCGTAAGCCCAAATGGCATCACTACAAACTCGTTGTGTACATAACGGGTAGAAAATGCCGTCGTGTGCACGTCTTGCTCTCTCACCCGCAACTGTGATATCCTGAGCGTAATTCGATTCGGGAGAAAACCGTCGCTCCTTGAAGCTGATCAAGTAGATTATCAATACGAGGTAGTGGATACTTGTTCTTGATGGTCACCTTGTTCAGCTCTCTGTAGTCTATACACAATCTCAACGATCTATCCTTCTTCCGCACGAAGAGGACAGGTACTCCCCACGGGGATACGCTAGGGCGGATAAAGCCCTTCTCAGCCAACTCCTCGAATTGCTTCTTCAGCTCCAACATCTCGATAGGTTCCATACGATGTGAGGCCTTCGAGATGGGTCTCGTACCAGGCTCTAACTCGATGCAGAAGTCTACACTTCTCTGAGGCGGAAAACTAGACGGCTCAGCAAAACATCTGTAAACTCGCAGACCACTAGAATCTCCTCCAATACTGGGCTATCTCCCTCCTTCTTGGCATAACACCAGAAGGCATCACATCCCTTTGCTATCAGCCTAGCTGCTCGTACAACACTAATGACAGACCCCGTCTTCCCAAGGTCCCATCCTCGGAAAACCTCTATCGGACCTATGTCGGTAGAGATTGTAATAGTCCTCTTACCTACATCTAATACAACATTGTGTCTACGCATCCATTCCATACCTAATATGACCTCTTCATGCATCAACGACATGACTAAGAAGTCCACAAGCAACACACGAGTCCCTAAACGAAGGGGACAACTACGTATCTCATGGGTTCCTCTAACCCTACTACCATTAGGTAACCATATAGTAAAAGGTATCCCCTCTATAGTAGTTAAACTCACACGCTCAACACATACATAAAAAATAAAGGAATGCGTGGCACCCGTATCAAATAAAACTCTAACAGGTGAACCACAAAGTAGAATGGTACCTGTAGCAACTGGTGTTGGCGTCTCCTCAGCACTCCTCAGCTCAAAAACTCGACCTCAAATTCCTCTGGTGTCACTGGTACCAACATCTCTACCAAGACCTCTACTCGCTCCTGGAACAAAACCCTGAGTAGCAGGTGTCTCTTGGACTCTCTGCTATCCCTATGCCTGGTGTTGAGGCGGTCTCTGTCCACCTCCTGCTGCACCTGCAGGGGAAGAACCCTATTGTGATGACACTCTGCCCTGACGGCAAAATGTATCCCTATGTCATGGCTTCCCGCAAGAGAAGCAAGTCAATGGTGCTCTCGGGCACTCAGTCTTCATATGTCCATATGCCCCGTAGTTGTAAAACTGCCGGCCTCTCTCAGATGTGTGTACAGACACTGGACCACTCGAGCGAGCCTGCGGCTGGCCCCGCCCATATCCAGATGCTCCTGCACCAGTCGGTCTCGTACGTTGTCTCTTCTCAGACCGTCCCGTCTGAGAAGCCCTCCTCTGAATGGCTCTCTCTCGGTCATAAGCTGAGGCCCGATCCTGGTAATGTGTCAAGGACTCACAATGGAATCCCGCGATATATGAACGTGTACTCTCCCTCAGTCGACGGGAGACCAAGTACAGGTGCTGGTCCAAAGAAGGTGCAGCTGGACCAAACAATGTCAACTCTGTCTAGAAGCGGCTGATGGCATCTACAATCGATACATCCTCAAAGCCTTCCTCCAAAAAATCCTGCAGCTTCTCCCTCCTGAGTGAGGCAAGGCAGAACTACTCTCTAATCATAGTCCTCATCTTGTGGTAGCTAGTGGCTCGGGCTCGTACGGTCCTCCACCACTGTTGAGCAAGGTCACGGAATAGAGACTGAACTAACTCTATCCGTCTCTCCTCAGGACATCTAATACACTCTAAAGCTTAGTCCACATGTCCTATCCAGACCTCCGTCTCTAAGCCAACCATCCCAAAGAAAGGTGGTACGCCCAACTGATGGAATGTCTTCAACCAGGTATCTGGTCGAGGACCTTTGTACTCCTCTGGAGCTCTAATAGTCTCAACAACACGTGTCGGCATAGCTGACACCTTAGTGGCTCCCTGAGACATCTCAGAAGATCCCTCATGAACTAGTAGATCTGGGGCCCGTCTGCCTGCTCTGGCAACCTCCTCTACACGGCGGATGTAATCATGAACCTCTAGTCCTCCCATGGTGACATGATCCGACTCATTTGACTGTACTCCATATGACAGTTGTCTCCTAGATCCACCACTCCTCGTCTCAGGGATGACACTCTCAACAATCTCCTCATGAACCACCTCCACCCTCGGTGGATCAGCAGCGGGAGCTGGTCCCTGTCCTATCACTCCTAGAGGAAGAGGTGGTCTTCCTCTACCTCGACCCACGTCAGAAGTCGCTCTAGTCCGATCCATCTGCGGGGTATGCACACCTAACTTCTTCCATATATATATATATATATATATATATATATATATATATATATATATATATATATATATATATATATATATATATATATATATATATATATATATATATATATATATATATATATATATATATATATATATATATATATATATAGATCATGACTCATATGTAAACACCTCTTACCATGTGAAAATGTAAACACCGAATATATGTGACTATATCGCCGAATATATGTGACTATACCGCCGAATATATGAATCAGGTCCGGTGAATATTTCTTCCAGTAATCACACGATTTTTTTCCTTTAATATTGACTAATCTCAGCCATCTATTTAACGATCTAACGTATACAATTTGTTCGCATTTTACATGGTAATAGGTGTTTACATGGGAGCCAAACTCTATATATATATATATATATATATATATATATATATATTGTTGAGATCCTTAGAAGGTTGACGGCTTCTATACATACTATCCCAAAATATCTGTACTCGTTTCAAAACCAAATTCAAAAGTCAGACCCCTTTCGGGTTTTGTTTATTTATCTACTCCACCTTTATTGTAGATAGCAAATGCCATTGTTGTCAACCTAAGGCTCTGATACCAACTCTGTAACACCCCGAATCCATGGGACGCGGGATGCCACATTGGGCTAGGATCTCACAATGGATCCTGACCCTAGCCTGACAACAAGTTCACTGGATCTTACAATAAGGCACAGATAGATTAAAACCAAATACATAAAACTATATAATATACATCAAAAGGTTTTACAACCACAACCGAATACAAAACAACATCCACAACATCAATATACAAAACATCCCATATCCCACGAGCAACCTAAAGCACAGAAGCCCTCGGCTGGTCACCCTGTCTGGCTCACTCTGCAATCTTCCTAACCTTCGGATCATCTATAACATGATATACACCGTTAGCTACAACAATGAATAAGAATGAAGTAACAACACATGCATGTACTAACACATCACAGATGCAATGTCACACACACATTCATTTGTTATCTTTCTTAAGTTATTCCATTACAAATTCAACTTCTTTTGTTGCACGAGGAGCCTAAAGAACCCCGTCTCTTCCCCCTATAACTCAGGTTTTGCATGGGATCTACCTCTCCCTGAGATACTGGCTTCCGAGCACCTCCTCCAATTCTCAACAAGCGCCGGCACGTGGTCACGACCCGTTATAATACACTTGGACCATATAAGTCATAAATGGTCATCCTAATCCGGTTTAGGTTATAAATGCAACAAGCATATGAACACACACAACCATTACAACCACTAAAATCCATAACTGTACGCTAAGTAAGTCCTATGGACTTACCTAAAATACTCGTAACTTGTATTGTGTCACAACTTCCCCTTGGGGAAGTAATCAACGCCTACATAAGCAAGGCACACACAATTACATATTTTAAAGGTTAGGAGACTCGTCTCCGTAATCATAACTAAACTATAACTCGGATCTAAACCTCGAGATCACATCATACCTTCAAATGCCTAAGGCATTACCTCAACATAAGCACAAGTGCCTAAGGCACATACTCATCATATAACTCATCAAGCTCAACCTAACCATACTAGCCTAGCCATAAACTAAATCCAAAGCCAAAGGAAAGAAAGAAGGAACCATACCAACTAGGTATGCCCTGGACGCACCAGGAGAAACAAGAAGCATTAAGCTCAACAGTGGTGAGGCGTAGGGGCGGATGGCTCAGAGCGCAAGGGCGGCTCACAGCAATGCCCAGGGGTGGCTCAAGACAGGCGCAGGGGTGGCTGTCTGTGCAGAAAGTTGGTCCTCGGCTTCTCTTCGATCCTTCTTCCGACTCTCTTCACTTCTTCACCACACAACAACATACACATACATATATACACATGTATGAACATCAAAACGTCCAAGAAAGACCCACACAAGCTTATGCTTGTGAATCATAGCTAAAGAGGAAGAAGATAGATGCAAAGGAAGAAATAATGAAGAAAGAGGTGAAGATCTTACCACAACAACTAAAGAAAGGGAAGAACGTCCATACCACTACTCGACCACATCAACGACCTCAAAGCTCAGCATCCTCATCAAGGATTCAATTAACACAAACATATATCAAGATCCACTCATGATTCCAAGAAAAACAAGATCAAAGAAGAAGATGAACGTGAGGAAGAAGAGGGTTGGAGATATGAAGAACCCTTCATCAAGAAGCAAAGGATGGCATATAAAGGAAGCCAGCCGAAAGCATGGTCAAGAGTCAACAAGGACGGCTGCAGTCGCACAAATCCGCAGGGGCAGATCTGCAAGGCGTAGGGGGCGGCCCTCCTGATGCACAGGGGCAGCTCACAGAGTCCACAGGGGCGGCTCATCCTACAGTCAACACTACTCAGCTCCTACAGACTAAGGCTCTTACATCACACCCCCCTAAAAACAAGTTTCGTCCCGAAACTTGCATGATCCCAAATCCTCTTGGACCCATATGCCGAGCGATAACTCTCTTTCTTGGAGGTATCACACCTCCGCTCAAAAATAAAACCTATAACATTCTATAACCTCAAAATACAGCATGGAGGAATCATCACTCTAGCAACACTATCACATACTCTAAACAAGGCATAGAGGAAAATAATCTCTAGCCGAACACTAACCACATCACACTGGCAAGGAGGAAAGTCGTCTCCAGCCAAAACGTACACATAACAACTACGTGGAGGTAAACCGTCTCCACTCACACTATGTACATCAACAATAGCATGAAGGAATGAACCATATCCAACTAATCCTAAACACACAATAGCATGGAGGAAAGAATCATCTCCAGCTATACCTATCTCGCGCTAGCAAACAAGATCTAAAAGATCATATGCACATATCACAGCTAGCATAAAAATTCACATATCACATAAACACATAACATAACATATACTCACCAAGATAGCACTAAGATCTACTCGTTGATCCTACAGGTGCATCTATCTCGGCCTAAAACTCTGGATAGTTCCTCTGGATACTATCCTCAGTCTCCCATGAGCGTCCTCAACTCCTCGTCTAGACCATTGTATCCTCAACATAGGAATGTCCTTCGAACGTAGACGTCTCACACCTCGTTCTAAGACTGCAATAGGGTGTTTTGCAAAAGTGTGGTCCGGCTCAACCATCAAATCACCATAACTCACAATCTGTCTCGGATCTGCTATGTACTCTTTGAGTTGAGACACGTGGAACATAGGGTGAACACCCTCTAACCTCGGTGGCAAAGCCAGTCTATACGCTGCTCTCTTGACTCTATCCAGTGTCTCAAAAGGACCGACATATCGGGGACTCAACTTCCCCTTTATGCCAAAACATTTGATGCCTCGTGGTAGAGATACTCTCAACCAGACATGAGCTCCAACTCTGAACTCTAGAGGTCGACACTTCCTGTCTGCATATGACTTCTGGCGACTCTGTGCAGCCAGCATCCTCTCTCTAATCAACGCTACTCAAGCCATATCATCCTGAATCTTCTCTTGCACTATCCCACTGGTACTACTAGGCTCATCTCAGCATAAAGGTGTACGGCATCTACACCCATACAGTGCCTCATAAGGAGTCATCCCAATGGATGAATGTCAGATGTTGTTGTATGAGAACTCAACCAATGGGTGGTAATCTGACCATCCATGTCCCCAATCCAACACACACGCTCGCAGCATGTCCTCTAACGTCTAAATGGTCCTCTATGACTAACCATCTGTTTGGGGGTGAAACGTAGTCGTGAAGTGCAGACTAGTCCCCAAAGCAGTCTGAATCTGCTGCCAAAATCTCGAGGTGAATCGCCCATCTCGATCCGAGACGATTGTCCTCGGTACACCATGGAGTCTCACTATTTGTCTAGTGTACTCCTTAGCCAATATGCTCACTGGCCACGTCTCTTTGATAGGAATGAAATGTGCCGTCTTTTTCAGTCTATCAACGACAAACCAGATGGCATCAAAACTCCTACTAGGCCTCAATCCAGTCACAAAGTCCATAGAGACGTCCTCCCACTTCCATTGCGGCTCTGGCAGTGGATGGAGCTCACATCTTTGTCTACAATGCTTTATCTTAACCTGTTGACAGGTCGCACATTGTTCTACAAATCTGGCTACATTGGGCTTCAGCCCTCCCAACCAATATGATCGTCTCACATCATGGTACATCGTACTCGTACTTAGATGTAATGAGTAAGGTGTATAGTTAGCCTCCTGTAAAATCTATTGTCTCAGCTCTACATCAGCAGGTAAACCGATACGGTTGTGGCGTCTCATAACTTCGTTTGCTCCTATGGAGAATAGTGGTGCCTCTCCACGTGACATCCTCTCTCGAATCCTCATCAAGGTCGGGTAGGTCCCCTGCTTCTATTGGATCTCATCCAACAGACCAGGTTGAATCTCTAAAGTGAAAAATTGGACATCCTCCTCAGGAACCTGGATGTCCAATTCTAGCCAAGCTAGGTCTCTTTGGAGCTGAGGCTGGACTGTCAGTCTCGCAATCGCCTTTTCTCGAGGTGTATTCCTGCTTAGGCATCGGCGATAACATTCTCCTTCCTTGGATAATACAGAATCTCAAGGTCAAAGTCCTTGATCAACTCGATCTATCGATGCTGGCGGTTATTCAATTCTCGCTGCGTAAAAATATACTTCAGACTCTTGTGGTCTGTGAAGATCTGACACGGGGTACCATACAGGTAATCTCTCCATATCTTCAAAGCATGAACTACCACTGCTAACTCCAGATCATGAGTCTGGTAGTTCTCCTCATACGTCTTCAACTATGGAGACGCATATGCAATCACTCTTCCCCTCTGCATCAACACACATCCCAAGCCTAGCTTGGATGCATCACTGTAAACCACAAAATCCTCAGAAACCTTTGGTAGTACCAAGACAGGAGCCGAAGTTAAACGTCTCTTCAACTCCTCAAAACTTTTAGCACACTGATCAGACCACACTAATTTGGTAGTCTTCCTCAGTAGACTCGTCAGTGGACGGACGATCACAAAAAATCCCTCCACAAAGCGTCGGAAATAACCGGTTAGGCCATGAAAGCTACGCACTTCCTTGGCGTTTGTCGGTGTCGTCCATGCAGTATCAGACTTGATATTCGATGGGTCAACCATGATCCCATCGGCGGAGACAATATAGCCTAGGAAGGATACCTTTGACATCCAGAAGTCGCACTTAGAGAGCTTGGCATACAGCTGTCAATCCCGAAAAATCTGCAAAACCGTCCTCAGGTAACCGGAATGCTCCTCTCTACTACGAGAGTACACCAAAATGTCATCAATGAAGACCACCACAAACTTCTCAAGGAAGACAATGAAGATGTTATTCATCAATTCCATGAAGACTGTTGAGGCATTCGTAAGTCCAAATGGCATCACTACAAACTCTTAGTGTCCATAACGGGTACAAAATGCCGTCTTGTGCACGTCATGCTCTCTCACCTGCAATTGGTGATATCCTGAGCGTAAATCGATCCGAGAGAAAATCGTCGCTCCCTGAAGCTGATCAAGTAGATCATCAATACGAGGCACTGGATACTTGTTCTTAATGGTCACCTTGTTCAGCTCTTTGTAGTCAATACACAATCTCAATGATCCATCCTTCTTCCGTACGAAGAAGACTGGTGTTCCCCATGGGGATACGCTAGGGCTGATAAAGCCCTTCTTAGCCAACTCCTCAAGTTGCTTCTTCAGCTCCAACATCTCGACAGGTGTCATACGGTATGGGGCCTTCGAGATGGGTCTCATACCAAGCTCTAACTCGATGCCGAAGTCTACACTCCTCTTAGGCGGCAAACTAGACGGCTCAGCAAACACGTCTGTAAACTCGTAGACCATTGGAATCTCCTCCGATACTAGGCTATCTTCCTCCTTCCTGGCATAACACCAGAAGGCATCACATCCCTATGCTATCAGCCTCGCTGCTCATGCAGCAATGATGACAGACCCCGTCTTCCCAAGGTCCCATCCTCGGAAGACCTCTATCGGACATATGTCGGTAGAGACTGTAACAATCCTCTTACCTACACACGCGGTATCTACGCATCCAGATTATACCTAATATGACCTCTTTATGCATCAACGGCATGACTAAGAAGTCCACAAGCAACACACGAAGCCCTAAACGAAGGGGACAACTACGTATCTCACGGGTACCTCTTACCCTACTACCATTAGGTATCCCTATAGGTTTGGGGACGTTGGTTATGGTGACGAGTATCTCGACACCATTCACATAATCGGGTGTTTGTGTCTTGCCAAAGTCGGATTAACCAATAGTCCTAACGAGACTTGGTATGTGCATCCGGTGTGAGGCACTTCGGAAAATTCCCAAGGACCTCTAATCACCCCAAGGTTTTGGCTTTTGTGCACCAATGTCATTTCCTCAAGTGAATAAATATAAAGAAAAGAAAAGGAAAAAACAAAGAAGGAGAAAAATGTACAATTATGGTGGATGATGAAACAAAATGAAGATTTGTTTTTTTGTTCCTTTTCCAGATTTGCACCACATGACCTAAGAATCCCCACCTTTAACACATTTCTTCGCCTCTTCTTTCACAAGTCCTTAAGACCTCTGTGCACATGTGTTATGACTTAGTGATTTAGATTGGATATCGTCATGATCATCTAGACTTTATCGATTGCTTTGCATGTATGTTTTCGAGTTAAGTGTGATCGTCCTACCGTGCCTTTATTCCTTTGATACATGATTGCTCATCCTTTTCCATGAAACATCACTATGAAGGTGATCTATGATTAGAAGCATAATTGTAAAAAGGTTTTTTGTTTTTCCGCATCCATAACTCATGCCATCTTGTAGCTTAGGTTTGAACCTTGCTCGGGGACGAGCAAGTGGCAAGTATGGGGTATTTTGATGAAATGATTTATGACACTAGTTTAGGCATTTATTTAGATAGTTTTTCCCTTATTCATGCATGTTTTGTCCTTTAAGATAGTTTTCCTCTTGTTGGTGCATGCCTTGCACCAACTCATGACTTGGTGATCCAAGAGGAGTTGAAGGATGGAAATCCCGGTTGGATGCTCAGGAATCTCAGCCGAGATTTGTCCTGGGTCATCCGAGATTCCTGTTCAGGACAACCCCGACACTTCTCACATGATCTCTTTGTCCGACCCTTCCTTTCCTTTGGTTGTGTATAGAAGTTGCTTTGCATGCTGACCTTGAGACCTCTCTCTTCTTCCAGCTCTCTTCCAAGCCCTTTGTCGGTGTTCTTGGGGGAGATTAGATTATAACATATCCTGCTAGATCTAGAGTGAGTTTGAGTGGTTTTGAGTGAGATTCTTGTGTAGCTTGTAAGTTCAAGCTTTGAAGCTACTCTTGAAGTATTGTGAGACTTGTGTAAATTCTTATCCAGCTAAGTAACATTGCTTTCATTGTTCTTACTTTCATTATCTTGCTATGGAATGCATGCATGCTTGTATGATGATGTTTGATCTTGAAATGAATGTTGTTGGTTAAATAGTTGTGATTCTAGGGTGATGGAACGATGGTTATGGCTTGGATGATGATTGTATGGACTAGCATGTTACCTTTGGATGATTTGTGTTCGAAAACCTATCTCAGACCAAAATCTCGGCTTGTTCTTCATGCTATTTTGGCCGAGATTCCATGATTCACCTGAGATTCGTGTGTTGTTGTTCTTATGTTGATGAATCTGAATGTTAGGATGTAGATTTGTTAAAATCCTAGGGTTTGTTGAGCTAAATCTAGCATTAGGGTAACCTGTGTTAGCAAACTAATTGAGGAATGAGACTTACCCGGTGAATTTCGCTCTTAGGTATAGAAGATGATGAACTCTAGGTAGTAATGAGCCAAAAATGCCGCTATTGGATTGAATGTGCTAGGATCGTTGTTTAAGACTCACCTTTTCCGAGACTTACCCGGTAAGGAGGGGTTTCACCCTTAGGTAGTGGCCCGGTTTATGTAGAATTCTCGACCTTAGCTCCTTGAGACTTTCCCGGTAATAGGACTTTGGTTTAAGACTAGTGGAACATGAGACTTACCCGGTAATTGTTCCCATTAGAGAAACACCCTCTCCCAACAACCATAACTTATCCTTAGATGATTAGAACCTTGAGTCCAATGCCATAACCGGAAATCTCGATCTCTAGAATCCGCATTTCTTACACTTGTCACCTATCTTGTGTTTGTGCGTTGTTTGTTTGCTTGTTTGCATATCTTGTGCTCTTTGTTTGATCACCACAAAACCAACAAAAAATATTGTGATTTTTTATTTCTTTTTTCCTTTCTCTCATCTTAGTCTAGATTTACACTATGCATGATCATTGGATGATTTAGTTTCACCTCAGTCCTTGTGTTCGACCTCGGAATACTTTCCTTGCTATGAAATGACTCATACATTGTGGGTTCGCTAGGAGTTCAGGAGATTAGATCGAGTTATAAATTTAAAGCTTTTGTGTGGTACTTTCTAGCGTGACAAAAGGCTCAAATGATTGAATAACACTAGTGAGAGCATGTACATAAGGTGTATGGCAAGAAAGGTTGAGTTGTGGTAGTGATTGGAGAGAACTGCAAGCATAGTCTTGCAGTTATGTGGGAGGTCGAGTAACACGGGAAGGGAGAGCTGAAGGAGAAGAAGGTGAAGAAATAATTAATGGAGGAGAAATAATTTAAGGGGAAGAGGAAGAAGCAAAGGGAACATGCATAGGATGAGAAAATGAGTCAATGGAGGAGGAAGGTGAAGTGGTAGGAGTTGGGATAGAAGAAGAGGGAAGAGAAGAAATAGGAGTATGATCAAGAACTGTGGCATGATCTTGAACAAGAGTTGGAGCCTCATCATGATCTGGAGAAAGTGATACAAGGAGAAAGGAAGGAGATGAAGAAGATGGTTGACCATAAGAAGAAGCGTGAGCTTGGAAAGGAATTATTGACTCCTGAAATACCACATGTCGGTTGACCTAATTTTGTGAGTTTCAAGATTGAAGAGTTTGTATGCCTTCTGACCAGGTGGATAACCAACCAATACACATGGTAAAGGCATAGGCTCGAGCTTGTCTTTGTGAGATTTAAGACTGAACCAAAGACAACCAATCACTCTTAAATGTTGATAAGTAACCTGAGTGTTATGAAGAAGCTCAAAAAGGAGTTTTCCAAGAAATAACTGGTGAAGGCATAAGGTTGATGAGATAAGTTGTTGTGAAAACCAATTCTCCCCATAGAGCAATAGGCAAATTAGCATGAATTCGAAGAGCTCTTACAGTTTTCAATAAGTGTTTGTGCTTTCTCTCAACTCTGGCATTTTGTCGAGGAACATAGGGGGTTGTTCTCTAATGAATAATTCCAGATTGAAGGGGAAACAAATCTTGTAGTTGATTTTGTAAGAATTCAACACCATTATCAAACCTGAAAACTTGAACTTTGGACTTAAACTGAGTAGTGTCATAAGCACACAAGCCATTAATGAGCTTAAACACCTGTTGTTTATTTGACATAAGAAGTGTCCAAGTACAACGAGTAAAATCATCTACTATGGTCAGAAAATATCGAGCTCCACACATAGCAGGGGTATGATATGGTCCCCAGATGTCAACATGAATCAATTCGAAACATGTTGATGCATATAAACTACTTGGAGAAAAAGGCAACTGATGTTGTTTGGCAAAAATACAAGTTTGGCAATCAAGAGTAGAAATTGAAGTAATAGAACAATTGTCAATGTGATGCAATTTTGACAAAGATAAATGTCCTAATTGAGCATATAAAAGGTGTACATCAGTTTTCTTATTCTCAAGTGTAGCAACTGCACAAATCATATTTGTGAGAAGTGGAGAACCAAGCTTGTAAAGACCTCCTTATTTGTAACTAGAAGCCAAAAGAGCATTATTGGTAAGGTCCTGAAATAGGCAAGTAGTGTCAATGAACAATATATGTACATGTAAGCCATTAATCACTCGAGAAATGGAAAGAAGATTATGCTTGAATCTAGGAAAATAAAGCACATTATGGACAATAATGAGAGGAGATAAAGCAATATATCCTCTGTCATGAACTTTCTTTACTGAACCATCTGGAAGTCCAATTAAAATAGGTTTTTCAAGCCTATACAACTCAGAAAAATATTCTTTGCAATATGTAATATGATATGTTGCTCCTAAATCAAGAATCAAAGTGCAAATGTTGACAGTATTAGTCACAAGGTGATTGACAATACTTGCAAAATTGATGGAAGAAGTGGATTGCTTGTCCATCATCATTTTAAGCACTTCTTGGTAAATTGCATTAACCATAACTGGATCCATCAAAACTGAGGGAGATTCTGATGAATCTAAGGGATTGTCCATGACAATTGAATCACAAGCATTTGCAGATTTAGAATAAGAAGATTGATTAGCTGTATATATTTTATCATCTTTGGCCTTAAAATCTTTACACCTGTTTGGGATGCAAGTAAGCTCAAAACATGATTCTCTCAAATGTCCTTTCTCCCTGCAATAAGAGCATGGTCTATCATGATTCTCTTTCTTGAAATATCTTCTACTACCGCCATCTTGTTTGTAAGGGACAAATCTAGAAGTTGATAACACTCATGAGATGCTATAGGATGACATGTCATTTCCTTTTGCTTTTCTACTTGAATAACCATATGAAATGATCGATTTATGGTAGCTAGAACTTTCAGAGATAAAATATTGCTCCTAATATGCTCATATTGATCATTTAACCCCATAAGAAATTGCATAACACGCAATTTAGCTTCTTTGTCTGTAATTTTCTTCAGAATTTCACAATTACAGTGAATGATCCCTTTACATGAACATGTAGGGATAGGATCTACTATGGTTAATTCATCTCACGGTTTCTTCAGTTTACCAAAATAAATGGCAACTGAAGTGTTATCTTGCTTAAGAGATGCAAGATCTTTATGTATTTGATAGATTAGGGGAGCATTTGATACCTCAAATCGTTCGATTATGTCATTCCAAAGTTCCTTGGAAGATTCCACATAGGAACACTCCAGCAAAATTGTGGAAGTCCATTTATGTCTACAAAAGTATCAAAATCATCCTTTGTGTTAATATCATATGGTTTGAGCCCCGGATTGAAAGGATTCTTGTAAGATAAGCTTAAATCAAATTCTGTTAGACATATTCCAAATATTGAAGCAATCTCGTCTCTCAAAACGTCAAACATGCATTCAATTGCTAGCAATAATGGCTTACTTGACCCTACTCAAATGTAATTCCATGCACCGTTTTCCAATTCCCATCACCCGCCATAATAAAGGGTGACAAATGCACCGTCATAACTGCTAGAAAAACATTGACACAGTCTAATTATGTATCCAAATTAAAAACATTTTTATATACATAATACAGGATTTTAACAAAAAAATATAAATTGAATTTATATCATACATAAATATATCACAAACCACATAAACTATGTACTTAATATTTACACGCAATACGTAACAGCAAGTACATAACAATGTATTAAATCAGCTTGTACACAAACTTAACTTCATAGTCGGAGTATGTACATAATTTTGATAGCATACATAAATAGTACTAAAACACACAATAATGTACGTAATGTTCTCATTCCCACACGACAATCTACATAACGTTACCATACATTATTACACAGCGTACATTTCACAACATGATTTCATAAACTAATGTACAATTAATGTTTCATACATAATTATAAATTTTACCTAATTTCATCACAGAAATACAATTATGTACATAATTTTTACATATATCACATGTTTCAACACCAAAACTATAACAAAATTACAGATGTGGTTACACAAGGTTTATGTTGTAACTAATGAACACAAATTGTATAATGATACATAACTTGAACTACAAACTCACCTTCACACATTCGCCAAACAGATTTGGATACAGAAGGGCAAACACAAACACTAAAATTGACGTAAATTTAGAGTGTATGCAACAACCGACAACCAACTGTAACAAAACCGACGACGAGTGCAATAGCCGTATCCCGCTAGTTGAATACAAAAAAAAAAATCCAATTTCTGTAAATTCAGAAAGTGAATTCGATATGAAATGCAGAGACTGAACAATTTTTTTATGCTGATGATAGCTTGTCTGTGTAAAATGGCGGTTTATTCACTCAAATCTTTCATAATCGTGAAATTGGAAGCGTGTTGGAAGATAAAATATGAAGATAATTGTTTCCTTGATTGTAGGTAACAAATATTAGTTTCCTTAATTAATTAAAAAATAGCCAAAATAATTAGGAGAGAGTATTATTAATTAAGGAAGGATATTGAATTAATAACTATTTTTTTTTCTGCAAAATTCAAAGGGGCCTATTATATATTCATTGATACATAATTGCCCATTGCTTCTACATTGTTTCAATAACTACCTACTTACCCTTTTTCTCAATCTATTATTACTCATCATAAACAATCTCCCATTGTCTAGGAATTGGCTACTAAAGCCCTTCTTCAGAGGTTGCTACCCCCCTAATATTCTAGCTTTGAACTAAAAACTATCTTCAATGTATCAATTGAAGACGTTTCATTTCCTCAATTTCCATTTACAATTTCTTGATTTCATTAGTTTGAAAATAAAAAATTAGTTGGTTGCCTTTGTTTTTCTTACTATTTGTTTACAAATTATATTATTTGTTTTACTTATAATTTTTATTTTCTCACACAAAAAGGTTGGAAAGGCAAAATACAAATGCGTTGATACTTGTATATGTAATAGCAAAATGCATTGAGAAGATCGAAGCCTAAAAGCGTCAACCAAATGCGGCGCTGAAAATGGAAATTCAGGTAAATATTGTAATGCTTTGAAAAGTAAAACCAAAATAATATAGTGCATAAACAAATAGGAAGAAAAACACAAAGATCGGGCGAACAAATGGTGGAGATTGTTCATTAGGGTAGTCGATAAAGTGATACAAAAGCAAACAAAAGAGAAGAAAATAACACAAGTCAAGGAACCAAATAAGGTAAGTCGGCCGACTTGTCAAACGATGACAAAAACACAAATCGTAGCAATTAAGGGAGAAAGAAAGTATTTTTGTTATGTGGTCCAGAATCAATAATATCAAAAAAAATCAAGTATGTAGTATCAATGATACTAAAAGAGTTCCAAGATCAAAATCACAAATAAAGTATAAATCATTTTACGAGGGACACATTTTTCTTTTGTGATAGTACTCAAATTAGCGTCTTTTTCATCCTCGTTTTATAACATTTCCTTACTCTTTGAGCATAATATCATATCTTATACATTTATTTGCTTCATATTTGTGTTTGGGAGATCTATTGGTTAGTTTATGTACTTGCACGTATTTCAGCGTTTGTAGAGCTTATAATAAACTATCTAGGATGGATGCCCTCATACACACTAAGTATTTCTCTACAATCAAAGAAGTAAAGACGAAAATGATTGAGATCCGAGAGTGAAGTGAAGAACTCCTCGTAAAACGTGAATTGATCGACATGCATGTGGCCAATTTCCTTATTGTGTTTTTTGCCAACATTTGACCTACACAAGACCTCTTGAAGAAGAGCAAGTTCAATGACCAAGATTTGGACTAGGTTGATCGGCCTATCCTAGTAAAGCTAATCGGCCATACTACAGTGACAAGCTTGCTTCAAAGATATTTCCTTCTCATTTTATCCCCTTTGCTTTGACGACGTTGCCGGGAAAGGGTTTGAATTGTTTTGACTTATTAACTTGATACTTTTTTTCATTTAAAGTTTTTATTTTTCTGTTAATATCACAGTTGTGGGAGTGTAGGAAAAGCTCTAACACTTGCAAACCCCAAACCCTAACGAATAATGTGTTCTAGACGTACAAGCTAGATCAACTAGTCTTTACAACCATTCAGGTGATCTATTTGACCAACCCATTCCGGTCAACCCCTCCAACTGTGCATATATGTCTAATCCAAATGGTTTGGTCTTTATCAATGGTGTTGTTGTCCTTCTTCAATTGTCGAATTCTTCCAAACAGCGGTAATTCTGCATCTAAACATATTCTTCTAGCATACAACAATAGATTAATGAGATGCATCAATAGGTTCAAGACACCCAAAATAGAGAGACTCGCTCTTTAGGCAATATATTATGTTAAGGTTGCCCGTGTTGAAGCTAAAATGGTGATATTGGCCAATGAGAGGAACAACGTCACTACTTTGGAAGCTTATTACATGCTTCTCACTCACATTGCATCGTTCAACGATGTTGTTGCTCTAGAGATTGTTGCCCCCAACTTTGCGCTTCAAATGGGGATGATAAATTTGTTTTCTTCTCATGCTTTTTCAAGTGCAGCAAACGATGACTTGGGAGGCATATAGAAGGATTTTATGAATTTTTTAGTACTATCAATTTCTACAATGTTCCAACTGAAACGATTAGGTTGAGTACTTTGTAATTCTCTTTACCTATAAAAGCAACTGATTAGTATCGTTCTCTTTCCCCTAAATCTATCACTACTTGGGACCAACTCCACGAGGCATTTATGAACAATTTTTACCTCCTAAAAATATTGATGAGTTGAGAATCAATATTTCTAGATTTATAATGACTACAAGGGAAACTATTTATGAAGCTTGAGAAAGGACTGGGGACCTTGTGCATCAATGCCTAACCCATCTAAAGTTATTTTAGTTCAGTCTTTCCACCAAAGAATTGATGACCTCACAAGATATATGATTGATAAATGTACATGTGGACAAATTAAATAAGGCGGAGTTTAGCTTCCTTGCGGAGCAGGCTAAGTCAAAATTCATGTTACATGGAGATAGATCTACCCGGTTTTTTCATGGCCTCATGAAGGCAAGGGCCATGGGGTGTCATGTTACGTCTATCATGGGCCCAAATGGGCAAGTCACAGGTTCAAATGAAGGAGTGGTGCAAGCTTTTATTTCTTTTTACCAAGGCTTATTTGGTACTGAGGAGGTGGTACATGTACCTGTTGATCGAGAGTTTGTCATTGGACGTAAAGTAAAGATGTTGGACAAGGATAGCCTTGTCATGCCGGTTTCTAATATTGAAGTAAAGAAGGCTCTATGGAGTATAGCAGAGGACAAGGCTCCAGGACCCGATGGGTATACGTCGTGTTTCTTCAAGGCGGCTTGGGAATTAGTTGGGAGTGAGGTATGTGTGGCGGTAAAAGATTTCTTCATCAATGGAAAACTCTTAGGCCAACTCAATCAGACCATTGTATCTCTTGTTCCGAAGAATGATAATCCATCACGAGTTGAGCATTTTCGACCCATCTCTTGTTGCAATGTCATATACAAGATTATTTCGAAGATCATGACTAAAAGGATGGGGCCATGTTTGGAATATCTCATCGATCCATCACAAGTTGCGTTCGTTCCGGGTAGGTTGATGTCCGACAATGTGTTCCTTGTGCAAGAGCTCCTCCATAGATACAATGTCAAGAGAGACACAAGACGTTGCTTCCTCAATATTGATCTTGTGAATGCTTATGACACCGTCTCATGGAGCTTTCTACGTTTCTATTTGGATCACTCTTGGGTATCCACCAACCCTCATTTCTTGGATTATGGAGTGTGTGACAACTGCCTCATATTCGATCAAAGTTAATAAGGAGATCCATGTGTTCTTCAAAGGGAATAGAGGGTTATGACAAGGGGATCCGTTGTCGCCGCTCTTGTTTGTAAGTTTGTATGGAGATGTTTTCCCGTCTTCTCAAAGCCGAGACAGCCAACTCATGCTTTCGTTTTCATCAACATTGTGAAGGCCTTCGATTAGCTCATCTTGCTTATGTGGACGGTGTGGTTCTTTTCTGTCGAGGAGACAAGGAGTTAGTAGGGATTCTTATGCATGCTTTACGTCGATTTGGATCTCTAAGTGGGCTTAAGGTCAGCATGTCAAAATCTTCAATGTATGTAGCTTCTATTCCAGCTCAGGAGATTGATGAGTTAAGGGAGCTTACGGGTTTCTCGCTTGGTAACTTCCCTTTTCGTTACCTTGGAGTACCCATGGTGCCACATACTTTGGGAGCTTCAGAGTATACCCCCCTTCCTAGACAAGATTACTAAGCACATTTCAACGTGGAATAAGAAGAACTTATCGTTCGCTGGCCGTATAGAGCTTATCTCATCTGTTGTTCAAGGAGTGGATAACTTTTGGTTGTCATTGCTACCAATACCATAGATTGATTCATATGACTTGTCAATTTATTCCGGCTAGACCAAGAGTTGCATGGGAGAAGGTGTGTAAACCAAAGATAGAATGTGGATTAGGGCTCCTTGATCTTCGAGCATGAAACATGGCTTTTATGTGTAAACATTATAGCCATATACATGAAGGAAGAGAAAGCCTTTGGGTGAAATGAATTCATCACCGGTACCTTTCAGTGGTTGAAGCCCGAGACTGGATGCCATAAAGAAGAGATTCTCGGTTAATTAAAGCCATTCTACAAGGGATGGACCTCATGAAGAGTATGGTAGAGGATGATATGGATATTGGGACGATTCTGGAGCAGGTTTCCCCGGGAGGATGCTTCAAGGTGACTGAGGCTTATCATCTTATTCGGAAGAAAGGGAGTATATTGTATTGGCATGATTCTATATAGGATTCTAGGATTACGCCTAGGCATGCATGTACTGCATGGATGGCGATGCTAAATCGTTTGCCAACACACGATAGGATGGCCTTCTTAGGGATTGACCCGGTCTTCCATTTTTGTCATCGCCAGGACGAGTCACATGAGCATTTGTTTTTCAGATGCCGTTATGCTAGTATGATATGCAGGGAAATTCAAAACATTTTTGGTATGTCATATGGCCTTGGCACTTTGGATCTCTCTTTACGATGGCTACCTTATAGGAGGACGAGGAAGCATCGACGGACAGCGGCTATGCGGTTTGCTTTGGTGACAACAATATACTACATATGGAATGCACGTAATGCTTTCATCTTTGAGAATAATAGGATACCAGAGGAGGTGATCATTAGACTTGTTAAAATCCATGTATTTAGACTTGTACATGAGGCTTTTACGGACTATGTAGGAGATTTGGTCCATCGAGTTTAGCTAAGTGGTGGTTTTTATTATTTATGTTTGGACTGTTTCCTTGATTATCTTGGAGTGATGTAGCTCCAGGGGTGCTCATTTGTTTGTACTTGAGCTTTGTAGCTAAAATCATGTTTACATGAGAGTAGGCATTTTTTCACACATTTATGAATTAACCAGCAACTTGTGATAAGTGTACATGTGAAAGACTAATGACTATGTATAATGAGGAGGCATGGGATTCTATTGATAGATTAAATGATCATGATGCAAAATTGCAAATCGAAATGACACAATGGAGAAGACCGTGGAGACTATCACTTCCACATACTTCGATTCAAAGACTGACGATACCTCCCTATGTCAGTTTTGTGGTTGCCCCGACCATGAAGCTTAGATATGCTCCATCCTAATTGGAATCCATATGAAGGACAATCAAAGGAAGGAGTACTATGCATGAGGGAGCACTTGTATAGGGACCTGAATCATAATTTGAGAAAACGATTATATTCTTGCTCCAACTTCTATAATCCGGGATGGTATCACCATCAAAACTTCGAGTATAGTAAAACAACAAACATAAAGAACCCACTACAAGAGGTTCTTGAGAAAATCGTGGACAAAATTCTCCTTCCACGGGAGAATGCAGGAAAGTTCTTTGTTGACCGTGAACAACGAGTTATTAGGAAATCTCCAAAGTTGGTGGCCATCGAAGAGATTGTTGGACACTTGAAGGGTATCGGGAGGATATTAGACATGGTGAAGAAGCATGTTTCCCAACAAGAAAAGAAAGCACAACGCCCGCTGACAGAGGGTTAATGCCGCGGTTTTTGATCTAGATTAGAAGTCCACGAACAGTGTTAAAGAAGAAATCTCGGTCAAGAATGTCGGGCGAGATTCTGGCTACGGTTTGAGATTTATGAAAGTTCGAATAAAGAACGTGAGTTTGATGGATTGATAATAGACAGATAAGAAGATGATATTATGGAAAGAAAATGATGGAAATATAGAAAGATGTGGACCAAGGTTTACTCGTAAAGAACGTTGACCAAATATGTGTCAAAACCCCGTAACAAAGAGTTTACCTTAACCCTCCCTTCTTTAACCTTACACAAGCCTTATAAATAAGACAAGCACAAGGAGGGACTAGAATTGACCATGAGCATCACCCTTTAAGAAGATTAACACACACAAGCACAACCTCTCAAGGACTCACAATGATTCAATCAAAGGCTCTCTCTCTGTCTTTTGATTGAATATGAATGAATAAAACACAAACTCCATAAACGAAGCAGCGAGTTCACACAATATTGTGGAAAATATTAACTAAATCAAATCTATCTAGTATTATCACCCTCTAAGGCTATTTATAGGGGATATTCTCCAACAAAAGATAAGATCTCTAACTAAATGATAATCTTAAAAGATAAGATCAAAAATCAACAACTACCTTTAGAATGTTTTAGAGCCTTAAAGGTATTAAAATAATAAAAATATAACTACAACTAATAAGATCGCAATCGAATCTTATGAATCTCGACAGACGCCAAATCTCGGTCAATCTGTATAGAACTCGAGCGAGATTTTTGTCCTCACAACCGAGATTTCTTCTCTGAAACTCTTTCCTCGTTCTATCCACCTTCTATCTTTGCATTATCATCTTGGTCCTTGTATGGTCCTTTAACAGTAGCCAAAAATGTCACTAAAGAGGACCTAGGTATGAGTGAAGTCTCTTTAAGTGTACATGTTGCCAATATGCTAGCAACTTCCTCATGAATGGTCTTTTCTCTTGCTCTAGTGATAGTTCCTTCCATGGTGGGACTCAAAGATGATGTGATTGTGTTCTCCTTCAATGCCTTGGTCCTTGATCTTTCGATTGGCCCTTGAGGTGGTGTTGGGGATAGTCCCTCATACTCCCGTTATTGAAAATGATTTGTCCTTGATTCACCAATGTACTTATCAGTAGACTCAAAAGGACTCAAGTCTCTTACATGGAAGGTCATACTCACTCCATACGCAGTTGGGAGCTCCAAGACATAAGCGTTGCTTCCAACCTTACGCTTCACACAAAATGGTCCATCTCCTCTTGGAGACAACTTTGACTTCCTCTTCTCCGGAAATCGCTCTTTCCTTTGATGCAACCAAACTAGATCTTGTAATTCGAATAGCATTTTCTTGCGATTCCAATTCCGTTTGGATGCCACGCTTTCCCCTTTGTTTCCAGCCTTATGCGTGTCTTTTCATGCCAATTCTTGATGAACTCAACCTGTTTTCGTACAATAAAATGTACTCGTTCCTCTATAGGCAACGATATAAGATCAAAAGGGGTCAAATGATTCAACCCATAGACACACTCAAAAGGCATTAGATTAGTAGATGAATGCAAGGTACGATTGTTAGAAAATTTCAGATGTGTAAAGACATCCTCCCAAGCATTCAAATTTTCCTTCAAAACAACCCTCAAAGTAGTAGTTAAAGTCCTATTTGTGTCTTCTGTTTGACCATCCGTTTGAGGATGACTAGAGGTTAAAAATAACAACCTTGTACCTAGCTTTCCCCAAAGAGTCTTCCAAAAAAACTAAGGAATTTAACATCACTATCGCTCACAATAGTCATAGGTGCTCCATGCAACCTAACAACTTTCCTAAAGAACAATTTAGCCGCATTATAAGCATCATCGGTCTTATGACAAGCAATAAAGTGAGCCATTTTAGAAAAACAATCAACAGCCACAAAAAAAAAGATTATCTCCCATTCTTAGTTCTAGGTTATCCTACAACAAAGTCCATACTAATACCAAGCCATTGTGAAGTAGGTGTAGGTAAGGGAGTATATTAACCATGTGGTAATCTAGCCTTAGCTTTCAAACACACAATGCATCTCTTAAGCATGTTCTCCACATTTTTAAGCACATGTGGCCATTAAAAGTGTGAATGCAACATGTGATAAGTCTTATCTCTACCAAAATGTCCCATTAACCCTCCCATATGAGCTTCTTCAACAAGTAATTGTCTAAGAGAACATCTAGGGATACATACTTTATCATCATGGAACAGAAAACCTTTGAAAACATAGAAGTTATCATGTAGGGGGAAATCTCGGTTGGAATCTCGGGTGAGATTTCTAGCGTAAGGCCAAGATTTACATTGCGTATAAATATCACCAAAGTCAATGTAGTTCACGTATAGATCCTTAATATAATACAAACTTAAGACCTTAGAATCCATAGTAGTGATCAAAGAATATCTCCTAGAAAGGGTATCAACAACAACATTATCTTTTCCTTTTGTTATACTTGATAATATATGGAAAAGTTTCTATAAACTCCATCCATCTACCATCTCTCCTATCAAACTTATCTTGACTCCTAAAATGCTTTAGAGACTCATGATCAGTTCTAAGGATGAATTCACTAGGCCAAAGATAATGTTGCCATGTGTTGAAAACTCGAAATAAAGCATATAATATTTTATCATAGGTCGAATAATTCAAGCATGCTCCTTTCAGTTTTTCGCTAAAGTAGGCAAGTGGCTTACTTTCTTGCATGAGCACTCCTCCAATGTCAATCCCCGATGCGTCACACTCAACCTGAAATGGTTTAATGAAATCTAGAAGTGCTAGAAGTGGTGCATGTGATAGTTGCTACTTTAATTCCTTAAATGCTTTCTCTTGAGCTTCTCCCCACTCGAATTGTACTTGCTTCTTCGTGAGAGACGTGAGTGGGAATGCAATGGTACTAAAATCTTGTACAAAACGTTGCTAGTCCATGAAAAGATCGGACATGGCCGATTGTGGTAGGTGTAGGCCACTCTTGGATGGTTTAATCTTCTCCTTATCCACCTCTAGACCTCTTGTAGTGACTACAAATCCAAGGATAACAACTTAATTAGTACTAAAATCACATTTCTTAATATTAGCATATAAAGATTCAATTCTCAGAGTTCCTAATACTTCCCTCAAATGTTCTTCATGCCCCTCAAGTGATTTGTTGTAGATGAGATTGCCATCGAAGTGGGCAACCACAAACTTTCCAATGAAATGGCGCAAGACATGATTCATCAATCTCATAAAAGTGATAGGAGCTTTAGTCAAACCAAAAGTCATAACCAACCACTCATAAAGAACAAACTTAGTATTAAACGTTGGCTTCCATTCATCTCCTTCCCGTATCCAGATTTGATGATAGTAACTCTTAAGATCAATCTTGGAGAACAAGGTAGATCCACTGATCTCATCTAGCATGTCATTTAATCTGGGGATGAGATGTTGATACTTGATAGTAATGTTATTGATTTCTCTACAATAAACACACATCCTCCAAGTATTATCCTTCTTAGGTACCAAGAGTACTGGAACCACACAGGTACTCAAGCTTTCTCTAACATAGCCTTTATTCAAAAGCTCTTGCACTTGATCCTGAATTTCCTAAGGACTCATCATATATGTTGGACGATTAAGAAGTGTTGAATTTGGAATGAAAGCAATTCGATGCCCAATGCCTCAAAAAGGTGGAAGACACACAGGGATCACATCCGTAAATACATCACAAAACTCATCCAAAGTCCTTAAAATGATTTGAGGTAGGGTAGCCTTGACTTCATCACTCAAAGTCACAAGACTTTTGCATAGACTCATCAAACAGTATCCAAGGGAACAAAATCATCAAGAAACTCCCGTTTGGATGATAAAAGGACTCGATTAGTCACAATAAAAGGAATCTCCGGTGATAAATCTCGGGCGAGATTTGGCTATGGGGCCGAGATTTTGTTAAATTGGAATGAGATCTCAAAGTTGATTAAGAACTCTCTGAAGTAGGGTGGGATTTGTCAAATATCGGGCGAGATTTTGTTGTTTTACCCGAGATTTCTTCTCTAGAATGTGTTTCTCGCTCCTTCTCCTTGTGTTGCTCCTTTTGGCCATAATGTTCTGCAATCGGCAGGCCGCCCCTGCGGTTTTTCCCCAGATCGCTCCGATTGTTTCCGTTCGTTTTTATCTTCTTTCCATAGATAGAAGATCCGATCTTCTATCTTATGGGTCGTCCTTCCTATCTTATTCCTAACCCTAGAACTTCCTTTCTTCTATGTTTTTACCCCTTTTCTATATATTCCCATCTTCTCTTCTTTTTCCCGTTTCTTGCATATGTTTTCTTCACCCTCGAGAGTTGCAACCTTTCTTCCTGTGATCTTGTTGAACGTGTAAGTTCTTCCTTCCTTGTTCTTCATCCCGTTCATGTGTTGTTGCATGCCGTTTCCCTTATGTTTCGTTTTCTTCTTCGTTCTTCTCTTTTCTTCTCCTCCAAGGATCAAGTTTGAGTCTTGATTCTTGTGGATCGTTCCGCTGTTAATTCGTGGTTGTTCTCAGGCTCTTTTGGTTGAGTCTTGTCGTGTGTGGATCAAAGGATCGAGCTTTGGATTCCTTTTTGTGAGTTCTTGTCGAGGGAAACCCCCGACAGTAGTTGTTGTCATGCTGCTTCCCCCGCGCCCTATCGTGCCGCCCCGCGGAATCAGCCAATGCTTCCCATGCGCCTCTGTCAGCCGCCCCTACGGCTTCTCTACAGTAGTTCCCGTCCTTGGTGAGCTGCTTCATTCCGTCTCTCCCTCGTTCCTTCCTTGGTTTATCCTTGATGTTGTTGCCCCTGAGAGTGCTGTAAGACTAAGGTCAAGCCCTTAGCTTGTGTAGATCTCTTAGAGATCATGGAGACTAGAAGTTTTAGACTTCTAACAATCGTTCAGTTCTGATTTGTGATGCCTTGCATGTACAAGCTGATGTGATCCGGGGAACCGATGCAAATGGCTTCACTACAAGGTAATGTTCTTATCTTCTAATTCCGAAGTCTGTTTGATGCGATTCAAGATGTTTTAGAACAAAAACTTCAATCTCTACAACTAACGTTTCAAGTGTTTCATCTAATGAAAAATTGAACATGCTCAAAATAGAAGTTGTTCAACACATAATACCCCCGAATCCTCTTCAGTAGACCCTTCAGTATTTTGGACAAAAAGAATGTTACATTTATCCAATGAAGGTCCATAAATACTTGTTGGAAAGCTGATTTAAATGTCTACAATATTGATGACGATTACAAGTGTAGATTCGTCCAAGAGATGGGTTGTAAATGTAGTTCTTTCAGAAGTCGGATTTATGGACACAATGGGACGAGTCCAAAACCAATGCCTCATTATGTGGATCTTTAAGGCCTACAATTTATTATGACTTTTGGACTTGTTTTTTTATCTTTTAGCTAGCCTTATTTTTCCTATTTAAAGGCTTTCTTGGTTCATAGAAAAATAAGTGAGAGTTGATAATATTTGGAAAACAATTTGGTTACTTGGTTTTTGGTGAGATGTCGAAACCTCCTCCTTGGTGAGATGCCGGGTGGGTTGCCTTTGTGAGATGCGAGGGCGAAGGCATTAGTTCTCATAGGTGAGAGGCTTGTGAGAGTTGATGCGAGTATTGTAGAGTGGATGGTGAGATGCTTGAAGCTCTAGCAATACATATCTTGTACTTTATTTTCAATTATCACAAATCCAAAATACATGTGTATGTTTTCTTTAGTTTTTCGTTTGTCTTGCATCGTTGGATCCTTTGGTTGGGGCATATCATTGATGATGTGTAGAGTGGATGATGAAATTTTGACCTTAACCTTCCAAATTCCGTCATTATCTAGGGGAGGTCTAAAAGGATCATAGTCACGACCCCTCTTATGATTGTGATGATGTGCCCTCTTCATCCTCATCTCCTAATTCCTAAAAATCACCAACAAAGTGAGGAATGTTAGATTCATTAAAAGGAGAATTGAGATGAGTCATACTTGGCCTTTGGGGGTGTTTGGAGGTAGAACAGGGGCTGGTGGTATAGGTGGATGGTGTGAACTTCCACCTACTTCATATACAAATCTCGGGCGAGATTCTGGCCGAGATTTTTCACTAGGACGAGGTTCCAACTTCTCCATCCATTCAGATAATGTGGAAACCGTTTCCATGAGTTATTTTAGCATGTCTATGGCTTCCGGTCCTGAGGAGTCACTCTTTTGTGATCCTCTTGGGATATTCCGTCCTGACATTTACACAAATACACAAAGTACCAACAAACTTGTGATGTTAGTGAAAACAAAAGCGCCTTACTTGTTTTCTCTCACACTCACACTCTGTTATGATGTCCCAAGCTAATTTGATGTAATTGTCTTGGATGGACTAATACTCCTCTAAAATCAATGACTAGTCTTAACTAGAACTCCTTGGATGACTTTTGTAGTCAATGACTAGTCTCAACAAACTTGTGATGTTGGGAGATAGTTAAGGAACTCCTGCTGGAAGTCAATTGACACAAAGTAGAAGGAAAGTTGCAAATAGACACAACTAGTATGATAGAAAGTATAGATACCAACTAACACACTCAAAGAAATTGACTCAACGTGTTTAGAGTATAAAGAGGCTAGAAAAGGCACACAAGAGATTAAGAAGAGAGAATTACGTACCCAAACCTATGCAATTGGAGAGAGAGATAGTTGGGATTGGTTTCGATCTCGATTGGGACAATCTTGGTCAAAATTGGGAAATCTCGGCCGAGATTATCTTTTAGGTTGGGCGAGATCGATTGTATATGGTTGGATAAGGCTAATAACTAGGTCAATGATGGTATAGGACTTCATCTTTGGATGTACTCTTGAACAAGATGCACTTGAATTTTTCAGTTTATGCCTCAAAGTTTTCTCGAAAATTCGCAATAGTAGCAAATCTCGGTCAAGATCTCGGCCGATATTTTGCAATATTTGGCCGAGATTGTTGATTTGACGAGGAACGACAACACTCAACAATAAGCTTTAGGATATACTCCTCCCTTGTTGCCTTGTTGATCTCTTCTCAGTTGGATCGCAACACTTCCTTGACTCAAAGGCTTCCTTCAACCTTGCAGGGCAAGTTGATAGACAATTTGGAAATTTATGGTTATGTGTTTGAGGCCTTTTTTTGTGGAGTTATAAGAGTAACCGAAGGGGGGAATGAATATTATGGCTTGTTGTGGGTGGTAAGAGATGAATATATATATATATATATATATATATATATATATATATATATATATATATATATATATAGGTGTTGGATTAGATATTCGGTTAGGATTGAATGCTTAACATTAAGAAACAAGCCAGGAATCTCTCTCCTGCTACGTTCCCAGACTCTAGCAAGCGCAAGGCGGCCCAAGTGCAGTTGCCGACAGACAACTCCTTTAAGAAGAAGAAACAAACCAATGACACCACCCTGATGATTGTAGACAATCAAGTAGTGTGCATGGGAACCCATGCCCACGAATAACAATGAAAATATTCAGTTGGAACTGTCTGGGATGGGCAATAACCAAACAGTCAGAGCACTCCGAGATTGGTCTTGGAAATATTGCCATGATTTGGTTTTTTTAATGGAAACCAAAATCACGAGTCATGATCTTGATCTTGTCAAACTTAAGTGTGGGTTCACCCAAGGGCTTTGCTTAAGCTCCACGGGACGCTCTGGGGGTCTTGGACTATGTGGAGGAACGTTTCCGTATCTGTCAGCTCTTATTCGGACCATCATATCTTAGCTGTGATTATTAACGTTGATGGGGTCTCCTGGGCTCTTGCTTGTATTTACGGTTATCCCTAAACGGTCAATAAACATCTCACTTGGGCCCTTTTGCGTGACCTTTACACGCAAAGTACGACACCTATTCTATTTTGTAGGGATTTGAATGAGATTTTTATGTCTACTGAAAAAAATGGCGGGGCCCCTCGTTCTCAACGTGTTATGGACAATTTCCGTTCTGCATTGGATGATTGCGGAGTTGTTGATCTCGGCTGCAACACTGGTCCACTAATGACCTGGGAGCGGGGCTTATCGCAAAACACTTGCATCACGGAGAGGCTTGACCGATTCCTTGCGACTACAGATTGGAGCATGATTTTCCCATTCATCAAAGTTACTCACCTTCCCCGATACCACTGTGATCATTCGCTTATCATATTGCAAACCTTTACTTTGCCATGTAACTGTCCCTTCCGGAAACAACGTCCATTCCATTTTGAACCCCTTTGGATCTCTCATCCGGAATGCAAAAATATTGTCAATTCTGCATGGTCTTCCTCTCCCGGTAATGCACCATCAAAAATCCAAGTCTGCGCCTCAGCTCTTACTACATGGTCCAACCGTATTTTCAAAGAAAGAAAGGCCAATATTGATCGGTTGGAGGCTAAACTCCTTTCCCTGCATAAAGGCCATCCTTCTACAAATGCCATCCAGCGAGGTCTAGTAATTGTAAAGGAGCTTGATGAGCTTCATAATCAAGAAGAGAAATACTGGTATGCGTGCTCTAGAGCCACTGAGTTACGTGAGGGAGACCGAAACACTAAGTATTTCCACCACAAAGCGTCTCAAAGACAAGCTGCTAACCATATTTCCGAACTAACAACGCTTTAGGGTGTCAAATGCACGTCTCATGAAGATATTACAGGTGTTATCACGGAATTCTTTGCTGATTTGTTTTCTTCATCTAATCCCCATGCCGATGATATTGATCAGCTTATCAGCGGTATTCCTTGTCGGGTCACACCAGCCACAAACCTCAATTTGGATGAGCTGCCTTCGACTGAGGGAATTACTCATGCACTCAATCAAATGAGCCCAAACAAGACGCCTGGCAGCGATGGTATGCATGCACGGTTTTTTCAATCCTTTTGGCATATTATTAGCAAGGATGTTGTGTCTTTTATCCAGGATTGGTGGAGAATAGGGTTCTCGTTAGATGACATCAACACTACTGTTGTGGCTCTCATTCCGAAAATCAAAAAGCCAACGCAGGTTTATGAGTTCCGTCCTATCAGTCTGTGTAATGTCCTCCACAAGCTCATCACGAAGGTTATTGTCAACCGTGTTAAACCACACCTCGACACTGTCATTTCTACGTCACCAAGCGCTTTTATTGCTGGCAAGTCTATCAGTGACAATGCTCTTATTGCGATGGAAGTATTTCATGCCATGAAACAGGGTTACGGCAAGGCTAAGGGGTCTATGGCTATTAAGATTGATATGAGCAAAGCGTTTGATCGTATGGAGTGGGACTATTTGGAACGGATCATGCTTTCTTTAGGGTTCTCTCAAGTATGGATTGCTAGAGTTATGTCTTGCGTCAGAGGTGCTCGCTATTCTTTCAAAGTCAATGGCTTTATTGAAGGATGTGTAATCCCATCACGGGGACTTCGGCAAGGAGATCCCCTTTCCCCTATTCTTTTCATCTTAGGTGCAGAAGGCTTATCACATATTATCAGCCGTGTTGTAGCTGCATCTTCTCTTCATGGTATTTCGGTTTGTAGAGACAACTCTATTATATCCCATCTTTTCTTTGCTGACGACAGTCTTTTATTCAAACTTGCTCATCCGGCAGAATGCTCAAATATAAATGAGTTGCTCAGTCAGTACGAGAGAGCTTCAGGACAGAAAATCAATTTGCAAAAGTCGGAAGTTGCCTTCAACAAGGATATTGATTTGTATCAACAGACTATGATGTCTAATTGTTTGGGTGTCACTGTTCGCTCCAAACGGTGTGTGCAAGCTTTAAATTTATAACCCTAGACGTAAGCTTAAAACAAGGATGCGAACCCGCAGTGTACGGGTCAATCGTAGTAAAAAGCAAGGAATTCCAGGGGTCGATCACAGGGACTTAGTGAAACAAAGTCCAATTACGGTATGCTTAAGCAATCACTAACTACAAAGCAATTAAAACAATCAAAGATGATATAGAAGTCAATAAAGGAAATATGCAATTCTAGGGATTAAAGCATCTAGTTGTGGTTCCAACTCAAGATCTATAGATAAGCGGATAAAGGTGAGGTTTTTGCATAGGGAAGGTGTTGCTAAAGTGGAATAGATCACCGGGTAAGCCTCACTACTCACTAATCCTAAAACGTAACTCCTATTACCGGGTAAGTCTCAAGGAATCAAGATAAAGAACTATAACCTCAAACTAACACACCATCTAAGGGAATAGAATCAACCTTTACCGAGGAAGTCTCAGGCTAACTCACAAAGATGGGATGAAAGCACACTCAAACCCCAATAAAGGACAAACCTTTATTACCTACACTTATGATCTTAGGTAAACAAACTAAGGAATTACCGGGTAAGTCTCATCCTAGGCTTGCATTGAACCAGAAAAGGTGTAATAAGAATAGGGTTTGGCAAACTCTAACACTTAACTCTCAGTTTCGGATCAGATAAGTCACCTCGGTCAGAAGAATTCCACCCCGGCCGAGATGTTCATCGACTGAGCGAGATGCTTAGGGTTAAGGTTAAAAACTCGAACTTTCAGGATCCTACTGGAATCTAAGATTATTCTATCATTGTTTTTCTCACAACCTTCAGCCAATCATCCTAGAATCACACAAGGAAATTAGCCACTCATCATCATGAAAGTATTAATCAAATATATGGGAAGAAGGTGAATATTTGAACAAGAAGAATTTAATGAAAAGACTTCAATAACTGAATCAAATATCACAACAAAGCGTTCCTTGGATAAAAATCCAACAAGACAAGACAACAAGGAAGAGAATCTAAGGTAATCTTACAAGAAAACCTTCAAAAGCTATAAAAGCTACAATCTTCCTTCTTCAACCTTCAAAAAGGTTCTTCAAATCTCCCAACTGGAGTGTGGCTGCAGCGGTGTTTTTCGGTGTAAGCGGGATATAGCGGATGTCGAATTTGTGGGAAATCCGACCCTTTTTATAGGAAAATTACTCTCCAAAGATAAGATATCTTAGAAAGATCTCTTCCCATAAAAATAGGTAAAATATAAGAT
The DNA here is from genome assembly GCA_033239045.1 of Fagopyrum esculentum. NCBI lineage: Eukaryota > Viridiplantae > Streptophyta > Magnoliopsida > Caryophyllales > Polygonaceae > Fagopyrum > Fagopyrum esculentum. The sequence goes on along the minus strand of BSUD01000004.1, from coordinate 27,919,646 downwards.
CTAGTATATCTTCTTCCTTCCAGGAGCCAGGCCCAAAAATATAAGATCTCTTTCCAAAGATAAAAGATCTCAGCCAAGAATAAAATATTCTCGCCGCGTCCCAGGTGTTCGCCTCGGTCGAGTCGACTTCTCTGGATCACCTCAGTCGAGGTGAATCTGTGGTCAACCGAGGTGAATCACAACTAAATGTGAAATCTCTCGAATCTGGTCCAAAGTAAATCTCTAATCCATGGTTGTGCTTCCTGGATGTAGCTCCAATGACTCCATAACTCCTTTTGCTCCTTTTTGATGCAAAACGTGCCATTTTACCTACGATTACAACAAAACTAGGTGTAGACCTCGATTCCCGCAAGGGTAGATGAAATGGTAATATAATCACATAATATACATACAAACATGCAGATTATGAAAGATAAAACGTTCAAACAAACCCCAAAATATAGACTATAATTCATGCTATCAAAATACCCCATACTTAGCCCTTGCTTGTTCCCAAGCAAGTTCCGCATATAAAAGACAAGATAGAATGGATTATAAGTCAATAAAATCAATGAAAGGTCTTTCAAAAACATTTTTATGGTGTGCTACAATCATAGATCACTCTAAGAGAATACTTCATGGAATTTAAAATCAAAACATGTTCAAAACATTTTATAAATATAGAAAAGTTGTTCATCTTTGCATAAAATCATAGAATGCATAATAAGTCATAATTATCGAAATTAATCATGCATAATCCAGTTTAAACCACTAAGTCAATCAACAAGCTCAAGGGCTTCCCAAAAGAAAGGTCAAGAAACGTGTAGGGTAGGGATGTATGTAAGGTAATGTGGTGCTAGAATCCGGGAAAAGGATGAACTTCACTTTCACTTTGACTTGCAACATCTTCCACCAATAAGCTTTGCTTATTTCACACTTTTTTTCTTTTTCTTTTTTTTTACTTTTTGGGATGCACGGACAGAGGTGCACAATAACCGAAGCCTAGGAAATTAGCAATCATCAATTTCTTGAGATGCATCAAACCCTTGATGCACATACCATGACCCGTTAGGAATATCGCTCAATCCGACTTTGGCAAGACACAAACACCCGGCTATGTGAATGGTGCCGAGTTACTCATCATCATGATTGACTTCCCCAAACCTATTTCTTTCTTTCTAACACTTTCACTTCCAGCCCACTTCTCAACTTTAACTTGCTTTCACCACTTCGCTTGCTTCCAAATTCCCGGATAGGTAAAGGGAGGCAAAATGTATATGAGGGCTAAGCATGATCAAGAAGAAGAAGAGAAAAGAATGAATTGCCTTGGTCTTTCCAGAAAGAAAGTGAGAGAACTCATAATGTGGTGTCAACTTTCAAATTCAACATAATTTGGATAAAACAAAGTATTAAACATGCTAATAATTTCAAACAAAGCATTTAGCAACTTAAACATATTATAAAACCTTTCAAACACATAAAGAGTTTCAAAACCAGTCAGTAAGCAAGATCTTCACTGAGATCATATCCAGATAAGTAACACAGAAATCGTTTTCGAAAACTCTCTGTTAACCCACCTCGATCGAGGTGTTCTTAGGTCAACCGAGGTGAAACACCTCGTTCGGCCAAAACTGCCCCGGTCGAGGTCCAAAAAATTTTTTTTAAAAATCAGTTTTCTTTCAGTTTCGACGCTTTCTCAATCAAATAACCTGTAAGTATGCATGCAATCTCAGATAAACATATAGAAGCAACTGAAGCGTAAATATAAATATCTGATCAAGTGGAGTCATACATAAGTGTCAAATAATACATCACATAAACACATAAACACCTCATACTTGGGACACACTGTCCCAGTGGGTCAAAATAAGTCTAAGAGAATAAAAGTACTCACCGGATAATAAGCTGAACTGCATAAAAATAAGAAAAGAAAATCCTGCAGCTCTCAGTAGTCACGATCCGGTGGTGGTGGTGGTGGCACATACGGATACTGGGACGGGTCGAATGGATAGCCCATGACGTGCTCAAACTGAATCTGGGCCATCATGTGCTGGTAATGCTTCCGCTCCTGCATCTCGCGGATATCCAGGGACAAAGCAAGATAGGAATCAATAACCTGATCCGTCAGGTCGTCGATCCGTCTGTGAGCCTCTGAATCTCTGTGTCGGCGCGCCCTACGCCTAGCAGGTCTCATTGGAGAAGTAGCAGGTGCAGGCTCAGTGTCCTCATCATCCAAATCTATAACTGGTGCGCTCATCCCTGCAGTATCTGTCCCAGTATCCATCGGGACTCCACCCTCTCCGTCATCAGCCATCTCCTCATCATCAGCCTCCTCCTCAGCTGGGGCAGTTGCTACCTCTTTGTAATCCTCCATCAGTGGAGCCCAAGCGGTCTGCCAATAGTGAGGGTCATAAACAGTGAACTGGGCAGACCACCTGATCCCTTGTGGTGCAGTCAACTCCCACGGCATAGCTTCGTACGGTGTAGTCAGACCTCGGGGAACTAGAATCCTCCGATTGATCATCTCCTGCTGCCCAAGCGGCTTGGGAGCCGCCACCATCGTGCACGCATTGAGATCCATGTCCTGATAACTGGCGATATGGGTGACGAGCCCTCCGTAGTAGATGTTTCCCTTCCCCTTGGCCTTGATCTTGTGCAGATCCTCCGCCAGCATCAAGCCAAAGTCCGGGATACCCCCAGTCACCATGCAGTACAAACAGAATAGCTCTCCTTGTCAGACCTTCTGGGGCGTCTCAGTACGCGCCAGAAGTGTCTCGCTGAAGATCCTGTGGGCTAACATAAAGGCTAAGTGGAAGATGACCTTCTCCCTGGAATCTCCAGGGCGCCATCTGTCAGCATGCTCAACAATATGGGCTATCTGCCCCCAAAACTCCCTAGCTACAGATCGGGAAGGGAAGTCAACAGCTGTGGGCTCAGGAAAGCCAAAAATCTCTCGCCAGTACTCTAGTGGAACTATGAAGTTCCGGTACTTCACAGAACGCTCTGTGGGGAGGTAGGTGAAGGAGCTAACGAACTCTAGGGTCGGCTCCAAATAGGTTGGGGCTCGGATCTCAGTAAACTGATCCAGCCCAACTGTAGATATCATCTTCCTAAGGTCTCCGTCTACCTGGAGACAATCAAAAGCAGACACGTCCAGGAAGCGAGGTGCAATCACTGGACGGCCGGAAATACGGTTGTAATCGACCTGGTGTCGCTCATGGATCACCGGTCGATAGGGTCGGGAAGAAGAGGAAGAAGGGGAAGGTGAGGATCTATCCCTAAGGGCAAGTCGTCACTCAGAACTCATTTTCAAAATTCACTCTGTCAGATCACCTCGGTTGACTGACAACGCTCAAGAATCACCTCGGCCGAGGCACAGTTCGACTAGACCGAGGCGGAAAACTGGATCTAATTTCTTTAGAAAATTCAGTTCTTTTCCCCCAAGTTCACTACAACTGCTTCCTATGGGGTACTTAAGCCTTTTCTCAACAAATGTAGGGGCGACCAAAGCCCAAATCGAAGCGAAACAGTGAGGTAGGGTTTCGGTTTTAATTTACCTCGTTCGGCCGAATCAGTTCGATTTTCTTGCAGATCGACGATGCACTGGGATCCTCTTTGCCTTAATCGCAGTTTGGAAACGGAAATCTTCGAAAACGAGCAAGAATCGGAGAAGCGAGGTGAAACTGTCGCCGCGGTCGAGGAAGAGGGTAAAGTGAGGAGAGAGAAATCTTCAGCCTTTTTATACCCTTTTCTGGAACTGCTGTCACCTCGGTCGAGATGGTCTCGACTGGACCGAGGTGGTATGGACCAAGGTGGTTCCTCAGAAACCCTAGTCGCCTCGGTTGCTCATGAATCATCTCGGTCGAGGTGTTCTGACAGCAACCGAGATGCCTCAGTCAAAACTTCGTCTTCTCAAATTTTCGATCTTCTGTCCTTCCAGTTATGCTCCTTCCTTAGATGTCCCCTGTTATGTGTCTAGAACGCCAAAAACAAAACAAAGCAAAGCAAAAGCAAAAACTATCTAAACTAGACTAGAAAAAGGGAAAAGAAAGCAATACCTTGGGTTGCCTCCCAAGAAGCGCTTGGTTTAAGGTCGCTAGCTGGACCATGATGCGTCTCAAGCGAGGTATATTGGTGCAACCTCTTCAACCGGAGTTTCTGGTTTGTACTTCTTAAGTCTATGACCGTTAACCTTGAAGCTTCCGCTCGTTTCGCCCCATATCTCAACTGCACCATGAGGAAAAACATGTTTCACAACATAAGGTCCGGTCCATCTAGATTTTAACTTACCTGGAAAGAGGTACGCTTGTCATGCCATCTTTTCGTCCTTTCCTTATAGATTTGGCATTCTCATAAGCGTAGAACTAAGTCTCCTTCGTTAAGCTCCTTTGGGACGATACGCTTGTCATGCCATCTTTTCGTCATTTCCTTATAGATTTGGCATTCTCATAAGCGTTCAAACGCAGCTCCTCCAGCTCGTTGATTTCCAATAGTCGCTTCTCGCCGGCCTCCTTAATGTCGAAGTTCAACCATTTGATCGCCCAATATGCTTTGTGTTCTAATTCAACGGGCAAATGGCAAGACTTCCCATATACCAAATTATAAGGGGTGGTACCTATGGGAGTCTTAAATGCGGTCCTGTATGCCCAAAGAGCATCGTCCAATTTAATGGACCAATCCTTCCTCGTCCTAGAGACGTCTTCTCCAAAATTGCTTTGATTTCTCTATTCGAGATCTCGACCTGTCCACTAGTTTGAGGGTGATAAGGGGTTGATACCTTGTGGGTTACCCCATACTTCGATAGAAGTGCCTTAAACTTCCGGTTAATGAAATGTGTTCCTCCATCGCTGATGATGATGCGTGGAGTTCCAAACCGTGGAAAGATAGTTATGTTCAAGAACTTCACAACCACCTTGGCGTCGTTAGTGGGAGAAGCAATGGCTTCAACCCATCTAGAGACGTAATCGACTACAAGAAGAATGTAGAGGTTTCCTCCGGAGGATGGGAAAGGTCCCATGAAGTCTATCCCCCATATATCAAAGATTTCCACCTCTTGAATGTTATTAAGTGGCATCTCGTTCCTCCTTGATAAGTTTCCTGTTCTTTGGCATGCATCACAAGAGACAACAAAAGATTGCACATCCTTAAATAATGTAGGCCAAAAGAAACCAGAACGTAATACCTTAGCGCATTTCTTATCGGTGCTGGCATGTCCTCTACAAGGAAGTGAATGACAATGCCGTATGACGCTATTAACCTCATCTTCCGGAATGCATCTTCGAAGCATCCCATCCGGCCCGCGCTTGAATAGCAGCGGCTCGTCCCAGTAATAATGGCGTACTTCCTTGAAGAATCTCTTCTTTTGAGAGTACGTCAATCCGGGCGGTATCTCCTGGCAAACAAGATAATTCACAATATCAGCATACCAAGGTCCTTTATTATCAGAAAGTTGGTGGATGGATTGTTCCACCAACTGAGGATGAATGTTAGAGAAGGGAGTAAGAAATTTGTTATTCTCAGCAGTCTCGGTTGACATCATCTCGCCATCGACCTCGGTCGAGGCGCAGAGGCGTTCACCGAGATGTTCTTCAGTCGCCTCGCTCAGTCCAGAAAGTGCCTCGGTCGAGGTACTGCAACTGCAACCGAAACTGGAGATCTTCGTCTCCTGGGTTAGCTTCTCATTTTTAGCTTCTGGATCCTCTTCCAGTGCTTTTAAGCTCCGTATATCTGCATTACAAGAAACATCTATACCTTCCTCCATTAAACTGAAGCTAATAACTCTTTCGAGTGGATCGTTAGTAAGGATAGAGCTCACCAATTCTCTTGATTCTTCTTCATCGTAGATGTTGAAGATATCATCGCTCAGTTGCTCCCCTTTCATGGCTGCAAGTAATGTGAACTCCACCTCATCGCCACCAATGTTGAATTTCAACTTGGCGTTCTTGCAATCCACGTTGCAACCCGAAGTTGCTAGAAATGGCCTCCCGAGAATAATAGGAGCAGGATAATCTGTGGGAATGTCAAGTACAACAAAATCTATAGGTAGATAGAAGTTACCTAACTTGACCGGGACGTCCTCCAAGATTCCCACGGGATGGGTAATGGAGCAATCCGCCATATAAAGTCGAATCTTGACCGGCTTGGGCTCTCCAAGTCCGATCTTCACACATAGCTCCAGCGGGATGATGCTCACGCTGGCGCCTAGATCACAAAGGGCTTCACAAGTGACATCCCCAACTTGAATGGGAATGCAAAATGAGCCAGGATCTCTCAATTTAGGTGGCATCTTCTCCTTCATGATTTGAATGAGCTCCGAGGATTTAGATGTCATCCTAACTTCACCAAAGTCTTCCAGTTTCCTCTTCCTTGATAGGATCTCCTTCAAGAACTTCCCATAGGCGGGCATCCCTAGAATAGCATCAAGGAAAGGAATGTTAATGTGCAGTTTATTCATCAAGTCAAGGAACTTACCAAAGTGCTTGTCTAGATGTGCTCTGGCCCTTGACTGAGGGAATGGAAGTGGTGGTTTGTATGCAGGAGGTGGAATATAAACTTCAGTTTTCCCCTCCGCTTTATGTGGCTCCACCTCGGTTGGTATCTTGGTCGAAGTGTTCTTCGACTGTATCTGGACCGAGGTGGTCTGCGTCGGTACTGGCACCGACCAAGGCACTGGATCTGCAGTTTTCAGTCCACTCCTCGTAGTTATAGCCATGATCTGGCCCTTAGGGTTGCTTTCCGTCCTTGCTGGAAGCTTCCCTGGATCTCTTGGCTCTTCATTCGCCCTATTTGCAAGTTGTTGTTCAAAGGCTTTTTGGGCCTTCGAAAATGAAGTCATAGAATTCTCCATAGCGTTGAGCTTGATCAAGATAGCCTCCAGAACTGCTTCTTTCTTTTCTGGCTGGGACGAACTTGATCCTTGCCCCTGGTGTTACGCTAAAAAGTGTGCACGCAATAAGCCTTAAATTTATACTCGTTATAATTATCCTAACTTCTAGCGCACCCGCAGTGTACGGGACGTTTATAGTATGGATAGTATTCCGAGGTCGAACACAAAGACTAAGGTGAAATTGATTCAAGTTGTGATTGAGTTTAGCAAAGATCTAAGTCTAAAGAAAAGAAAGAAAATAAAGGAAGGAAAAATCTCAATTGTTTTTGTCGGTTTTAGGTGATCAAATCAAAGATCACAATTCGTGCAAAGCAAACAATCAAACTAAACCAAAAATCAGCACAAATAAACAAATCAAACAAGATATTGATCAAGGGAAAGGAAAGACGGATTCTAGGGGTCGGAAGTTCCGGTTATGGCATAGAACTCAAGTTATCTATTCATTCTTTGGATTGATTATGATATGTTGGGATTAAGTGTTTCTAAATTGGGATCAATTATCGGGTAGGTCTCATGGTCCAACTAGTCCACACCTAAGGTCTCATTACCGGTTAGGTCTCTAAGAACCTAAGGTTAGGAATTCTACACAACCGGAATTGTTAATTAGGGATCTAACCTATCCTTACCGGGTAAGTCTTGGAATGGGAAGTCCTAATCAACATTCCTAGCACACCTAATCCAATGGAGGCTTGTTAGGCTCACCACTACCTAAGGTTTTGCTATTTTAGATTCTAAGGGCAAGGATTACCGGGTAAGTCTCTCCTAACACTTAGTCACTACACTAGGACACCCTAGGGTAGGTTAAACTCAACAAAAACTTAGGGTTTCAACATTTTATAGATCTAAGGTAAGATCCTTCGAACCAGGGAAAATCACGGTTTGTTCTATAGAAACCACGACCGTGGTTCTTCAAGAACTACCCGTGATTTCTAACAGCAACTACGTTCATAAGCAAAAATCATCCAAAGGTAAATCTAAGTTTGTCCTATCATAGTTCTAGCCACAACCATCCTTTCCTTACCCTAGAATCACATCAATTTAGCCTACAACATTCATAATGGAAATCAAAGCAAGCAAACATAAAATCATAACCTCCATTGCAAGAATATGAAAGAAAAGAGATGGACAATGAACTTCAAGAACAAACAAATCCGAAAATGGAATTAGAACAACTTACAACCCTTCCAAAAGAAGGTTTCAAGGGTTTACAAAGCTCTAGAAATAGAATCCGAAATACAAGAAAGCTATGGTGTGTTCTTCTCTCCTCTTCAATGGAACCTTTCTCCTTCTCTTTTTGCACTTTCCTTCCTAGAAAAAATCTTCTTCTTTGAGAATATATTTGTTAGAGAAATGGATAATAGATGAGCTGCTCCCAAACTACCCCAGCTGCTCCAAACAACCCATCAAGGACCACTTTTATAACAAATTGTGCATGAGCTGGCCTTGAGAGTCGTGGCACAGCTGTCACGAGAATCTGGCAAAATCCACGGTCATTTCCACGGCCGTGGTTCTTCAAAGAACCGTGATTCTGTGCAGAAACTTCGTTTTGGATCATTAGGCTGTGGTTTGGTGCATGGCTTGTGTTGGCAAGGTTCCATGAGTCCTCCTCAGCCCTTGGCTTGTGTCCAAACGAGTCTGAGGGTGTGTCAATTAAATGAATGACCCTCAAACACATCGTTTTAGCTCTAAACTTCCCGAAATACCTACAAAACGTACACAAGTCCGTGTAGACGTCTATCTTGACAAGATACGTGAATTGGCGCAAAACATCTTGAACCAATGCTAGATTATGCATGAATGAGCGAGAATTCTATCTAAATGTACACCTAAAACTATGCTATAAATCGTGTTATCAAAATACCCCATACTTAAGGTTTGCTCGTCCCCGAGCAAATTCCCAACTATAGACTAAGAGATGACATGATTTATGTATGCAGAAAAATGGCAAAATCTTTTTGGTTTTGTGCTTCTACTATTGGATCACCTTCATAGTCATGATCATTGGCAATTGGATAAGCAATCATGTATCAAACAATAAGGGCATGGAAAGACAATTTGTACTTAACTCAAAAGCATGCATGAGATGGGAGGACGAAGATGTCAAGAAGATCAAGAGTCTATCAAATCTAGATTACTAAGTCTTACAAAAATGCAAGTAGGTCATAAGGGCTTGTGACATAAAAGGCCAAGAAACGTTGCAATTGGGCGGGGAATTTTCTAGGTATGTGATGCTAATCCGGGAATGGAACTAACTTCACTTCCTTGTCCTCGATCAACTTCCCCCAAGTGTATATTTTTCCCTATCTTGCTTTTTTTTCTTTTTCTCTAACTCATTTTTGAGACAATGGCATTGGTGTACAATAGCCGAAACCTCGGTGATTAGCCATCCTCGGGCTTTTTCTCTTTTTCGAGGTGCATCCACACCGGGCACACATACCAAAGCTCATTAGGGCTATTGGCTCATTTGACTTTGGCAAGGCACCAACACCCGATTATGTGAAGTGTACCGAGTTACTTGTCATTTAAACCAACGCCCCCAAACCTATATTTTGGCTACACTTCCACAATAATTTCAGCATTTCATTCACGACATTCTTTTGATTACATCTTCACCCCGCACTTGCTTTTACACATTCAAACACACTAGCATGCTCCTATTCCCGGATGGGTTTAAAGGAGGTTGAATTTATATCAATTGAGGTGCTCAAGCAATCATGATCAAGATGAGAAGTAGAGAAAGATGAAATGCCTTATTCATTCCTAGATGGTATGCAAGAACTATCATGTAATTTCGACTTTCAATACTCAATCCATTCTAGGCAATCATCATGATCTCAAGTCATTCATGGAATTCAAGAGAAGTAGTTCAAGTCCACATATGCATTTATCAATTCAACACATAAGGCCATTCATAGCCAATCACAAGACAAGTTTCATCATTAGGATCATATCCAAGCCTAGAAAGCACAAAAAAAATTTTAATTTTCTGATTTTTATGGATTTTTCGTTTTAAGTATGTACAATGCAAGATATGTAAAGATTTTAAACTATTCTATATGCTCATCATGCAAAGGATCATGCAAATCCCACCCCATACTTAGAAACACATTGTCCCCAATGTGTAAATGAAGTAAAGAGAGTGAAAGAAGGTTCTCACAATGTAAAATTGTTTGCTACGGTATTTGGGAATTCTCAAGTGAATTGATGTTGGATGATCCTTTCAACCATGGTAGAGAGCTCTAAGCATCCTTCAAGCTTCGAAACCCGCACTAGGCACCGCTAGCCGTCCAAGTTCCGCGTCCGCTCCACCCATAATTAGTGAGGGTTTCATCATCATCATTTTTCATTGCCAAGAAAGGCTTTCAATGCCACTAATGCTCTAGCACACATAAAACACACACAAGGCACACAAAAACAGAAAAATCTAAGCAAAAATAAAAATAAAAAGGGAAAAATGTTAGCGATGGGTTGCCTCCCACCCAGCGCTTCTTTAAGGTCATTAGCTTGACCAAACTCGGGAGCGTCTATGCAAGGTGAAGCGGGGCAATCATGTCTACCGGGGCTCCCGGAATATACTTCTTCAAGCGATGCCCATTCACTTTGAAATCTCCACAATGCTCCCCTCCTATTTCAATTGCTCCGTGGGGAAAGATCTTCTTCACCACATATGGCCCGGTCCATCTTGATTTGAGCTTTCCGGGAAAGAGCCTTAGCCTTGAGTTGAAGAGAAGGACAAGATCTCCTTCACTCAACTCCTTTGGAATGATCCTCTTGTCATGCCACCTTTTGGTTCTCTCCTTGTAAATCCGGGCATTCTCATAAGCTTCCAACCGGAGTTCTTCAAGGGCATTGATATCAAGCAATCTCTTCTCTCCCGCCTCCTTGAGGTCAAAATTTAGCCACTTAATGGCCCAATAAGCTCTATGCTCCATTTCCACCGGAAGATGGCAAGACTTGCCATAGACCAACTTGTAGGGAGTGGTTCCGATTGGAGTTTTGAAGGAGTTCTATATGCCCATAGTGCGTCATTGATCTTCATAGCCCAATCCTTCCTTGTCCTAGACACCGTCTTCTCGAGGATGGCCTTGATTTCTCGGTTGGAGATCTCCACTTGACCACTAGTTTGGGGGTGGTAAGGTGTTGCTACCTTATGAGTCACCCCATACTTAGCCAAAAGTGCTCCAAAATTCCAATTTGTGAAGTGCTTCCCTCCATCACTAATGATCACCCTTGGTGTTCCAAACCTAGGGAAGATCACCCGGTTGAAGAATCGCACCACCACCTTGGCATCATTCGTAGGAGAGGCGATTGCCTCTACCCACCTTGACACATAATCCACCGCCAATAGGATGAAGAGATTGCCACATGAAGAAGGGAATGGTCCCATGAAGTCTACACCCCACACATCAAAAATCTCAACTTCTTGGATGTTATTCAAGGGCATTTCATTCCTCCTTGAGATGTTGCCCGTCCTTTGGCAAGCATCACATGCCGCTACAAAACCTTGCACATCTCTAAACAAGTTAGGCCAATAAAAACCGGATTGCAATACCTTTGCAGACGTCTTGTGTGAGCTAGCATGGCCTCCGCATGGTAAGGAGTGACAATGCCAGATCACACTTTCCATTTCATCTTCCGGTATGCATCTCCTAAGCACCCCATCCGGGCCTCTCTTGAATATAAGTGGCTCACTCCAATAGTAACGCCTTACATCGTTGAAGAACTTTTTCCTTTGTGCATATGTTAATTCGGGAGGCACTTCCTCACACACCAAGTAATTCACAATGTCGGCATACCATGGCTCACTTCCTCTAGCCACTTGGAAAAAGCACTCTTCCACCATTTGCAATTGTTCATCCCGGAATGAATCATCTATCGGGATGTTGTCTTTCCCAAGCCCCAATGGTGGGAGTCTACTAAGGTGATCCGTCACGGAGTTCTCGGCTCCCTTCTTATCTCGTATCTCCAAATCAAACTCTTGAAGAAGAAGGATCCACCGAATCAACCTTGGTTTGGCATCCTTCTTTGTAAGTAGATAACGGATCGCCGCATGATCCGTATAAACTATGACCTTCGCTCCAACAAGGTATGAGCGGAATTTCTCAAATGCATACACCACCGCTAACAACTCCTTCTCGGTAGTAGCATAATTGAGTTGGGCATCATCTAGCGTCTTGCTAGCATAGTAAATAGCATGAGTGCGCCCTTCTTTCCTTTGCCCCAAAACGGCTCCAACGGTCACATCGCTTGCATCGCACATGATCTCAAAAGGTAGACTCCAATCCGGAGGTTGCATGATAGGTGCGGAGATCAAGGCGTTCTTCAACCTACAAAAAGCTTCAAGACAATCCTTGGAGAAGACAAAATCAACATCTTTCATTAGTAGGTTAGTGAGAGGCTTAGAAATTTTAGAGAAGTCTTGAATAAACCTCCGGTAAAAACCGGCATGCCCTAAGAAACTCCTTACCCCCTTCACCGAGGTGGGTGGTGGCAACTTCTCTATCGTTTCAATCTTAGCCCTATCAACCTCAATGCCACGGTTAGACACCAAGTGTCCTAACACAATCCCTTCACTTACCATGAAGTGGCATTTTTCCCAATTTAAGACAAGATTTGTCTCCTCACATCTTTGCAACACTAATGACAAGTTAGCCAAGCAATCATCGAAAGAAGAACCATAAACAGAGAAATCATCCATGAACACTTCCATGATATTTCTATGTATTCCGAAAAGATAGCCATCATACACCTTTGGAAGGTGGCGGGTGCATTACACAACCCAAATGGCATTCTCCTATATGCAAAGGTACCCCATGGACATGTAAAAGTCGTTTTCTCTTGGTCATCGGGGTGGATAGGGATTTGGAAGAATCCACTATATCCATCTAAATAGCAAAAATGAGAGTGTTGAGCTAACCTTTCTAGCATTTGGTCAATGAAGGGGAGGGGAAAGTGATCTTTCCTAGAGGCCATGTTTAACTTCCTATAATCTATACACATTCTCCATCCCGTGACCGTCCTAGTTGGTATTAGTTCATTGTTCTCATTAGTTACTACCGTCATCCCACCCTTCTTAGGTACTACATGAACGGGACTAACCCACTTACTATCCGAGATAGGGTAGATAATTTCCCGCATCTAGCAACTTAATGATTTCCTTTTTGACCACCTCTTTCATTATAGGATTCAATCTCCTTTGATGTTCTATAGAGGGTTTGTGGTTATCTTCCATCATTATCTTATGCATGCACAAAGATGGCTTAATGCCAACCAAATCATCAATAGTATAACCAATGGCTTTCCTATGCAATCTTAGTTCATGCAGCAATTTAGCAAGTTCATCATCACTCAAGCATGCATTAACAATCACAGGATATGTAGTTTTATCACCCAGGAATGCATACTTTAAATGAGAGGGGAGGGGTTTAAGTTCAAGTGAGGGAGGACCTTTATCGGTTGAAGATGATCCAAATAAGGTTGGATAAGATGAATCCAAAACAAATGAAGACTCCCCATGGCTCCTAGAAGCTTGATCATCATCAAGAGCTGATTCAGGAAAAATCACGGTTGGAAACACGGGTTGCTCATCTTCCACGGCCGTGGTTCTTGCTAAGCTTGCTTCTTGGAGTTGTCCAGAGAGTTTGACGGCCGTGGAACCTAAATCTCGACCGTGGAACTTGCAGCTGTTCACCACCTCTTCGTGGCTCTCAAATCCAACTCTTGGCTCCTCTTCCATTGCCTTCAAGGCCTTGATCTCTTCATTGCAATCCTCCTCGATGTCTTCCTCCATCATACTTAAGGTAAGAACCTTCTCCAAGGGATCCTTGATCAAGATCGAGCTCACAACTTCTCTAGATTCTTCTTGCTCGACTATGTTGAAGATATCTTCATCAAGGGTTGGCCCTTTCATCATTGTGGACAGCTTGAACTTGATGTTCTCCTCTCCAATGTTGAAGGAGAGAGTCCCGTTCTTGCAATCCACTAAGCATCCGGAGGTGGCTAGGAAAGGTCTTCCTAGGATGATGGGAACCGGATAATCCGCCGGAATGTCCAACACTACAAAGTCAATCGTTACATAGAATCCTCCCAATTGCATCGGAATGTCCTCTAGAATCCCAACCGGATGAGTAATAGAGCGGTCCGCCATATAGAGGGTCATCTTGACCGGCTTTGGCTCTCCTAGCCCTACCTTGTTGCTAAGTGCAAGCGGTATGATGCTTACACTTGCCCCAAGATCACAAAGGGCCTCGTACTTCACGTCTCCTACTCCAATTGGAACGCAAAAAGATCCCGGATCTCTTAGCTTGGGAGGCATTGCCTCCTTCATCGTTTGGATCAATTCCGAGGATCTCTTGGTCATCCTAATCTCCCCATACTCCTCCAACTTCCTTTTGTTGGAGAGTATTTCCTTCAAGAACTTACCATATGCCGGCATTCCTAAGATGGCATCCATGTGTAACGACCGGATTTTTCGTTACGCTTTGATAGGGTTAGAGGAATTTAGAAAACGAAATTTAAAATTTAGTGAGACCACGATATACAAGTTTAATTTAGGAAGTCGTTTGATTAAATACCTTCTTCTAAGTTTCGGGACGAAACTTATTTGAAGGGGGCACTGATGTAATACCCGGAAAATTTATTATTCCGTTTAAAACCCGATCAGACCGGATTACAACCCGCCAACCTTGATTCTTTTTAAATTAAATAAAACAATATTAAATTCTATCATTTTATGTGACCTTGATTCACATAAAATGATAATTATGTAACCCGTTTAATAATTCCGTATTTTTTAAAACCGAAGAGCGGTTCCGTGTGAGTAACGACTTATTTATCAGCACATCTTAGTTAGATGAGCAGGCCCAATAGACCCGACCCAATGACATTTACATCCAGCCCACGCCCTAAATGTTTACCCTAACCCTCTCTTTAATTAATTTTAACCTAACCTAATTAAATCCTAATCTAATTAGCTACAACAAACTTCAGCCGTATCTCCTCCTTCCTCTCTTTCTGCACGATGGACATCAGCCCCAACAATCGTCCAAGCAACAACAGCCACAGCAATCGTCCGAAGCAGCAGCAGGTGCATGTTCCTTCCGAGACAGGAGCGCTGGTAAGATCTCGTTCCCTCTAGAGTCGCCTTTCTCACGTCTTCCGCTGAACTCTAACCTTTCTCGCACAACCGACACACAGATCCTACAACGTGGCTGAAGGATTCGGGCTGAAGGGCATGACCTCGCGACCTACAGGCAACAACAGCACCAGGACGAGTCCCTTCGTCTCCAATCTCGCAACCACGCAGCAGTAGCGGCTTGGTCTCTTTGGTCGTCTCAAACCGATACCCAGGACCGAGTACTTCTCCTTCGGTCGAACTGAACTGGCACCCGGACTGCTGCTTCTATTCTGTCGATCCAGCAGACCACTGATGCGAGGAGCCCAAATCTGATCCGCAGCAGCCTTGGGTTGTCTTTCTCATGCGTTCGAGTCATAGAATCGAGTAAGATCCAACTCCGTCCTTCATTGATCCGTCTCTTTGATTGATCCTTAATATATATATGCTGATGTGGGTACCCTTTGTGTCATCAATCCGCCCCTAACAGCCTCGGAAGATAGCTTGAAGAGCTGAGGTGTTTTCTGAAATTTTTGGAAGTGACAAACAGTCATTTTCGGCTCCAGTTTTGGGTAGCTTAGACTCCACCTTTACTGCTGATTTTCGGATATGTTTTAGTCGATATTGTATAGTATAACATACTAAAATTTGAGAGAAATCGGAGCTACGGTTTGAGAGTTATGGTGTTCCAAAGTTGACGCTCATGCAGTTTTTATATATGTGCTGAGTGTTTGGGAAAACAGCAAGTGATGCTGTTTTGTGAGATGGTTTTGAATAAGCTCTTTATCTCCGTTGGGCTTGAATTTTGGATATGATATGGTTGACATAAATTTGAGAGGAATCCAGCGAGTGGTTTGGGATTTATGATTTTTCAAAGATGTAGTCGTAAGCAGTATTTCTGTTGTGCTGAAATTCGGTTTTGTGAGATAGTTTTAAATAGGATTTTGATCTCCTTTGCAAGCTGAATTTTGGATATATTATAGATAAGATTTTATAGTAGAACATATCAAAATTTGGGATAAATCCAGCGAGTAGTTTAGGAGCTATGATTTTTCAAAGTTAAGACAATGCGCTACTTGTTAAGTGTTGTACCCAACTTTAGAAATTTTTGTAGAAGCGATGCGTTAACAGTTTTAAGAAATTCTTTCTCCTACGAGTAGATAGGATATCATTGATGACCTAGGGAATTATTTTGGAATTTTTATAAGATGATTCGAATTTTATATTTGAAGCTGTAGTTGGACTTTAGTGACTTTTCGGGAAATAGAAAATGAGTAGTTTTTCTAGTTGTTACCTATAATCATCCTAGATAGTAGAATATGGTTAGTTAGCCTCAAATTATAATTTAAGTACATATTCCGAGTTTTTGGAAATTCCGGGACCAAGGGTAAAATAGTCATTTTACCATAAATTGGTATTGTATTAAATTCTGTTCTAATAGGACCTACTACCTTAGAAGTCTTAGACTTCTAATTACCAAGAAAGTGTGCTGACACACTTGCCTCCTTTGACAGGCAACCGAGTTATACAGTTACAGATTGAGTTGTGATTAAGAGAGTCAAGATTTGATTCAGGTAAGTCCACGGACTTACTTAGCTGGCTTTGTATGAGTGTAATGTGTATGAGTGGTGTTTGCTAGTTATGATAAACAACGAAACCGGATTAGGCCGACTTTATTATTTACGTAATTGACCCAAGTGTATGATAACGGGTCGTGACATCATCTGCCTAGCTCTTGCGAGAGTCTAGGAGGTTCCCTGCGACCAGCCCAGTCCGGTAGACGGTCAAATGCATTAGTACCATTCTGCGTTGGTAAACGGGGACAGGGGCGAGGTTTGGGAATCCCTCGTGTCACAAAATAAGTATCATTAGTAATAACCTATCACCTAATTAAAGATAATAAAAGGATTGAGTGTTGCATGTTGATTGTGTATGTTGTGTGTTTGTGCTTTTACCTTTATACTTATGCATAGAATGTTAGCTAACGGTTTTATACCGCTTGTAGATGTCTTGCAGGTTAAGACAGTTGTAGAGAGATGTGGAGGGAATGGTCAGCCGGGTCCACGTACATATTTAGTTGGGGACGGGATGTCTTCTGTTCTTCTTATGTGTCATTTTAGTACCTTTGCTTTGTAAGGCTGATACATATTCTTCATGTATATATTGTTTAAAGTTTTCAAATGTTTTAAATACTTTTGTGCCTTGTTGTAAGATCCAAGTTAAATTGTTGTCAAACTAAGGTCGGGACCCATTGTGAGGTCCTAACCAGTAGCTCCCCGAGTTCTCAAAATTTGGGGTGTTAGACCATGAACGGAATGTTAATATGTAACTTGGACATTAGTTCAAGGAACTTACCAAAGTGATTGTCCAAACGAGCTCTTGCTCTTGATTGTGGGAACGGTAGTGGTGGCTTGTATGGAGGCGGTGCCACATAGGTTGGTTCTACATCTTTGCTCTTCCCTCCATCTTCTTGCTTTCTTCCCTCTTCTACCACTACTTGCTTTCCCTTAGCTTGGTCCTTGGGCAAAGGATCCTTCATACTCAACCCACTCCTCGTTGTGATAGCCAAAACTTGGCCTCTTGGGTTGTCTTCGGTTCTTCCGGGAAGTTTTCCCGGGTCTCTATGTGCTTCACCCGCCTTTTGAAAGACTTGTGCTTCCAAGACCTTTTGAGCCTTAGAAATTGAGGTGACGGTGCTCTCAAGTCCACTCAATCTTCCTAGCAATTGCTCAAACATGACTTCGGTTCTATCCTTTGAAGGTTGAGAAAAACCGGGTGGAGGTTCTTGTGAAGCTCTTTGTGGTGGAGTTGTGCTTGTGGAGGTGGGAGGGTTCAAGGCTCCATCCGGGTTAGAGTAAGAAAATCCGGGATGGTTGTGGTTGGGCCGGTAATTGTTGAATTGCCGGTTGTTGTTGAAATTTCTTGGGCCTTGGTAATTGTTGAAGTTGCCCCTTCCCATGTAATTTACATCCTCCTCCTTGGAAGACAAGTTTGCTTGTGGAAGCACTTGAGGAGTTGCTTGGCTTTTCAAGGTTGTAGTACACAACTCTCTCAAGGATTTCAACTCGTTGTTGATGGCGTCAAGCTTGAAATTGCTCATGGTGACTTCGCTCACCTCGTATGCTCCCGCCTTTCTTCCTTCACTCTTCCTATGAGAGTACTTCTCAATCACTAGAGCTTGCTTCTCTACAAACTCCCAAGCATCATCTACATGTTTCTCCATAAATGTCCCACCGGAAAGAGATTGAAGCTTGAATTGACTATCTTCATCAAGTCCTTTGAAGTAGATTTCCAATAGCTCAATTTTCGGTATGCCATGGTGTGGACAATCTAGGAGAAGGTCTTTGAATCTCTCCCAAGACTTGAACAAACTTTCTCTATCTCTCATCACGAAGGCATTGATCTTCCCTCTTAATTCGGTGGTCTTGGAAGGTGGGAAGAACTTGGTCAAGAACTCGGTTGTCATCTCCTCCCAAGTACCAACTCGCCCTTGTGGAATAGATTGATACCAAGCCAAGGCTTTATCCTTAAGAGAGAAGGAAAAAGCCCTAAGCTTATGGTTGTTGCTCTCCAATCTTGGCGGTCTAAGAGTCTCCATCAAGATCTCATAATTCATCAAGTGTTGATGAGGAGACTCTCCTTCCATCCCTCCAAATTGATTATGCCGGATCATTTGTAGAACTTGAGGGCGGAGCTCATAGTTGTGGGTCGCGGGATCTCCTAGATTCACACCCGGTCGGTGTGCTCTTTGTTCCGGATCCATGCGTCTCCCTAGGGTTTGTGGCTCCTCAATAGCAATAGGTACAACCCTAACATTAGCCGCCGGCTGCGGTTGTGGTGGAGGTGGTGGAGGTTGTCGGCGATTAAGCTCTCCTTGAACAAGGGCTTGCCTAATCTCTTCAATCTCCCTCCTAGTTTCCTCTTGCCTCTCATTGGCAAGTCTCCTTTCTTCTTCCAAGAGCTCATCTCTTAGCCTTATTTGCTCTAAGGCTTCATCCAATTCAGCTTGAAGATTTCTACCGGCCATCTCTTTCTCTTTTTGGATGTTCTTAGATCTAGATCGAAGGGTTTTCTCCGGTTCGGGATTGAATGGAGCTAAATCCTTGCCACGAGATCTTCGCATACACCTAAAGAGTATTAGATGTCCTGAAAAGCAAAGACACAAACCAAAAAGAGATCAAAAGAAACAAGAAAGATCTACACTAGAAACAATCACAAAATAGACTCAATCTAGACCTAGTCCCCGGCAACGGCGCCAAAAACTTGTTACGCTAAAAAGTGTGCACGCAATAAGCCTTAAATTTATACTCGTTATAATTATCCTAACTTCTAGCGCACCCGCAGTGTACGGGACGTTTATAGTATGGATAGTATTCCGAGGTCGAACACAAAGACTAAGGTGAAATTGATTCAAGTTGTGATTGAGTTTAGCAAAGATCTAAGTCTAAAGAAAAGAAAGAAATAAAGGAAGGAAAAATCTCAATTGTTTTTGTCGGTTTTAGGTGATCAAATCAAAGATCACAATTCGTGCAAAGCAAACAATCAAACTAAACCAAAAATCAGCACAAATAAACAAATCAAACAAGATATTGATCAAGGGAAAGGAAAGACGGATTCTAGGGGTCGGAAGTTCCGGTTATGGCATAGAACTCAAGTTATCTATTCATTCTTTGGATTGATTATGATATGTTGGGATTAAGTGTTTCTAAATTGGGATCAATTACCGGGTAGGTCTCATGGTCCAACTAGTCCACACCTAAGGTCTCATTACCGGTTAGGTCTTTAAGAACCTAAGGTTAGGAATTCTACACAACCGGAATTGTTAATTAGGGATCTAACCTATCCTTACCGGGTAAGTCTTGGAATGGGAAGTCCTAATCAACATTCCTAGCACACCTAATCCAATGGCGGCTTGTTAGGCTCACCACTACCTAAGGTTTCGCTATTTTAGATTCTAAGGGCAAGGATTACCGGGTAAGTCTCTCCTAACACTTAGTCACTACACTAGGACACCCTAGGGTAGGTTAAACTCAACAAAAACTTAGGGTTTCAACATTTTATAGATCTAAGGTAAGATCCTTCGAACCAGGGAAAATCACGGTTTGTTCTATAGAAACCACGACTGTGGTTCTTCAAGAACTACCCGTGATTTCTAACAGCAACTACGTTCATAAGCAAAAATCATCCAAAGGTAAATCTAAGTCTGTCCTATCATAGTTCTAGCCACAACCATCCTTTCCTTACCCTAGAATCACATCAATTTAGCCTACAACATTCATAATGGAAATCAAAGCAAGCAAACATAAAATCATAACCTCCATTGCAAGAATATGAAAGAAAAGAGATGGACAATGAACTTCAAGAACAAACAAATCCGAAAATGGAATTAGAACAACTTACAACCCTTCCAAAAGAAGGTTTCAAGGGTTTACAAAGCTCTAGAAATAGAATCCGAAATACAAGAAAGCTATGGTGTGTTCTTCTCTCCTCTTCAATGGAACCTTTCTCCTTCTCTTTTTGCACTTTCCTTCCTAGAAAAAATCTTCTTCTTTGAGAATATATTTGTTAGAGAAACGGATAATGGATGAGCTGCTCCCAAACTACCCCAACTGCTCCAAACAACCCATTAAGGACCACTTTTATAACAAATTGTGCATGAGCTGGCCATGAGAGTCGTGGCACAGCTGTCACGAGAATCTGGCAAAATCCACGGTCATTTCCACGGCCGTGGTTCTTCAGAGAACCGTGATTCTGTGCAGAAACTTCGTTTTGGATCATTAGGCTGTGGTTTGGTGCATGGCTTGTGTTGGCAAGGTTCCATGAGTCCTCCTCAGCCCTTGGCTTGTGTCCAAACGAGTCTGAGGGTGTGTCAATTAAATGAACGACCCTCAAACGCATCGTTTTAGCTCTAAACTTCCCGAAATACCTACAAAACGCACACAAGTCCGTGTAGACGTCTATCTTGACAAGATACGTGAATTGGCGCAAAACGTCTTGAACCAATGCTAGATTATGCATGAATGAGCGAGAATTCTATCTAAATGTACACCTAAAACTATGCTATAAATCGTGTTATCACCTGGCTCTTTAATGGAGTAGAAGAAGAAGAAGGGGAAGAGAGGAAAGGGTTAGAGGAATCGTTAGAGTTGGAGTTTGAATGATTGTTACCAGAATTTTGGTTGTTCGCCCTCCAATTGTTGCTATTGGATCCTCTATTGTTGTTGTTGTAATTATTGTTCCGGGAACCGTTGTTGTTGTTACGGTATCCATTGTTGTTCCTTGGTCCTTGCTCTTCCTTCTTGGTTTGAGCAACCAAGAGTTCCTTCAACTGCTTCACGTCATTCTTCAAAGACGTGAGTTGATTGTTGTTGGGCTGAGTTTCTTGGAAGTTAACTCTTTTAACTCCACCTTCAGCTCCTTGGTGGGTGTACTTCTCCATATGCAAAGCTTGCTTTTCGATGAAGTCCCAAGCTTCGTCGATCACCATGTCCATAAAGGTACCGGCGGAAAGTAGTTGGAGATTGAATTGGGTACTTCCGTCCAGTCCTTTGAAGTATATCTCCAATAATTCTAACTTTGGAATCCCATGGTGTGGGCAATCCAAAAGAATGTCCTTGAACCGCTCCCATGACTTGGACAAGCTCTCCTTGTCCTTCATAATGAAAGCGTTGATCTTCCCTCTCATTTCGGCGGTCTTTGAGGGGGGAAAGAATTTGGTCAAGAATTCCGTCGTCATCTCCTCCCATGTGCTAATTTTTCCTGGAGGAAGAGATTGATACCAAGTAAGAGCTCTATCTTTTAAGGAAAAGTAAAAAGGTCTTAGCTTGTAGTTGTTGTTCTCAATTCTTGAGGGTCTCAAGGTCTCCATCAAGATCTCATAGTTTTGAAGATGTTGATGCGGTGATTCCTTTTCTAGCCCTCCGAATTGGCATTGGCGAATCATGGATAGAACTTGCGGTCGAAGTTCGTAGTCATGGTCTGCTGGGTCTCCTAGGTTAACTCCTAGACGCCTCAGTTGTTGATTGGGGTCCATCCTTTGACCTAGAGTTTGCGGGATTCCTGCAAGAAGAGCGCCTCGGACTGGCATCCGAGGTGGAAGTACCTCGGCCGGGGCATCTGGTACTGGAACCTGCCTCGGTCGAGAATCAGCGACTGGGACCTGGATCGGTCGAGGATCTAAAACATGATCTTCCCTCGGTCGAGGCAGAAACTGGTCTCGTAAAGCTGCCATATCAGCTTTGATCGCTTCAGTCCTGGTGCGAGTTTCTTCTCTTTCTTGCCTCAATTCTTCTTGGCTGAGGCGTAGCAGCTCTAGCGCCTCTTTCAATTCGGCCTCAAGATCGTGGTTGTCTTGGTGGGCCATCTTCGCTTCTTTCAAGCGTCTTTTGTATATCTTTTTTGGTTCGGGATCGTAAGGAACGATTTCCTTCCCAGCGCGGGTTCTTCGCATATACCTAAGAAAGAACCTGCAAAAGTCACTCAAGTAGAGTGGTTAGTAGACACGGGGGCAAGTGCCCCAAGAGCAAACCGTAACCGGCTCGGTCTAGACCAATTCCCCGGCAACGGCGCCAAAAACTTGTTCGTTCCAAACGGTGTGTGCAAGCTTTAAATTTATAACCCTAGACGTAAGCTTAAAACAAGGATGCGAACCCGCAGTGTACGGGTCAATCGTAGTAAAAAGCAAGGAATTCCAGGGGTCGATCACAGGGACTTAAACAAAGTCCAATTACGGTATGCTTAAGCAATCACTAACCACAAAGAAATTAAAACAATCAAAGATGATATAGAAGTCAATAAAGGAAATATGCAATTCTAGGGATTAAAGCATCTAGTTGTGGTTCCAACTCAAGATCTATAGATAAGCGGACAAAGCTGAGGTTTTTGCATAGGGAAGGTGTTGCTAAAGTGGAATAGATCACCGGGTAAGTCTCACTACTCACTAATACTAAAACGTAACTCCTATTACCGGGTAAGTCTCAAGGAATCAAGATAAAGAACTATAACCTCAAACTAACACACCATCTAAGGGAATAGAATCAACCTTTACCGGGTAAGTCTCAGGCTAACTCACAAAGATGGGATGAAAGCACACTCAAACCCCAATAAAGGACAAACCTTTATTACCTACACTTATGATCTTAGGTAAACAAACTAAGGAATTACCGGGTAAGTCTCATCCTAGGCTTGCATTGAACAAGGAAAGGTGTAATAAGAATAGGGTTTGGCAAACTCTAACACTTAACTCTCAGTTTCGGATCAGATAAGTCACCTCGGTCAGAAGAATTCCACCCCGGTCGAGATGTTCATCGATTGAGCGAGATGCTTAGGGTTAAGGTTAAAAACTCGAACTTTCAGGATCCTACTGGAATCTAAGATTATTCTATCATTGTTTTTCTCACAACCTTCAGCAAATCACCCTAGAATCACACAAGGAAATTAGCCACTCATCATCATGAAAGTATTAATCAAATATATGGGAAGAAGGTGAATATTTGAACAAGAAGAATTTAATGAAAAGACTTCAATAACTGAATCAAATATCACAACAAAGTGTTCCTTGGATAAAAATCCAACAAGAC
The DNA here is from genome assembly GCA_033239045.1 of Fagopyrum esculentum. NCBI lineage: Eukaryota > Viridiplantae > Streptophyta > Magnoliopsida > Caryophyllales > Polygonaceae > Fagopyrum > Fagopyrum esculentum. The sequence goes on along the minus strand of BSUD01000004.1, from coordinate 27,896,089 downwards.
AAGACAACAAGGAAGAGAATCTAAGGTAATCTTACAAGAAAACCTTCAAAAGCTATAAAAGCTACAATCTTCCTTCTTCAACCTTCAAAAAGGTTCTTCAAATCTCCCAACTGGAGTGTGACTGCAGCGGTGTTTTTCGGTGTAAGCGGGATATAGCGGATGTCGAATTTGTGGGAAATCCGACCCTTTTTATAGGAAAATTACTCTCCAAATATAAGATATCTTAGAAAGATCTCTTCCCATAAAAATAGGTAAAATATAAGATCTAGTATATCTTCTTCCTTCCAGGAGTCAGGCCCAAAAATATAAGATCTCTTTCCAAAGATAAAAGATCTCAACCAAGAATAAAATATTCTCGCCGCGTCCCAGGTGTTCGCCTCGGTCGAGTCGACTTTTCTGGATCACCTCGGTCGAGGTGAATCTATGGTCAACCGAGGTGAATCACAACTAAATGTGAAATCTCTCGAATCTGGTCCAAAGTAAATCTCTAATCCATGGCTGTGCTTCCTGGATGTAGCTCCAATGACTCCATAACTCCTTTTGCTCCTTTTTGATGCAAAACGTGCCATTTTACCTACGATTACAACAAAACTAGGTGTAGACCTCGATTCCCGCAAGGGTAGATGAAATGGTAATATAATCACATAATATACATACAAACATGCAGATTATGAAAGATAAAACGTCCAAACAAACCCCAAAATATAGACTATAATTCATGCTATCAGTCACCAAGCTAGATTGCCATATTAAGTATCTTGGTTTGCCTTCTGTTATTGGACGTTCTAAAAAAGAGGTCTTCTCTTTCATCAAAGAACGCATTTGGAAGAAAGCGCAGGGTTGGAAGGAACGTCTCCACTCCTCGGCCGGAAAGGAGATCTTGATTAAGTCTGTTCTTCAGAGCATTCCGACATACATTATGTCTGTCTATCGATTATCTGATCGTTTGATTGATGAGATTCATATCCTAATTGCTATGTTCTGGTGGGGATCTTCTGCTTCTCAAAACCATATCCACTAGCGGTCTTGGGATGATCTGTGTGTCCCAAAACGCCATGGTGGCATGGGATTTAGAGACCTTCGGATCTTTAATGAACCGTTGCTTGTGCGACAAGGTTGGCGAATTCTTACATCTACGAACTCCCTTGCCCACTATGTTCTCAAGGTGAGATACTTTCGACGCTCTTTATTTTTGGACTCTTCGCGTGGTTGGCAGCCCAGCTTTTCTTGGAGGGGTATTTGGGGTTCTAAGGCTCTACTTCAGGATGGCCTTGCTTGGCTGGTTGGTAATGGAACATCAATTAGAGTTTCAGATAGATGGATTCCGACTACCCATGGTTATGCGCGTCCTTCCCTTCTGTCGGGAGCTGGAGATGACATCATGGTCTCTGAGCTTATTGATCCACAGCTCTTTGAATGAGACCTAGCTGCTCTTCAGGTTGTCATCTCCCCAGGTGACGTCCTCCGGTTCCTAGCAATTCCCCTTCCGACGAACCTTGCATGGAATATGATTTGGGATTGTCCTTTTCCCCCCAAAGTGCTTCATTTTGTGTGGCGTCTCTGTAATGGTTTCCTTAGTGTTGGAACGGAACTTCATCGCCGTCATGTCCTTCTCTCCCCTTTGTGCTCTCGGTGTGGCTTACAGAATGAAACTCTCTAGCATGCACTTGTACATTGCTCTCATGCCTCGCTGGCTTGGATCTCCTCCTCTTCACACGCAGCTTTCCTCCGATCTTCGGGAGGGGACCCTATCTCTATGATTCATGAAATCAAATTGGTGATAGGCAATCAGGGGGTAACTGATTTTATTACTAACCTGTGGATTGCTTGGACTTTTCGTAACAAGCAGATGTTTGATAGTAACGAGTTTTCAAGGGAACTTCTCCGGGATGGTTTTAGACGGCTGGTTTCCGACTTCATCTGCTGCCCTTCGCCAACATTTGCTCCTTCGGCCCCCCAGCTCTCTGACTCATCTTGGACAAAACCCCCTGAGAGCTATCTCAAGCTCAAATGCGACGCTACCATCATCGGCTCTTCCATCTGTTTGGGTGCTATTCTAAGAGATTCAAGCGGATCTGTGGTCATGATTGCATCCAAACGCCTCTCTGGAATCTGCACTCCTTCTTTGGCTGAAGCAATGGCGATGCTCTTTGCTGTGGAATCTGCCAGGAACTTCCACCATGCTCCCATGGTCATCAAATCGGACCTTACTACCCTTGTATCAAGACTATCATCCTGGCACAACAGCAACACGTCTCCACACCAATCTTATTTATCTTCTATATGCTCTTCTATTATCTTGCTCTCTAATTGCTTTCCTTCCGTTTTTTTCCGGCATGTTCGCCGCTCCGCAAACTGTGCAGCCCATCTTGCTGCTCTTCTTTTAAGTTCGGATGATACTTTGGTTTGGCTTGATCATATCCCGCAAGGTGTCTTAGATCTTGCAGAAATTGATCTTATTTAATACATTTTTTCCCCTTCAAAAAAAAAGCAGCTGCATATTATTAGATTTGAATCAAATCCAATAAATAAATGATCTTCAATGGAATAGAGAAAATTCACAAAACTTGGGGAACAAGTAATGAGAAAGATCTCGACTTTATGCTCAAAATCTCTAGAAAAATTTCGGTAACGTCGGGCGAGGTTTTATCGAGGTTAATGGTTGGGTTTGTGTTTGGCTATGGCGTTTCTCTCTTCTCCAATAGACCCAAGTCAACGCACGTTAAACTCAAATAATCTTGCAAATATAATCGCAACAAGAAAAGACTCAATTTTGATATGACTCAAAGAAGACTCAAATAAAAATTACGCAAACTTGAGACGGACTTCAATCGACTGAGCTTTGATACCACTTCGATGTGGGATTGATGCCACAGTTCTCAATTTATATTGAAAGTCCACGAACGGTCTCAGAGAAGGAATCTCGGTCAAGAATCGCGGGCGAGATTTTTGATACAGGCCGAGATTTATGAAACTTCAAATAAAGAACGTGAGTTTGATGGATTGATAATGGACAGATAAGAAGATAATATTATGGAAATAAAATGATGGAACTATAGGAAGATACGAACCAAGGTATTCTCGCAAATAACTTTGACCAATTATGTGTCAAAACCCCTTAACGAAGAGCTTACATTAACCCTTCATTCTTTAACCTTACACAAGCCTTCTAAATAAGACAAGCACGAGGAGGGATTAGAATTAACCATGAGCACCAACCTTTAAGAAGATTAACACACACAAGCACAACCTAGCAAGGACTCTCAACGATTCAATCAAATGCTCTCTCTTTTAATTGAATAGAAACGAATAAAACACAAACTCCGTAAGCGAAGCAGTGAGTTCACACAATATTGTGGAAAATATTTATCAAAGCAAATCCACCAAATAATCTCATCCTCTAAAGCTATTTATAGGGGAGATTCTCCTACAAAAGATAAGATGTCTAATTAAAAGATAATCCTAAAAGATAGGATCAAAAATCAACAAATACTTTTTAGAATGTTTTAGAGCGTTAAAGGTATTAAAATAATAAAAAGATAACTACAACTAATAAGATCGCAATCAGATCTTATGAATCTCGACAGCCGCCAAATCTCGGTCAATTTGTATGGATCTCGGGCGAGATTTTGGTCCTCGGTGCCGAGATTTCTTCTTTGGAACTCTTTCCTCGTCCTATCCACCTTCTATGCTTGCTTGATCATCTTGGTCCTTGTATGGTCCTTCCACAATAGCCAAGAATGTCACTAAAGAAGACCTAGGTATGAGTGAAATCTCTTTAAGTGCACATGTTGTCAATAAGCTAGCAACTTCCTCATAGATGGTCTTTGCTCTTGCTCTAGTGATAGTTCCTTTCATGGTGGGACTCAAAGATGATTTGGATGTGTTCTCCTTCAATGTCTTGGTCTTGATCTTGTGATTTGCCCTTGAGGTGGTATTGGGGATCCCTCATCACCCGCAAGGGAAATTACCCGGGCAACCTAAGCCCAATCTTAAAGGAAAAGCCAATTGAGCGAACCAATTCCAATTAAAAGACCAAAAAGAAGCGTTGATAAAGGAACAAATCATCTCTAATCGTGTGTTTGAACGGTAAAAAAAAAAAAAAGGTAAATTGACCGAACGGAAAAATACAATTGACCTATTTACCAAAGCTAAAACTGAAAAAAGTCCCATTGCTTAATTCACCTACAAAAAATAGATTGAAGATACCTAGAGGAAATTTTCGTAATTTTAATAAATAGTCTTATAGTTTTGATAAAATTAGTTGTGAATATAAAAAGAATGAAACTTTAAAATGATTATAAAAGATAAGGTAGCTGATTATCCTATTATTAAGCGCTTAAGTGGTTTTAATAAATGAGATGATATGACAGCACGCCAATACGTCAATTTTAGAGAAGAAAAATTTGAAGATATAAAAAGATGGGTCTTAATTGGACATGCTTTGTTGCAACCAAACATAGATTAGGTTTACCAACTATGCCTTTTAGTCATTAGGAGTACCTTAACTCTTTTCTTTAATTCAATCTCAAGCCAATTGGAAAATTTCAACTATTCTTCATAATTTAACACACATATAATCGCATAGATTCAAGGTTTTAAGGTTAAATGATTTGCATAGTCTTTCGTTTAGAAGTAAACAAAATCGAAAATACAATGGTCACGTAGAATATAAAAAATTGAAAATAAGTTTTTATTTAATATATTTAAAGTACAGTTAAAATAACGTATAAACAATTATTTTTATCATCAAACATTTTCCATAGTTTTGTCTAGGTGTGTTTATAGTTTGGGAGAATTTGATATACTAGGCTTTTTTGAGAATATGATTTAGTAAATGTACCTCATAATTTTTTACCACTTTCATTTAATGGTAGGTAAAAATAATTAACCCTTCTATTTTAAATAAATAATAATAATTGATGTTTCTTATTTTTATATAACTGTAAGTTTTAAATTTTATTTACTGAATTTATTTTTTTAGTTTCTTTTATTTTTTTTTGACTTTTTTAATTTCTTTATTTTTTTTAATTTCTCATACCGGAAAGTTTTCATACCAGAAATTCAGAATTTTTTCATACCAGAAATTTTCATACCAGAATTTTTTCATACCAGAAATTTTCATACCAGAATTTTTCATACCAGAAATTTTCATACCATAATTTTTGCATACCAGAAATTTTCATACCAGAATTTTTCATACCAGAAATTCCGAATTTTTCATACCAGAAATTTTCATACAATAATTTTTTCATACCAGAAATTTTTTCGTACCATAAATTTTTTCGTACCAGAAATTTTTTCGTACCAGAAGTTTTTTCGTACCAGAAGTTTTTTCGTACCAGAAGTTTTTTCGTACCAGAAGTTTTTTCGTACCAGAAGTTTTTTCGTACCAGAAGTTTATACCAGATTTTTCATTTTATCTTTTTTTTTTTTATAATATTCTGGTATGAGTTTCTGGTAAAAAAATTCATACCAGAAACTCATACCAGAATATTTGATCAATGTACCAAACATATATAAATTTCGTTCACGATAGATGAATATACGAATCACTGTATCTGCAATACTACTTGAAAAGAAGATTTGCTTGCATGCTTTTCAAAACTCTCATATGAGTCATTCTCAGATGAGCATTTGACTCTTGGTTACATACTTTTCTAGATTCAGATGGCAGCATGTGGGCTTCTTAGGTAACTATTGACTTTTTCAGTCATTTCCTCCTGTTTCATGCTTTGATATACTTTCTTGACTCAGCAAAGTTCTGTTGCTCAGTGAGCTATCCAAAGCTTTGTTATCATCTGTATCTTCATATTCATGATCCCTTAGCATAGACTCTGTTCACTTCGTTGACAAATTTGCTCCTTTTCCAGTTTAATGGCTTCATTGATTTAGATTCATATGACACGATAGCACTGAAGCTTAAAGGGGACGGTAGATGCTACATATCTACGGTGAGCTATTCTGCCATCCTTTTGACAAAACATAAGTTTCATGGACATAGATTCCTTGCATGATAGTATGCCTCTTGCAGATATATACAGAAAACTGGGTAAATTCACCTGGGCAGGAGGAAGATAATTCTTGGCAAGCATTTGTGTATGTGTCCAAAGGAAATTGGTATATGTGCACCGTTCACGATAGAAGAATATACGAATCATTGTATCTGCAATACTACTTGAAAAGAAGATTTGTAGCATAAATGGGATATAGATGAATATAGATGAATATACGAATCACTAAATCAGCAAATAATAATCAAGAGCTTATTATTTGCTGCAACAGGGGCCACAATTGGACCATCTTCAACACAACAAGATCATTTGAAGACTCAGAAGATTTGTAGCATAAATGGGATATAGTTCATACTTGAAAAGAAGCCGTATGTAGTTCGCCGCTTCTAGATCTAGATCTAGTTCTAGGTCTACAACCCATCCTCTGACCAAATCTACCCCCAATCGCTCCGATTCGCCGCTTCTTATGGCTCGCAGCATCGGTATTGTCATCCTCCGAGTTCGAATCGGACCCCGAATTCAACGAACCGGAGTTAATCGATGAGTCCGGCAACTTGTTAACGAGCTTAAGCTTCTTCCCCCTACTTTGTTTCCCGGTTTATTTGTCCACTTCCACATCTGCCGAGCCGGTTTGGTCATCGCCGTCGGAGGTAGGACATGAGACGCCGGGAGTAGAGTTCCGGCGAGTAGGGTCATCGCCGTCGGAGGATTGGATAGTATCTAGATCTAGAGATCTAGATCTAGCAATCGATCGTCTCCCTCCACTCACTACTGCTACTTCTCTTCGACGAGTAGTCGCCATCCACCCTCGCCCTAATCTGGTTCGTCGTTCTAGGGCTCCAACAGGCGAATGTCGCTCTGGTTCTCCATGAAGAGGAAGAAATGAAGAGGACATAGAAAATTTATGTGGCAAGGATACATGGAGATGAATCGGAGAGGAATGGAGATCCATAGCCTCCTTCAGCAATTGCCGGACTATAGAGAGGGAAGCGAACGACAGAGGGAAGCGAACGATTAAACGGCTACCAGAGAGGGAAGGGGGAGTGGAGAGTAAAGAGATTAGGGTTGAACGGTTAAAAAAAAAAAGGGCCTAGTTACTTAATCAAAAATAAAAAAAGCCTAGTTACTCTAATATAACTCAAAAAAGCCTAGTTTCCAAATTAGCCCTTATAGTTTTATCTTTTTTTTTTTTTGACTGATAAGGTAAGCAAATTAGGAAGGTCAACATCGATTGGTTGGCCAACCTATAGCATCCTTACGGATGATAGCATCAATGGATGCCGGATGATAGTTATACATTCCTTAATCCACCACACTAATTTATTATTAAATCCAAATTTTTTTAGAACGTTAATAATAAAGTCCCAATTGACTTGATCAAATGTTTTTTTTTTTTCATATCTAGTTTGATAGCAGTGTATCATTCCTTACCCTTTTTTGAACTAAAGGAGTGGACGATTTTATTGGCAATGAAAAAAATTATCGTGAATTGATCTATTTGCTACAAAACCACTTGAAGAGGGTGAATAAGTTTATGTATGATGATTTCAATTATGTTCTTAATTATTTTTGTATATAGTTGAACAAAAACTTATAAGTCTGAAATGACTAATTGTTATACGATTATCCATTTTAGGGATTAAGGTTATAAAAACGTGATTTATTTGTGTAAGAATTTTCATGCTTTTGAAAAATCCTTTTAGTTCTCACAATATACTAGTATTTCTGATAAAATCAGCCGACATTCCATTTGGTCTTGGAGATTTATCGCAACCAATATAAAAAATTGACGCTTTTGATCTCTTCATTTGGTGGAGGATTTGTTAAGTTCATGTTAACTTCGTTACTAACTTTGTTTATAAAATGTTACAATTTATCTTCTAGTAAATTTAAATCTAGTGAAATTTCCGTTTTAACTTTCAATTCAAATCTCGGTTTTAGAAGAAAATATGCGTAGTTGTTTTGCTTCTCTTCAGAATAGGGAGGGTGAGGTGAGGAGCTAGACGCACAAAAATAGGGCAATGAAGAGAGAGAAGCAAAAGAACTACGCGGCGTTACTTTGATCACATTAAATGCTCCCTTCTCTCTCCCCACGAGTATTTAAAAACTCCCCAAACCCTTTTTCCTTCCCATTTCCTCCCCCTTTTGCCCCCCTCCTCTCTCTTCTCCATCTCCGATCCTCTCTCCCTTGAGAAACAAATCAAGCGCTAAAGGTATGCTTTTCTACTTTCACCTGCCATTCCTTCCTCGCAATTCTTGTTTTTCATCTCTCGCATGTCGAATTTCATTCTTGTTTTTACAACAGTTCGTCTCATGCTTTTGAATTCCTATGATTCGATTTCATTTACATCTGGTCATGTGCATCTGTCTCAATTCTGACTAGCTTCTTATCTTGTTTTGTCACAGTTACTATCTCTGTTTCGCTAGTTCCAGCAGAACTGCATCGTTTTTGTTATCTCTGTGTGTTTGTGATTGCACGGATCTGAATCCGTTCCATCTTCTTCGGAGAGAATTGTTTAACTCGATCATCGCTTCATCAATTCCGCTGATTACGAGCGGCGATGGCTCCGGTAACCTCGAATGTCGATCAGAACACAGATCGATCGCGCGAGTCGAAGCGGAAAAAGAGGAGAAGAACTGAATCAGTTGACGATCAGCAACAATCTAACAAACAAATTCGATGGAGATCCACCACCGAGCAAACTACCTACTCGTCGAAGCTTGTCGAAGCGCTCCGGCATGTCCGCCGGAACTCCTCTCCGACATCCACTATCACCACCCGCAGTCGCGCAGTCCGAGAAACCGCCGATAAAATCCTCGCTATCGCCGCTAGAGGCCGGTCAAGATGGAGCCGCGCGATTCTTGCTAACCGGCTCAAACAACAACTGAAAAACCATAAGAAAGTCGCCAAACCGAACAAGTCAAACCAGGCGGCTCCTTCCGTTAATAGTCGGTCAAACATTCTTGAAAACGGGACTCAGACGAAGACGCTACAGCCTCTACAACGGCGAGTTCGTGTCCTCGGCCGATTGGTTCCTGGTTGCCGGAAGCTGTCGTTTCCCAATCTTCTAGAAGAAGCTACAGATTACATTTCGGCTCTAGAAATGCAGGTCCGAGCTATGTCTGCTCTTGCCGAAATTCTTACCGGTGCCGGAGCTGGCGCTGGAACCAGCAATTCCGGTCGACGTGATTTGACTTGACAGAGTCATGCCAGCTCTACACTTTTTTTGTTTCTTTTTTTGAACTTTTTTAATTTTAATTTTGTTGTATTAATTTCACTTTCTTTTGTTTATTAATTCAATGTATTTTTTAGAGTAAAATATACCTTAGAGAAAAAATCTGCTACATAAATCTGCTCACCTTATGGTATTTACTTACAGTCGTCGCCTCGTTAAAAAGCAATTTTGTTTGAACAAATAATGTTCATCATGTTCATTTAAATTCAATCAAATGGATTATAATGCACTTCGGGTGTGTACGGTAACGATATATCACTGCAGAAATAGTTAATTTGAAACCCTTAAAATCACAGTGGAACTAATTACGAAGTACCAATTAGCGAGTGTTGTCGTATTATTACAGATAATAATCATAATACCCTTCTTTGCTAGGCCTCACTGATTCATGAATTTTACATGTCTATATTATCCAACAAAAAAAAAAATGTTGAATTGTAGTAGTAAAAAAAATTAGGCATTGATACAATTACCAGTAGTAGCTGAACACGTGTAATTCGTCTTATTCGTGATTTGATAAAATGGATGTGTAATAGATGTAAGATGTTTCCTTGTTGGGTTCGCATTGAGGATAATAAATCCATCAGAATCCTCACATGTGTCACTTAATTGTGGTGACTATCACTCGTTTCGTATATGTCAATATCTACATATTTCGCTTTTAAGCATACTTATCAAGTTTAATGTCGATTTCCCTGCTGAAATGTTTCAAACGTAATAAGAAAACAAGTTTTGATGGGGTGAGTTCAAAATATTACAGGTCATACCAATCAGACAAATTAAAAAAAAAGAAAAATAAAAAAATGGGGAAATTATAGTATCTAAATAGTAATTTGAATGAATGAAAAAAGAAAGTAGGAGGAAATAGAAAAGCATGCGAAGCCAAAATAGGGATGAGCAGCCTAGAAATTGAAAAGTGGGCCCACGGGCCCCACTCTTGCTATCTCCATGTGCTTAATTGGCCCTACAAATTTCCAAGTGCCCTCCATGTGACAACACCTTACAAAATGTTAAAAAGTAGTTTCATTTCATATATAATGTCTAAATTTATTTCAACTTAAACATACATATATCATAACAAATTCCCTTTTTTCAACAAATTAAAAGAAACAATTTGGTTTACTAGTCTTTTTCTACTTTTGTGTTTAATAAATGTATCCCTTGAGAGAAGAATGTGTTTTCATCTACGTAATCTTAGATATCAAACGGGACCATAATAAGGTTTTATGAAGTGGAAGGTGGTTAGTATTACGAAATTGCCATTGGTGGGTTGGCGTGGGATACCATATACACATGTCCCACTAAAAGATAGAGTAATAGTGTATGAAAGAGGAAATGAAAAAGCCTCTAAATTGGGAGCTTCTTTACTGGTTCTGCCATGTGCTACAGCCTACAGATAACACTAATACCATCACATGCACCCATGTGCTTGCATTTAACCTCAAACAAATACCCAAATAAAATTTATAAACAAAATTCCCAAACTCTTTATATTCTTTCAAATCTAGATATTAAATTATACCCTTGTTTGCAACTAATTGAACCCTACAAATTATAATATGTGAACCAAGAAAAAGGCTAATAATGAATGCAACTTGTATGCAAATGGTAAATATATCTTTAATACAGTAAATTTGTTTGAGAAACTTTATTCTATATTTAAATTTTATTTTTAGAGGTTGGGTTTATAATGTTATCATGGAGACAGGACACAAGGTCTGGACATCCATGGCTAGGAGATGACCCACATACCATGTGGGCACAAAGCTGGCTATGTTTTTCCATATGTGCTCCCTATTTTCTCAAATTATTATTAATAATTTAAGTCTATTATTATCATATTATAGCATTCATTTCTATTATTAGCATCAAGTTCATTTAATTACTATACAAAGTCTTTTAGTTTTCTAAATTGGCATTCTTCTGTCCCAATTTAATTGACTTTTTTTTTACACGGTGATATTACCGGTTTTACGTTAGATTAAGTAAATAGATCATACACTCTCGTACGAATTATTCTTTCCGTACAATCGACGGGATGCACTATCAAATGAAAACAAAAGTGTATTCAGAGATAGAAAAATTTCCTCGCGAGATGATAAAAACTCCCTGAAAAACCCTCTTCTCTCAAAATTTGTTTACTAGTAAACTCTATTCCGATAACCCCGCGACTTCTTCCAACGACCTTAGCCCCTCTCCTGACAACCTTACTCCTCTTTCCCCATAGTATAATTCAGAATTGCACAACCAACATCTCCTTCACACACACTATTTGTCTCCGCAAACTTCTCCATCATTCCTTCCCTTCTTCATCCACGGTTATATAGATCTCTCACTCTATCCATTATCCCATTCTTTTCTCCTTCCTAGTGGTACGGTTGTGCAAAATCGGACCAGACCAGTAAGGGTCCGGTCTACGGTCCATATTTTTTGAAAATTCGGGTTAAGGTCCGGGTCCGGTTTTGGACCATATTAAACTGTAATCCGGATTCGAACGGAAGTGAAAAAGATCTAAGGGTATGACGTCATTTTAGCCTTAACATCTTCGATTATTCGCCACTCTTATACAGTCAGCCGCATACCTTCGATGCGGCTTCACCACTCTCTCAGACCTTCATAGTCTCTCGCGGTGCCGACTCGCCTTCTCTCTTGCCAGCTCGCCGTCACTCTCGCCGGCTTGCCCTCTCTCGCGGCCTTCGCCCTCTCTCAGTCTCTCTCACTAATATAGGTACACTTGTTGATTGTTGTATGATTAAACATGTTATGGTTTTTCTAAGTTATCTTCTCCTTGTTCTAATAGTCTTCTTCACATTTGATATCCCTCCTCCTCCTCCTCTTGCTCAACAAGTGGTCAAGTCTAAAGGTAGAGCTTTAGTTGCCCCGAAGAAAGCTCTTGCTAAGAAGGCATGTTGACATAATATCTTAATGCTTGTGTTATTTTACCCAAATTATCAATTTTTGACTTGTAAACTTGTTTCTGTGTAATACCAAAGGAGACTATTTTTGAGGAGGATAGTGAACTTGTTTCTGTGTAATACATAAAGCTCTTGCTAAGAAGGTATGTATGTGCCCCATATCGGCATATCTAATGCTAGAGTATTGTTTTACTAATTAGAGCATGATATTGAAAATTAATTAGTATTGAATTTGTATTGAATTTGATGGTGATGAATGGCATTTTTTTTCAACTTATATGTTAGTGAAGAAAACTATCATGCAATGAATGTTGATTTACTGATTAGAGTAGAAATTGAGTATTGTTTTACTAATTAGAGTAGAAATTGAGTATTATTTTACTTATTGAGTAATATTTTCAATTTATATGTTTTACTGTGTATTGAAAATTACTTGGTATTGAATTTGATGGTGATGTACTATTGCCAATTGGATTGATGTTGGTGAAGCAAACATAATTCAAAATTATGAGTAAATCACTATCCATGAAATTATCTACGAAACTATCATGTAACGTAAGTTGGAGGGGAATTTTTTTTCTAATCTGGATTGGACCTTTGAGAGATGAATGCCATTTTTTTCCTAATGCCTTGACTTTTTTCCTTTCTTAAGATGGCGTAATCTCCATCAACTATGGACCCTTTGAGTATTGATCAGTTCCACGAGTCTCCAAAACACTTTGAGAATGTAACGAATGTTGATGTCGAGATGGACAAGCAACCTGAAAATGGAGATGTGTCATCACAATCAACTCGTCGCAAAGCAGTTGAAAAGAGAAGAAGAAAGAGGAAACAATTTTGGGATGGGTATGATGAGTATATGGATGAGAAGAATCCTCGTAGAGCTAAGTGCATATATTACGGGACAACCTATGCTTGTGACTCAAACCTCAATGGCACCAAGAATGTTAGTCATCATTTCTATCGGAGTCAAAAGGATCCAACAAATAAGGGTAAAGGTAAACAAACTCAACTGTTCTTGAACGTATGGAGATAGTGGTGTGAGAATGATAAACTGGACATTTGATGCAAATCATGTTAGGGAAAAATTGGTAGAAATGGTTATTAAAGATGAAATATCTTTTAGATGCGTAGAGAAGGATGAGTTGAAAGGAGCTTTCTATGCAGCTTGTCCTTCATTTGTTATGCCTTCACGTACCACTATTTCATGTGACAATTTTGAGTTGTATGTGAAAGAAAGAGAGAAGTTCAAAAGTATTTTTAGAAATTCTTATCAGAGTGTGTGCTTGACCACTGATACATGGACGCGTATTGCAAAAGATAATTATATGTGTCTCACTGCTCATTTTGTTGATGAAAATTGCAACATGCAAAAGAGGATTCCTAATTTCTGTCTCATTTCTAGTCATAGAGCAGAGGGCATTGGTCGGGCATTTGTAGATTGTTTGAGTTATTGGGGATTGGCAAGTAAGCTTCTAATGGTGACTGTTGATAATACATCTTCTAATGATGTTTCTTATGCTGACCTTAAACGGGCTAGTAAAGATAATGATTGTATTCTTAAGGCAAGTATCTGCACATGAGATGTGTAACACACATTATTTATTTGATTGTACAGGATGACATCAAGTTGTGTGATACATACGTTAAATAGGCTTGAGGGTTCTCCTGCTAGATTAACATCATTTCGTCAACTAGCTGAGAAATTGAAGATTGATTGTAAGAGTTCTCTAGTGCAAGATGTATCAGCTAGGTGAAATTCCACTTATTTGATGTTGAGTAGTGCATTAAAGTATAAAGCTGTAATTTCTCAGACAAATATTCCAAATGTTGATGGGAATATGGGATTAACTATACTCTTGATGATGAAGAGTGGAGTAAGATAGAGTCACTTGTTGTGTTCTTAAAAGAGTTTTATGCTTTGACTGTCACAAACAACTATATGATCTTTCATGTTTCCACCACTTATAAAGTGCCAGATAGAATGCTCTCTAACCCGGACTTTGCTTTGAAAGACATGACAACAACAATGAAAGATGAGTGTGAAAAGTATTGGGATTCACTTGAGACTATGAATATCCTGATGTTTCTACTTCCATTACTTGATCCTTTCTACAAGTTTTGTGGAGTGGAACTTGTTCTTAAAAGCATTGATGCAAGAGAAACTTGCATGGAAGACTTCGTTAAGTAAGTTAGAGAAGCGTGTTATGAGTTGTTTGAGGAGTATAGAATTCGTTATTCTCAAGTGGGAGATCAAGATGTTGGGTCACATTCAAGTGCAACAGGTGTTGATGATGATACTTCGAGGTGGTTAGAAGATATAAATGAGGAAGTGACAAGAGGGATACTAGATCCAAGTGAAGTTTCAAGATCCGAGTTTGATCACTATTTGCATGAAAGGAGGATCGAAAAAGGTTGATGTTTTGGTGTGGTGGAAGCTCAATGACCATAAATACCCTATTGTTGCATGCATGACTCGTGATGTCTTAGCCATTCCCATTTCAGCCATTCCATCGGAATCTGCATTTAGTGTTGGAGGTCGTCATATTTTTGAATACCAAAGTAGTTTGTCTCCTCAGGTACTTGTTTGTTAATTTAAATTTTCAATACGTACTAGTTACTACTAAACATTGGTTTATTAAAATTTTTCTTTGTTCAAAGATGGTTCAAGCACTAGTATATACTTAAGATTGGTTGCGTTTAAGGAGTAAGAACATAAAAGATGATAAGGAGGATGTCTTAGAGGAAGATGAAATCTCGAGTTTGACAGAAGATATATATAAATATATAATTATGTTCTGAAATTGAGTGAGAAATATTCTGATATTTAAAAATTATGTATTAACTTGATGTTGAACAGATTTGAGAAAACATTGCTCGATTGATGTCAATGAAGGCGCATTCTACGTGTGTTCTTGAGGATGTGGAAGATTTGAAGATGGGCTTACGAATTTCATTTTAAAACATTACTAATTACTTAGTAGTAGTACCGCTATGTTGTTTAGATTGCTTGACAATATCATGAAGGAAAGTCTAGAAATTTATGGTTAATTGTTTGTTTTTGATTCTTTGAATGTTGACAATATTTGAATGTTTAGATTGTGTATTGTCATTGGTGAAAGTTTCAATGTTCAGGTTGAAAGTGAGATTTTGGGTCGAGTCCGGTCTAAAACATTCAAATTGCACACTTTACGTACCCAACCGGTCCAACCCGTAACCGGACCGAGCCGTAACGGTTCGGTCCCAGTCTAGGATGTTGCCAATTTACAGTCCGCCGATCCGGTCCGGCCCAGACTGTATGCACAACCCTACCTAGTGGGCTACGAGATTTGGGTGAACCGCCCTCTATCACCTCTTTCACCACCGCCGTTATCTTTTTCGCTGATCAATGCTTATTAACGTACCGTGCCGACGATACCTCTAAATATACCCACTACATTTACCCTTTATTAGTGTTGTCCACTTTGAGTGAAGCTTTACTAGTAAACCCTTTTTAGATAACCTAAACATCACCATGGCTTAACCAACATATCCTTCATACTACCTCTCATTGTTGACTTCTTTATAATTCCTTCACTCCTTCATGCTTGGCCATATAGCATTTTCAGACCCTTGAATATCTCCATATCTATCAACAAACCGATATGAGATCGTGACTGGCCTAGTTGTTTCAAATGACATTAGAAAAAATAAAATAAAATTCTAGCTTTTCAGAATTTGGTTTAATCACAAAGGCTCTTCCTCCATAATTTGCCGATAACCAAAATCACTAATTTGTATTTATTTCAACAAACAGAAAAAAGAACGTGAAAAAGTTTTGTTTTGAAAATCCAAAAATCTATTATGTGAACCTTAAATAGTAAATGGTTAAAAACACGAATTCAATGAAAGTTGAAAAGTTAAAAACTTACCCCGTTTTGGTGAATATAGTTTTGTTTCAATTCTCTTAAACCCAAAGCAACCAAGTTTAGTTTTTGAAATTATTTTTTTTTTCAATTTTAAGTTGCAATTTGTTTTTTCTTGAAACGATTATGGATATTTGATCGAAATATAATGGTTTTTGATCGAGAACAAAAATGAGATTCTTACTTTTATCTCCAAGAGTATGTTGTGCACTTTCTTTGCCTGAAGTGTACTCACCATTTTCTAATGATTTGAAACCTTCCATTCCCCTCCCTCTCTTCACAAATCAAACCTATGATAACAACAATTTTAGTGTTTTTTCACCCCATTCTTATCCAAACCTTATGCTTTTTGGGCACATTTTCATTGCTTATTAGCATGATTTTCTTATCTTTTGTGTTTTGGAGATATACTCGTGCTTTATTGATAATGCAGGCATTCTAGTTATTCTCGAAGCCAAAATAGAGTTATTCCCAAAAGAATGCTTGTTACACACTAAGGATTATTATTTGATCAAGGATGTCAAGTTCAAGACAAAAATGATCGAGATTCAAAGAGTGACAAAATGAAGACCACTCGATAAAGATTTATGAAGTCGGTCGGTTAAGCACTCAAAGTCGGCCGATTTAGCCTAAAACGTCAGCTAATTTTCACTTTCATGTCAACTACAAATTTGTAGGGCTTCGAATAATCATCGAAAGTAGTACTCGTGGGTTTTCTAGTTACCACCACAACAATAGAAAATCCAAATTTACTGAAGTATTGCAACGTTGTCAAATGTTATCTTCATAAGAAAGTCGACTAACAAGACCCATTGATCGGCCAATTTCCCCCTAGTTCACTACTATTGACCTACTCTCCGAGATCAGGTGTTCTATATTGGTCGGCCATTTTATGGTGATCGGTTGATCGGTCCCTAGTGATCGGTTGATTGGTCCTATTTTGCTTTCGCCTTGAATGATCTATCTTGTATTTCCCTTATTCTATCTCTTTTGTGTTGGGTTATCTTTTAAGATAACTCCACCTTTGATATTAATTGTTTTATTTATCTTAATGATGGAAGACTTAACATAAATTGCGGCTTTTATAAGGGAAGATCTCGTCTGAAGATTTACTACAACAACCAACAAACAAATGAGAAGATCTAGGAGATGAAGATCTTAAAACGGCCAATCGACCAAGAAGATCTTGTTGGAGATGATAGGCGTTTGAAGAGAGGATCTTGGAGAAGTTCTTGGCTGAAGATCTCAAACGGCTATAAAGAAGTTTGTTGAAGATTTCAAATGGTTGTGGAGAAGATCTTGGCAAGGATCTCCTTGAAGGCATCAAACGGCTATCAAGCGAACGGTTGAAGCGAAGATCTTGTTTGAAGGATTTTACTCACAACGGCTAGTAATCAAACAACACATGAGAAGATCTCGTTCAACAAACATAGGATTCTGTGGAAGGAAGTTACAATGGCTAAGAGATAACGGCTAGAAGAAGTTCCTCCATAGAAGACTATAAAAGAGACATCTATTGAAGATGAAGACACCAAGGCTACAAGAGATCATACAAGACATCTTCATCGATCCAAAATTTTATCTTCCTCTTTGAGCTTACTTAGGTTTATTCGTTAGAGTGAGGTAAACACAAGAGCAACATTGACATATCATATTAGTGTTATACTCGAGTGTGTTACTCTGCGAAGTAACTATGCTATTATTGCTAGAATAGGATTTGACTAGATCGTAGCATTGATGCTACATTGAGAGAAGAAGGTAAGTTCTTCTAGGTTGTATCTAAGATTCACAACAAGAAGATAATAGATAGTTAGAATCCTAGGGTCGGAAACCCTAGGCGGAGAGTAGGCTGTTAGGACCGAACTTCGTAAACATATCGTGTGTCAATTTTTTTTAATTCCGCGCATTCTATCGCTTATATTGTGACTAACAATCTTCTGCAGGTTTTGAAGTCAAGGATTTGAGATTCACTTCAAAGCCTTGAGAAACAGTTTTGTCACTAAGCGTACAGATTGACTTCAAGGCCTTGAGATTCATTTCAAAGCCTTGATATCCGATATTGCGAAAAGTTTCCATACTCTATTCAACCCCCTTCTAGAGTATTTATATGATGGACATTGAGTTTTTGGAAACTCTTCAGATTCCTTACATTGAAAAGCTTAAGAGCTCAACAATCTGGAAGATCTTGAACCCTGGAGATTATGCATTTCCAAGACTCACAAGATTGTTCTATGTAAACCTCGTCACAAAACGGAAAAAGTGGATTCTCATCCTTGAAACGTCTATTAAATGTACTCCAATTTCTCTCACTCCCATTGTTTTATGTGAAATTTTAGGAATTCCTACATATCTTTCACTCACACACCCCTCCCGGTCAAACAATGTTCGCCTTGCCACAGAGAAATTTCTAGTTCCTAACTCCACATCCCGTCAACTAACTCACACTTCCCTAACCTTAGATGCTAAAATCGTCTTTACTATTTTGGTTAGATGTGTTATTCCTCGAGCTAATTCAAGAGAATTGTTGACATATTAGTCTTTAGAATTAATTCACCTGATCATGTCTAGATTAGATATTGATGTGCATAATCTAATCCTTAATCATATGGTCCATACTGTCAATTCAAAACGAGCTTTCCCTTTGCCTTATGGAAACCTACTGCCCAAGATCTTTGATCATTTTTTTGTTGACACATCTACTGAAGATCGACAGTTGTCCATTGGCAAAATTGATGAATCGTGCTTGAAAAGATTAGGGATAGAGAAAACACTTGCTGGAGTCTGGACATGGAAAGGAAAAGGGGCTATTCCAACTCCTTTCCCCACAACTCCATCAGCCTCTTCCGTTCTGGACATCAGGTTAGATGGATGTGAGAAGAAATTGGGTTCTCTAAATCGTGAACTATCTGATTTTCAGTTGACACAATGAGGAGAATGGATGCAAATCATGAGATGTTGTCTATTATGTATTCCAAGATAAATGAAATGTATCTTATGAATGCTCCCAGTCTCACCACCATGGGAAGAATACTACCTTTAACTGAAGATGTTGCTCAACACACCCAGGAAAAGGTAGAGAACATCCTTATGAACTGTAAACGAAGAGTACAAAACAAATTCATTCTCTATCCTACACATGTTGAGCCAACCATTCTTACGGTGGAAGAATACGAAGTTTTCAAGGAACGACGAGATGAAGAGAAGAGACAACGATTAGCAGCTGAAATGGACGATAGGAGTCATAAGACTGCTTTATCCAGGGCAAGAAGGCAGTTTTATGAGGATGATCAAGAATGAGCGTGTGATGTTTGTGGACTTCTGTTTTAAAATCTTTTTGTGGTTTTTGTAAAATACTTTCTTTGGTCTGTAATCGTTTTTAATCTCCCGTGCCTTAACCGTTTTTTCCCTTGTTGAAAGACAAAGTGGGAGAAATAATTTGATCCGAAATTTCGATATTTCTACATTATGTATTTATGTTTTGTTTGATATTATTACATATGCATCGCTAACCTTGAAATGCATGTACGGTATTTGTGTTGTCTTCCATCAAGGGGAAGATTGAACGCTCCACCTTGATTATATATTTGAATATGTGATGATGATAATGATGATGGAAGACTTAACACAAATGAGTGGTTTTTATACTAACAAATATTGATTTTATTTTTAGATTGCTTGGTTTGTGTTTGTGTTTGTCAAATGTATACAGGCCTTGGAAAACATTTCAAGGGATGAATGGAGGCCTTGAAATCAGATACAAGGGACAAGCGCAGGTATTGAAGAGCATTTCAAAGGTTCAACGCGGAGGCCTTGAACATCATTTCAAGGGATCAAAATCATAGTTTGAAACGGCTGGAAGGATTTTGAAATTCAATCTCAACAAAATCTACCAAGGATCAAGAGAAGATCTTCCAAGGAGATTCGCCCAACTAGAGGATCTCGACCAAATAGATTTGGCCCAACAAAACGGATCTCGCAAAAATCCTCAACTAGACACAAGAATTCTTCTCAACGGATATTAAAAGATCT
Source organism: Fagopyrum esculentum (assembly GCA_033239045.1). Taxonomy (NCBI): domain Eukaryota; kingdom Viridiplantae; phylum Streptophyta; class Magnoliopsida; order Caryophyllales; family Polygonaceae; genus Fagopyrum; species Fagopyrum esculentum. The sequence continues at coordinate 27,875,990 of BSUD01000004.1, read as the reverse complement.
TGATGATCTTCAGCCAAAGATTCTCAACAAACCTGAAGATCTCGATGCTTGAACGACAAAGATCTTCAACAGCGTGAGAAATTATGGAGAAGAAGAATCAACGTGCTTTAAGGGATGAAGAAGATAAGGCAAATCTACAAAGGCTATCTCATCTCAACCAAGAAGCGTTTTTTATGGAGAAGAAGAAAGACCAACAACGGTCATCTTCCCAATGACTAGAAGTTTTCTCCATCGAAGACTATAAATGAAGATGTCGATTGAAGAAGAAAAAAAACAAGCTTACACAGAAATATCTAAAGTCTTCATGCGATCCAAAACATCTTTATTCGATCCAAGAAGTTTTTCTTCCTCTTTATTTACAAAAGCTTTATGTTCGCTCTCAGACGTGTGTGTAACCGTGAACGATATAACTTTAAATTTATAACCTAAAATATAAGCCTGAAACAATATGCGAACCCGCAGTGTACGGATTAATTGTAATAACAGCAAATACTCCAGGGTCGAACGCAGGGACTATGGTGAAACAAAGCATGATATATCAGGTTGCCAATCAAAGCAAGCAACAAAGCAAAGATATTAAAGATGATGTAATAATCAGATAAAAGAATGCAGATTCTAGAGGTCAAAACATCCAGTTGTGGTTCCGACTCAAGATTCTCAAAGGATAATGTGGACAAAGCTGAGGTTTGTAAGGGAAGGTATTTCTAAGGTGGGAATAGATCACCGGGTAAGTCTCCCTACTCACTATCCCAAACCAAAGATCCTCTCACCAGGTAAGTCTAAAGGAACTAAGGAAAGCAACTATAATTTCGAACCAACACACCACCTAAGCAACTATAATTTCCCCCATATTTCACTACTACTTGCTTCCTATGGGGTACTTATACTCTTCTCAACAACAATCCACAACAAACAGTGCCAGATATGTGAAGAATCGAAAGAAATGAACCAAGTTTGGGTTTGGAGCAAAATACCCCAAATGCGCAGATTGTAGTGGATTTTCGTGCTGTTTGATGTTTGGAAACTGTTTCTTCTGCTTCTCCCGATGATTTAAAGCCAAGAAACGTTGAAAACGAGCGAGATTTGAGAATTTGGGAGTAGAAGCAGCCACAGTCGAGATGGGATCAAAGAGAGGGAGTAGGGTTGTGAGGAGAGAGAAAGTCGATCTCCTATTATACCCCTCACAGAATTTGATATCACCTCGGTCGAGGTGTTTTTGGACGGACCGAGGTGTCAGAAAGAGGTGGTTTTCAGATAACGGCACCTCGGTTGGCGAAGAACATCTCGGTCGAGGCGTTTTGACAGCATCCGAGATGTGTCTCGGTCAAACTCCGTTTTCTCAATTTCTCAAACATCAATACTTCCATGAGCTTCATGGGTTGTAATTTCATCTTAGAGAACACCTGATTCCTGTCTAGGAGGACACACAAAACACAAAGCAAACTATCTAAACTAAACTAGAAAAGAGAAAAGAAAGCAATACCTTGGATTGCCTCCCAAGAAGCGCTTGATTTTAGGTCGCTAGCTGGACCATACTTCACTCTCAAACAAGATAGGTGGTAGCCTCACCCCATACTTTAACTGCACCATGGGGAAAGACAAAAGGTTCCGTCCAATGCTTTATAAAATGCAAATTCTCACCAGGGAATGAATCATCAATGGGTAGATCGTCCCTCTCGAGTGAGATAGGTGGTAGCCAGCTGAGGTGATCCGCTACTGAATTCCCAAATCCCTTCTTATCGTGAATCTCTAGGTCAAACTCTTGAAGCAATAGAATCCAACAAATAAGGCACGACTTTGCATCTTTCTTAGCTAGCATGTATCGAATAGCTGCATGGTCAGTATAAACAATAACTTTTTCTCCCACTAAGTAAGAGCGAAACTTCTCAAATGCCTAAACAACTGCCAATAGCTCCTTCTCGGTGGTGGCGTAGTTCAATTGAGCTTCATCTAGCGTCTTGCTGGCATAATAAATGGCGTTGGTCCGGCCATCCTTCTTTTGTCCAAGTACCGCTCTTACGGCCACATCACTAGCATCACACATGATCTCAAAGGGCAAGGTCCAATCAGGAGGTTGAATGATGGGAACGGTGATGAATCCTTCCTTTATCCTATAAAAAGCATCAAGGCATTCCTGCGAAAACTAAAAAACAGCATCCTTATTCAAAAGATTAGTGAGCAATTTAGAGATTGTAGAGAAATCCTTGATGAACCTCCTGTAGAAACCCGCATGCCCAAGAAAACTCCGCACACCCTTAACAAAACAAGGCGGAGAAAGTTTTTCAATAGTCTCGATCTTAGCTCGATCGACCTCTATACCTTGGTTGGAAACGAGGTGTCCTAGAACAATTTCTTTGCTAACCATGAAGTGACACTTCTCCCAATTTAAAATGAGATTGGTGTCTTCACAACGTTGTAACACTAGATAAAGGTTAGCCAAATAGTTATCAAAAGAGGAACCATATACCTAAAAATCATCCATGAATACCTCCTTGATCTCCTCAATATAATCGGAGAAAACAACCATCATACAACGTTGAAAGGTGGCAGGTGCGTTACACAATCCGAATGACATCCTCCTATAAGAGAATGTCCTCCATCGACAAGTGAAAGTGGTCTTCTCTTGATCGTCCAGATGGATAGGCGTTTGAAAGAAACCACTATAACCATCTAGATAGCAAAAATGGGAGTGTTGTGCTAACCGTTCAAGCATTTGATCAATGAATGGAAGAGGGAAATAGTCCTTTCTCGTATCCAAATTCAACTTCCTATAGTCAATGCACATCCTCCACCTGTAACAGTCCTTGTGGGAATCAACTCGTTGTTCTTGTTGGTTACAACGGTTATCCCACCTTTCTTGAGAACTACATGCACCGGACTCACCCACTTACTATCCGATATGGGAAATATGATACCTGCATCAAGCAACTTAAGAATTTCCTTCTTCACAACCTCTTTCATGATCGGATTTAACCGTCTTGGAGGTTCCCTGAATTCTTGTGATTATCTTTCATTAATATCTTATGCATACAAAGAGAAGGCTTAATACCAACAAGATCATAAATAGTATACCCCAAAGCCTTTCTATGTTTTCTCAACACATGCATCAACTTAGATAACTCATCTTCAAAAAGAGAAGCACTAACAATGACAGGATATGTAGAATCCAGACCAAGGAAAGCGTACCTCAAGTGAACTGGGAGTGGTTTAAGCTGTAAGATAGGAGGTGCTTTAAGTGGGGGATCCGTACCTCCTTCATCCAGTGAAGAGGATTTAGACCGAAGTGCTGAACCGAGGTGGTCTTTAGTTGACCCCATCTCGCTTGCTTTGGAGGCTGTCTCGGTCGTGGACCGAGGTGATGAACCGAGGTACTTTCCAGAGAAGGTCACCTCCCTTGCTCTAGAAACCATTTCGGTCGAGGTATTAGGAATTTGACCAAAACCTAAAGTGATTTTCGTCTCCTGAATGAGTTTGTCGAATCCAGCTCCTGGATCCGCTTCCAATACTTCTAAGCTTCGCACATCTGCATCACACAAAACATCTACACCTTCCTCCATCATACTAAAACTCAAAACTTATTCAAGAGGATCTATAACTAGGATAGATCTCACCAATTCTCGAGAATCTTCTTCATCATAGATGTTGAAGATATCATCTTCCAAGGGCTCTCCCTTCATTGTAGCTAAGAGTGCAAACTCTACATGATCGCCACCAATATTGAATGATAACTTGGCGTTCTTACAATCAACGTTGCAACCCGATGTTGCAAGAAATGGTCTTCTAAAAATGATGAGAATAGGATAATCTACGGGAATTTCCAACACAACAAAGTCTATAGGTATGTAGAAATTACCTAGCTTGACGGGAACGTCCTCTAGGGTTCCAACGGGATGAGTAATGGAACGATCCGCCATGTATAAAGTCATCTTCACAGGCTTAGGATCTCCAAGACCAATCTTCTCACAAAGTGCTAGAGGAATGATGCTCACACTAGCTCCTAGATCACAAAGTGCATTATAGGTCACATCCCCAACTTCGATGGAATTCAAAATGAACCGGGATCTCTCAACTTGGGTGGCATGTTCTCTTTCATGAGTTGAATGAGCTCCGAAGATCTAGAGGTCATCCGCACTTCTCCAAAGTCTTCCAACTTTCTCTTCCTTGACAAGATCTCTTTCAAAAACTTCGCATAAGCGGGCATACCTAGGATATCATCAATGAAAGGGATGTTAATATGTAGCTTATTCATAAGGTCAAGAAACTTACCAAAATGCTTGTCTAGATGTGCCCGTGCCCTAGACTGAGGGAAAGGGAGTGGAGGTTTTTAAGTAGGTGGTGGAACATAAACATCAGACTTGTCTTTCTCTTTCTGGGGCTCCATCTCGGTTGGTATCTCGACCGAGGTGTTTCTCGTCTGGTCGTGGTCCGACCGAGATACTGCATCAACTATCTTCAATCCACTTTGTGTGGTGATTGCCATGACCTGCCCTTTTGGGTTATTCTTTGTCCTTCCTGGGAGTTTACCAGGATCTCTTGGTGCTTCATTAGCCTTGTTAAAAACTTGATGTTCTAATAGCTTCCAACAAAACATCCGTATTCTCCTTGGGCTGCTGGGATGAGCTTGATGACGACTCTTGACTCTTTAATGGAATATAAGAAAAAGATGGGGGAGTTAGAGCATTTTCAGCATGAGAATAAGGGATACTGGGATTTTGTCGATTCGATCTCCAATTGTTGTTGAAATTTTTGTTGTTATTGTTGTTGTTGTTGTTGTTGTTGATGTTGTTGTTGTTGGTGGTTGTGTTGTTGTTGTTGTTGTTGTTGTTGTTGTTGTTGTTGTTGTTGTTGTTGTTGTTGTTGTTGTTGTTGTTGTTGTTGTTGTTGTTGTTGTTGTTGTTGTTGTTGTTGTTGTTGTTGTTGTTGTTGTTGTTGTTGTTGTTGTTGTTGTTGTTGTTGTTCCTCGGCCCTTGATAGTTTCCTCTTCCCATGTATCCAGCATTTTGCTCCTTTGATGTTGCTTTAGTTTGAGCTAATAAAAGCTCCTTCAAAGCCTTGATTTCTTTGTTGAGCGTAGTGAGTTGTGCAACGCTTGAATTAGTAAGATTCATATCCGGAAAGCCAACTCGCTTCGCTCCATCTTCATCTCTTCGATGGGAGTACTTCTCCATGTGTAAAGCTTGCTTCTCAACAAACTCCCAAGCTTCATCAACTGGTGTATCCATAAAGGTGCCAGCAAAAAGTGATTGGATTTTGAATTGAGTTTCCTCATCCAATCCCTTAAAGTAGATCTCTAGCAACTCAATCTTTCGAATCCCATGGTGAGGGCAATCCAACAAAAGGTCCTTGAACATTTCCCATGATTTGAACAAACTTTCTTTATTCTTCATGACAAAAGCATTGATCTTACCCCTCAACTCAACAGTTTTTGATGGGGGAAAGAACTTAGTAAGAAACTCCGTAGTCATCTCTTCCCATGTGTTAACTCTTCCAGTTGAAAGAGATTGATACCAAGCTAGCGCCTTGTCTTTCAAAGAGAAGTAGAAAGGCCTTATCTTGTAGTTGTTGTTCTCCACTCTTGATGGTCTCAAAGTCTCCATAAGAATCTCATAGCTTTGTAAGTGTTGATGTGGAGATTCTCTTTCCATTCCTCTAAATTGACATTGTCGACTCATTGCGAGGACTTGAGGCCGAAGCTCATAGTGATGCTCAGCTGGATCTCCTAGATTAACTCCGGGACGTCACACTTGTTGATTCGGGTACATCCTTTGACCTAGGGTTTGTGGTGCTCTAGCGAAAAGGTTACCTCGGTCAACCACAACTGGCAACCGAGGTGGTAGATGTATCTCGGCCGGTGCAACTAGGTCAAGATCCTGCCTCGGTACAACAACTAGGTTCGGTCGAGGTAGAATCTGAGCCAGCAATTAAGCCATGTCAGCTCGTATCTCTTCTGTTCTTGCACGAGCCTCCTCTCTTTCCTTTTGTAAAGCTTCATTACTCAGCCGAAGCTGTTCTAATGCATCCTTCAATTCAGCTTCAAGATCTCGATTATCTTGGTCAGCCATCTTGGCTTCTTTCAATCTCCTTTTGTATGTCTTTTTTGGTTCGGGATCGCAGGGAACAACTTGTTTCCCAATACGAGTTCTTCGCATAAACCTAAAAAAGATTATGCGAAATCACTCAAGTAAAGCAATCAATAGCAACAAGGGCAGCAACCCTACAAGAAACCAAATACCGGACTTGATCTTGACCAAGTCCCCGACAACAGCGCCAAAAAAGGTGCAACAAGGATAGGATTTGGCAAACTAAAACCTAAACTCAGGTATGGATCAGATAAGGTCACGTCTCGCTCAGTTCATGTCCGATATCGGTCGAGATGTTCTATGAACCGACCGAGGTGAGGTTCGGTTAAGGCTTGACTCGAGCATTCAGGGTCCACTAAGGTAAATGCTCATTCTTTCATCGTCTTTCCCACAACCTTCAACCAATCACCCTAGAATCGCACAAGAGTTCAACCAATAATCATCATGATAATAACAATCAAAATATGAATAAAGAAGCAATATCCAAACAAGAAAACCTTAACACAAAGGCCTCAATAATCACTCAATCAAACAATAAAAAAATCCAAACAACTAGAAAACTGTGTTCCTCAATCACAAACCAAAAGACAACAATCAAAGAACCTAAGAAAACCTTACAACTTCCTTCAAAAGCCTTCAACTTTAACTTCAAAGCTATCTTCCTTCAACTTCCTTCCTTCCTTGGAATATCTCCAATCTTCCAACCTAATCAGTTAACCAACCGTCCTTCCATCCAGAAAATATCTTCCAATTTATAGGATAATCACTTGCCAAAAATAAAATATCTTATGGGCCATGGGACGTGCGTCTCGATCCAGCCCAACGAAGTTATCTCGGTTGAGGTGATATTGTAGCCAACTGAGATGATCTTAAGCTACGTGCAAATCTCTCAAAACTGGTCCAAAATCAAACTTATGTCCAACTTCCATGCTTCCTATGCTTTTCTTGTAGCTCCTCAATGTTCCATAATGTAGCTCCAATGATTCCTTAGATCCCTTAGCTCCATATTGCTCTAAAACTTACTATTTTCCCTACAATAACAACAAAACTAGGTGTAGACCTCGATTCTTGCAAAGGTAAACAAAATAACATAATAATCAAGAATATACAACCATGCATGCAAATTTATGAAGATAAAACGTCCATACCAATCCCAAAACATAGACTATAATACATGCTATCACTTTATTCCTTAGAGAGAGAAAAACACGAGAGCTCCATTGAAATATCAAAAGAGTGTTATACTAGAGTGTGTGTTACTCTGCAAAGTAACTAGGCTATTATAGTTAGGTTAAGAGTTGAAACTAGATCGTGGCATTGACTACATTAAGAGAAGAAGGGGATTTCTTCTAGGTTGTATCTAGGACTCTTTGAAGCTGATAATAGATAGTTAGATCCTACGGGTATACCCTAGGACGGAGAGTAGGCTGTTAGAGCCGAACTTTGTAAACATATCACAGTGTCGATCTTTTCATTTCCGCACCATATCTTGCTTTACTGTGACTAACGTTGCTTTGCAGGTTTACAAAGTCAAGGCCCTTGAAATCACTTTCAAAGCCCTTGAAAACAAGTTGTGTCACAAAGAGCACAGATCGACATCAAGGCCTTTGAAATCAATTTCAAAGCCTGAAATAGGTTTTTGCGAAAAGTTCCGATACTCTATTCAATCCCCCTTCTAGAGTATTTATATCCTTTATATTCACCTTACGGTTCTTCAATTGGTATCAGAGCTAGACTCACATATATTGATTTAACAACTAGTGAGACTAATTATGAACTCTATAGGTGATGGAGGATTCACTCAAGGAAGATCCACATCTCGACCACCACTCTTCTGTGACAACAACTTTGCCCATTAGAGAGCACTAATGCAAATGTTTGTTATTGATCAGGACATGGAACTATGGAGCATTATTCAAAATGGCCCTAAAATCCCAACCACCACGGTTGAAGGAGTCCAAGTCGCAAAGAAGGAAGATGACTTCACACAAACCGACTTGAATAATGTTTCAAAGAACTACAAGGCCATGAACTTGCTTTACTATGGATTGGAAGCAAATGAATTCAACCGTGTCTCATCATGCATGAGTGCTAAAGAAATATGGGACAAACTTGTTGTCACATACGAAGGAACATGTCAAGTCAAGGAAACAAAGATCAACAACTTCCTTAGACAACATGAGCTATTCAAGATGAACTCAAATGAATCAGTCAAAGAAATGTTCAAAAGATTCATTGAGATCGTGAACAACCTGGACTCTCTTGGAAAAGTCTTCAAAAACAAAGAAAAAGTAAGGAGGGTTCTAAGAAGATTACCTAAAGCCAAGTGGGGACCAAAGGTGACTGCAGTTGAAGAAGCTCAAATTCTCACAACTCTTCCTCTTGACGACCTTCTTGGAAAACTCATCACTCACGAGATTGTTCTTGGTGAAGAAGATGGAGAGCTCCCATCCAACACGAAGAACCTGCCACTAAGATCTAAGAAGGATGAGATACCATCAGAAGAAGAAGATAGTGATGATCAAGATGAGCGAGATCCGTTTGCCTTGATCTCTAGGGGTCTCGTGAAGATTCTTCATATGAAGAAAAAAATTGCAAACAATAAAAAATATCCGCGAACATCAAGACCTCGAGGTAAGTTTTCTAACTCCAACAAGAAAACTGAAGTTCTGAATTATTTTGAATATGGTGAAACAGATCATCTCGTAGAGGATTGTCCACAAAAGAAGAGGAACAACTTTAGGAAGAATGATCGAAAGAAGAAAGCTATGGTAGCTTCATGGAGTGATTCATATTCCACAAATGAATCAGAAAATGAAAAAGAACAAGCAAACCTTTGTCTTATGGCCGATCATGAAGAATATTTAGATCACTACGTTGATAACGTGGTAAGTACCATTATGTCTCAACTTGTATCTGATCTCACACATTTCCTTAAAGACATAATCATATGTGATAAAGAACATAGGGTAAGGATAAGTTCATTGAGAGAAATACTTATCAACTAAGAGAAAATATTAAGTGATATGTCTCTCGAGATTGAAAATCTTAACACTAAAAAGTTAAACATTGATATCAATATCAGGGCCTTGAAATCAGAAATGCGATTCTCAAGGGAAATCTCTATTCTCTCCATCGAGAATATATCGATCTAGAGAAAGAAAAAGTTGATCTAACTGTGACGTGCCAAGACCAGAAGGCTGCACTTATTCAATTCACTCGTTCGAAAGCTAACTGACCGAAGGTATTTCTATGGTCGTCTATACCCAATCAAAAGTAAATCCCGGCTTAGCACTAAGGACAAGTATAGTGATTAAGTAAGGGTCGAACCCAAGAGAGTTGAGGTGTTTTAGATGCAATTGTCGATTATAATGACAAGTGACACAAAGGGGGGGGTTGGTTGAATTGATTCACAAAAACTAATGAAAACGATTAATGCGACAAGTAAGACAATAATGGGTGAATCTACACTAGGTTGATTCTAAGCATGCAATTGCTACTTTGGTGTAATCCTTTTACAAGTTTTTAAGTAATCTCCCGTCTCGATCGTACATGTTACGCTAAGATGTGTAGCACAAAAAGCTTTACATTTATAAACTCGATCTAATCTCCTAAACTACCTAGAGAAACCCGCAGTGTACGGATCGTTATGTAGGAAGGAAAGTATTCCGAGGTCGAACACAAGGACTGAGGCGAAATCAAGTCATTCAATGATCAAAGATAGTGCGAATCTAGTCTAAGAAAAGAGAAAGAAATAAAGAAATGAAAATCATGATATTTTTGGTTGGGTTTTTTTTTGTGGCGATCAAGCAAAAATCACAAATCAAGCAAGATAATAAATCAAACTAACAACTCAAGCTAGCAAAATAAACAAGCAACACAAACACAAGATATGTGATCAAAGAGAGAAAAGTGGATTCTAGAGGTCAAGATTTCCGGTTATGGCATTGGACTCAAGCTTCTAAAGATTCTAAGGATAAGGTTGCGGTGTTGGGAAAGGGTGTTTCTCTAATGGAAGCAATTACCGGGTAAGTCTCATGCTTCACTAATCCCGCACCAAACTCCTATTACCAGGTAAGTCTCAAGGAGGTAAAGTTGGGAATTCTACACAAACCGGACACTACTTAAGGGGCAAACCTCTCCTTACCGGGTAAGTCTCGGAAAAGGTAAGTCTCAAGCAACAATCCTAGCACACTCAGTCTAATAGCGGCTTATGAGGCTCACTACTACCTAGAGTTCATCATCTTTGGTATCTAAGATCGGAAATCACCGGGTAGGTCTCTTTCCTCACTTAGTTTGCTAGCATTAGGTCACCCTAAGCTATATTATGCTCAACAAACACTAGGATTTCAACAATCTAACATCCTAACATACAGATTCATCAATTAAAGAGCAACAGAAGGAAAAATCGGGTGGATCATAGCAAAAATCGGCCGATTTACTTTGAAAAATAGGTCGATTTTTCTCCTCTGGTTTAGGTTTCGGGCACAAAAATCATCCTAAACTAACATGTAAGTCCATTCTATCATCACCCAAGCTATAACCATCAATCCATCACTCCAGAATCACAATAAACTAGCCAACAACATGCATTTCAAGATCTAAAATCATCATACAAGCATACATGGAATCCATAGCAAGAAGATGAAGTAAGGAAATGAAAGCAATGAAACTTAGCTGGATTTGAGCTCAAAACAAGTCTTTCAACACACCAAATGTAGCTCCAAGTCAGATCTTACAACCTTCAACAAGTTTCTTCACAAAAATCACTCAAATCTCACTACGAAATTGAAATATACACTAATCTCTCTCAAGAACACCCACAAGGGTGTCTTGAAGAGAGCTCCCAATTGGAAGAGTCTTTGGGAAGATGCTAGAGGATGTGGGAGAGGGAGATTGCTCAGCAACAGCTTGCAGGACCACTTATATTCTCTACCAAGAGCAAGGCCGGACAAAGAGATCGTGGGACATGTGGCTTAAGCTGTCAAAGGCCAAAAATTGACCTAGTCAAATAAATCGGCCGATTTTCCTGAGTGTTGGTCCGATTTTCTTCAACAGAGACTTGTTATGATCATCTAGCCATGAGTTGCTCCATTGCTTGCACCAATAAGGGTCCTTGTGTCCTTCATTGCTCCAATTATGTTCCTTCAAAGCCTTGGATGTGTACCACCATGAGGCTTGACCCTCGAATGTATCGATTAATGTCCAAAAGATCCCCGAAATACCTACAAAACCGACAAAAGCTCGTGTAGAAGTCTTTTCTAGAAATATGCATGAATTAAGCGTAAACGTCATGAACTAATGTCAAACCGTGCATGAATAACGGGAAAAACTATCTAATTGAATGCCTAAACTAACGTCATAAATCACGTTATCAAAATACCCCATACTTAAGATTTGCTCGTCCCCGAGCAAGACCCAACAATAGACCAAGAGATGACATGATTTATGCATGCAGAAAAACAACAAAATCTTTTTGGAATTGTGCTTCTAACATTGGATCACCTTCAAAGTCATGTTTCATAGCAATGGACAAGCAATTATGCATAAAATGAATGAAGGCATGGAAAGACAATTATACTTAACTAGAAAGCATGCATGAGAGGTGAAAATGAAGAAGTAAAGATGATCATGAGTATGTCCAATCTAGATCACTAAGTCTTACACACATGCATTTAGGTCACAAGGACTTAGGAAAGAAGAGGCTAAGAAACGTTGTGATTAGGTGGGAATTTTTAGGTCATGTGATGCTAATCCGGGAAAGGAACTAACTCCACAATCTCGTTTTTGCTCAACTTCCCAACAAGTGTATAATTTTCTCCATCTTTTCTTTGTTTTCTTTTCTTTTTCAATTATTTTTGAGACGATGGCATGGGTGTACAAAAGCCGAAACCTTGGTGATTAGCCGTCCTCGGGTTTCTTTTATTTTTCGAGATGCATCCACACCGGGCACACATACCAAAGCTCGTTAGGACTATCGGTTTATTTGACTTTGGCAAGGCACAAACACCCGATTATGTGAATGGTGCCGAGTTACTCGTCATTTAAACCAACGTCCCCAAACCTATATTTTTTTTTTACACTTTTCACAACAAATTCAGCACTTCATTCACATCATTCATTCATCAACAACTTCACCCCACACTTGCTTTTCACACACATCAACACACTAGCATGTTCCTATTCCCGGATGGGTCAAAAGAGGTCAAATTTTTCATCAATTGAGGTGCTCAAACAACATGATCAAGATGAGAAGTAGAGAAAGATGAATTGCCTTAATCACTCCTAAATGATGTGCAAGAACTATCATGTAATTTTGACTATCAATCCTCAATCCAATCAAGGCAAACATTCATGATCACAATTCACACATGGGATTCAAGATAAGTACTTCAAGTCCACATATACATACATCAATTCAACACATAAGGCTATCCATAGCCAATTCACAAGACAATTTCATCATAAGGGTCATTCCCAAGCTTAGAAGCACTAAAAATTTTTAAATTTTCTGATTTTTTTTGGATTTTTCGAAATATGTATGTACAATGCAAGACATAATGAAACATGTGACAATATTAAACTATCCTAGATGCTAATCATGCAAGTGATCATGAAAACCCCACCCCATACTTAGAAACACATTGTCCCCAATGTGCAAACTAAATAAAGAAGTGAAAGAGAGTCCTCACAATGTAAAATTGGTGATGCTTAGGTATTTCGGTTCACATTGAATGATGATGGTGGATGATCGATCAAGGATGGTAGAGAGCTCTTGATGTTCATTATGGTGTCGGAAACCGCGCTTGGCACCGCAAGCCGTCCAAGTTCCACGTCCGCTCCAGCCATGCTTGATTGGAGATCATCACTTTCCTTGACAGAAGGAAAAATCGGACCATCTACCCAGGAAAATCGGCCGATTTATGTGAAGAACAGTCCGATTTTCTTGGGTACTTTCTTCCTCGTCCATATGCTTGGATCTTGTACCTTCTTCTCAACAATTCCATGAGGTTTTCACATGACCTCCAGCATCTCATCACACATGACAACAACAAGATCTAGCACCCAAAAACACAAAAGAGAAACAAAGCACACCAAAAATAAAAGCAAAAACGAAGACGAAAGAGAAAAGGGAAAGAGTTGTTACCCTTGGGTTGCCTCCCAAGAAGCGCTTCTTTTAGGTCATTAGCTTGACCAAACTCAGAGGATGCGTCAATCCACCTCGAATACCATGGTTTGCTTGAGGAGTCCAAGCAACCATCGCTTTCCGGCATCCATGATGACAAACAAGGGCCACTTGATGCCCAAATAAGATTTAAGTTCTCTCTTCACCGGTGAGTAGTAGACTCCTTCATCACCGCTCCATTGATGATAGTATGGAATTGCAACCATAGGGCCACCCCATACTTAGACAATTGGTACTCCGCGGTCACACCGGTGAGACGCTTGCCATCCTCATCCTCTATGATCCGAAGAAAGCCGATTCTTGGAAAGAATTCTTCATTGAAGTTCTTCATAACCATCATGGATCCATCATGCTTGCCTCCATCATTCAACATGGGAGACTCCTTAGGAAAGGGACTCCAATCTTCGTGTGTACTCCGGGCAAGCAAGAAAGGATTGGAAGGAGTTGAAGTTAACTTAGGGCTCTCCCTCGTGAGCTCTTCAAGTGTGGTTCCGGGGTTGATGGCAAGGATGTCCGGGGGTGAGAATACTTCATTGTGCTCCTCCAAAGGTGAAGGAGGTGGAGGTAAGCCTTAAAGGATGGTAGGATCTCCTAGCATAAGAGCATGGCTAATCTCCTCAATCTCCCTCCTCATTTGTTCTTCTCTCTCGACATTCAATCTTCTTGCATCCTCCAGGGCCAAATCCCTTAGCCACAATTGCTCCCGAGCTTCATTCAACTCTTCCTCAAGGTCTCTATTGGTTATGGTTGAATCGGGTAATTCTTGGATCTCCTCATGGTGAACCTCCTCTTGTTGAAATACTTCCGCTTCAAGCACCACGTGTGCACTCGAAATGGAAGAAAGGTTGCTTTCTAGATTATCCATCTTCCTCAACATTTCTTCTAGCATTGACTCCAATCGATCATTGTAAGGTTGATGGTGAGGTTCCACATAAGGCAATGTAGTCATGTGAGCTTGATCATGGGACTCATGATAGGCATTAAACTCCTCCCAATACTCAAACTCACCATGGAGAGGTCCTAGATCTTGGCTTTCCATCCACTCCTCATACTCCATGTTGTCAAGGTCGTCTTGGAAGTACAATCCGTCCATGGCAAACATGAAAAGGAAAAGACAAAAACAACACAAGATCAAAAGTAACAAGAAAGATAAACACTAAAAGCAATCAAAATCAAATGACTTAATCTAGACCTAGTCCCCGGCAACGGCGCCAAAAACTTGTTACGCTAAGATGTGTAGCACAAAAAGCTTTACATTTATAAACTCGATCTAATCTCTTAAACTACCTAGCGAAACCCGCAGTGTACGGATCGTTATGTAGGAAGGAAAGTATTCCGAGGTCGAACACAAGGACTGAGGCGAAATCAAGTCATTCAATGATCAAAGATAGTGCGAATCTAGTCTAAGAAAAGAGAAAGAAATAAAGAAATGAAAATCATGATATTTTTGGTTGGGTTTTTTTTTTGTGGCGATCAAGCAAAAATCACAAATCAAGCAAGATAATAAATCAAACTAACAACTCAAGCTAGCAAAATAAACAAGCAACACAAACACAAGATATATGATCAAAGAGAGAAAAGTGGATTCTAGAGGTCAAGATTTTCGGTTATGGCATTGGACTCAAGCTTCTAAAGATTCTAAGGATAAGGTTGCGGTGTTGGGAAAGGGTGTTTCTCTAATGGAAGTAATTACCGGGTAAGTCTCATGCTTCACTAATCCCGCACCAAACTCCTATTACCGGGTAAGTCTCAAGGAGGTAAAGTTGGGAATTCTACACAAACCGGACACTACTTAAGGGGCAAACCTCTCCTTACCGGGTAAGTCTCGGAAAAGGTAAGTCTCAAGCAACAATCCTAGCACACTCAGTCCAATAGCAGCTTATGAGGCTCACTACTACCTAGAGTTCATCATCTTTGGTATCTAAGATCGGAAATCACCGGGTAGGTCTCTTTCCTCACTTAGTTTGCTAGCATTAGGTCACCCTAAGCTATATTATGCTCAACAAACACTAGGATTTCAACAATCTAACATCCTAACATACATATTCATCAATTAAAGAGCAACAGAAGGAAAAATCGGGTGGATCATAGCAAAAATCGGCCGATTTACTCTGAAGAACAGGTCAATTTTTCTCCTCTGGTTTAGGTTTCGGGCACAAAAATCATCCTAAACTAACATGTAAGTCCATTCTATCATCACCCAAGCTATAACCATCAATCCATCACTCCAGAATCACAATAAACTAGCCAACAACATGCATTTCAAGATCTAAAATCATCATACAAGCATACATGGAATCCATAGCAAGAAGATGAAGTAAGGAAATGAAAGCAATGAAACTTAGCTGGATTTGAGCTCAAAATAAGTCTTTCAACACACCAAATGTAGCTCCACGTCAGATCTTACAACCTTCAACAAGTTTCTTCACAAAAATCACTAAAATCTCACTACGAAATTGAAATCTACACTAATCTCTCTCAAGAACACCCACAAGGGTGTCTTGAAGAGAGCTCCCAATTGGAAGAGTCTTTGGGAAGATGCTAGAGGATGTGGGAGAGGGAGATTGCTCAACAACAGCTTGAAGGTCCACTTATATTCTCCACCAAGAGCAAGGCCGGACAAAGAGATCGTGAGACACGTGGCTTAAGCTGTCAAAGGCCAAAAATCGACCCAGTCAAATAAATTGGCCGATTTTCTTGAGTGTTGGTCCGATTTTCTTCAACAGAGACTTGTTATGATCATCTAGCCATGAGTTGCTCCATTGCTTGCACTAATAAGGGTCCTTGTGTCCTTCATTGCTCCAATTATGTTCCTTCAAAGCCTTGGATGTGTACCACCATGAGGCTTGACCCTCGAATGTATCGATTAATGTCCAAAAGATCCCTAAAATACCTACAAAACCGACAAAAGCTCGTGTAGAAGTCTTTCTAGAAATATGCATGAATTAAGCGTAAACGTCATGAACTAATGTCAAACCGTGCATGAATAACGGGAAAAACTATCTTATTGAATGCCTAAACTAACGTCATAAACCACGTTATCTGTACATATGTGTTGAGCCAACCGGCATCAACACAACTTAACCTATTAAAGTTCCGTAAACCTACAAGAACAAATAATAAGTTAGCATTCAAACAAAGACTAAGGGATATAAAGAGAAGATTAAAACCGTTAAACTTATCTTTATATTTGTGTTCCTTTTCTTTAAGTAATTACAACCCGTTATTACTTAAAGTTGCTACTAGATTAAAGACCTGAACCCGGAACCTATTAATCCTAGTTGTTTACATGCACTTTAGAACCTAAGGTGATCAATCTCAAGTAATAGTTTACATGCAATTAAACAATGAAGATCAAGGAAACACAAAGCATTACTGAATAGAAACTTATATTAAAAGAACTTACAACCAAAGTTAACAAAGCAGCTTCAAACCAACCCAATGTAGCAAGGGAGTTAGCAACTCATTACAATGGAAAACTCAAGTCTAAAATGGATTTTTGTGAGGGAAAGCATGCCTCCTTCTAGCAATCAGCCATGAACTATTTATACTACAAAAGACACTTAATTAGGAGTAAATAGCCGGCCTAAAACAACCACCTTTAATGTCATAAAGGTTGTGTAAACAACGGGAGTAAAGCTTCTGCCGTTAAATCGCTGGGGCGGCCTTCAGGACCCACAGGGGCGGTTTAGGCAGAATCGGTTGATCTTCTTCATAACCGCTGGGGCGACTACACAGCTCCGCTGGGGCGGTTCTTTAATGTACTTCAACGTCTGACCTTTCGTCTTCCTGACGTTTCTGATGTCAAGTCGCAGGGGTGCCTCAAGGCCAACGTAGGGGCGGTGACACAGACTCTTCGCCTTCCAGCTCCCAAGGCGAGGCGCAGTGGGAGGCGCAGGGGAGCTGGCCTTCGTCTTGTCAAGGCAAGTCACCGTAGGGGCGCCGATGGGTGGCGCAGGGGCGGTGACCTGCATCTTGGCCGGCGCTGGTGAAGGTGCTGGGAGCGCTTCAGTGGGAAGTGTCACCCGCTGGGGCTGCTGCAAGGGCCCGCGGGGGCGGTGGAGCAACAAAAACTTTGCTTCTTGATCGATCTTTACTCCTAAGTACTTATAACTACTTCCTTAGCTTGTTTTGATCTTCTTCTTCTGGACCAAGGAGTTAGTAGCATAAACCGACACTAATGCTATAAAAAGACTCTAAAAACTATCCTAAATGATAGTGATTCCATTACCTTTCAAACTCCCCCATACTTAGACCTTTTACTCGTCCCGAGTAAAACAAATGACATCAATTAGACTCATGGTCTCAGGAAGCAAGGGAAAGAAAGAGAAATAATGGAAAACAAGAGAAAAAACCAAGAGAGAAAGAAAGGAAAAGAGAGGAAATGTGAGAAAAAGAAAAACTACCATCCTTATCGCTCCAAGAGTGGCCTACCCAGACAACCTCTTTATGAGTCCCCTTCTTATGTCGCCAAAACGCCGGAAGGGAAACCTACACTCGGTGTCGCTCATCTTGCCAAGGCGCTCTTTCGGGTTTTCACCTTTCTACTCTTCTTCTTTTCTCTCTTAAACTCACAGCCCTCAAGTCCAATTTTGCACCAACCTAAGGTTGGTCGGAATACCTTCTTTTTACCTAAACCGCCCTTTCGGGTTTTCGGTTTATCCAAGGATTTTCATGCCTTTTTCATTTCTTTGGCTTTTTTCTTTTCTTTTTTTTTCAAACTGATTTCAATAAAGCAAAACAAAATGTCAAAAACATCTAACAAACTGTACAAGCAATGATATATATCCCTCCCCATACATGAAGTGCACTTTGTCCTCAAAGTGAAAATGAGTCAAAGATAAATGTGGGAGAAGGGAAAGAAATGTACCCCTCAATGGGGTGGTCCAGATGGACCACCAGGACCCTCCTCCGGAGGGTAAGGGAAATGGCGGAAGAAATGCTCCTGTCGGCGGTAGAGGGTGTCAATCCGGTCCTCCTGAGCCTCCATCCTCTCTTGAAATGAAGTCTCATAGCTAGCCTGCCAAGCTAGCTGCTGATTCTCCAACTGCTGCCGATGAGCCGCCTGCCAAGCATCTTGACGGCGGTCAAAGTGGGTGGTCATGGAGGAGGCGAAGCTGGACTACCACGCCTCCTGCTGCTCAAGCATGGACCTCTGATACTCTGTCTGCCATGCCTGGTGCTGTGTAGTCAAAGCAGCCATCTGAGCCTGCAGACTCTCCATGGTCTGACTGTCGTGGCCCGCCGTCGGCATCTCCTCATCAGTGGTGTGGGCCCTACTAGAGCCGGCTGCGTACCTCCCCATAATATCAACCTGAGGTCGTCTCGGAGGGACAGGGTCAACCGGTACATATAGGTCGGAGAACTCTTCTCCCAAGGGGAGTCGGCGGGGCAAATATGTGAGATGACTCCCATCTGCAAGGGAGATCCAGAAATGATGTCCCCCGTCTATCTTGAGGAGCATGCACCTTCTCAATAACCCCTCATTGTATAAGGGTGCCTCCAAACCTTCTTCCAATGGAGGAAGATCCATCACCCGTGCAGCTAGTAGTGAAATGATACCTCCTCCCACTTTGTCACGAGGCTCATTCCTCCTAATCCGCTTAAGAGCGGTAAGGAAGAGATATGCCCAATTCGGCACAAATTCGTTGGAGAGACAAGCATATAGCAGTGAAAGGTCCTTAAGAGCAACCTTATTCTCTTCCTTGTGTCCATAGAAGACACTCATGAAGACCTTGGAGATGAGCCTTAAACAGGGGTGAGTGAATTTGTTGGAGTACTCACCCCCTGCATAAAACTTTGACCTAGTAGCGGCTTGCCAAAACTCCGACAGATCCGGTGTCGGAATGGGTTCCATCCAGTCATCGGAAGCTGCAATGGTCACTCCCAATGCCTCTTGTATTTGAGTGTAATCCAATGTGTACTTCCTCTTGTTGTACTTGAATGAAACTCCTATACACAATTGGTCTTCCGTCTCCATTTTGAATGTTGCTATGAACTGTCTGGTGAGGTCGGGGTGTGTTGGAGCGCTCTTTATCAGAAAATAACCTAACCCGGCATTGTTAAGAAATTCCTGCATACTTTCCAACATCCCTAGATTTTCCAAGGTGGAAGCATCATGGAACCGGGTTGCATGCACCTCCCGGCTTTGAGCAATCCTGTACCGATCCTTCTCACCTTCCGTCAACTTGTATTTCTCTTGTGGTTCTATCTCTTGCAATTGATCAAGTAAAAGAGTTAGAAAGTTCAGCAATTTGATCAAAAGACGAACCTTTTGTCGTGATTTACGCAGGGGCGGCTTGACGCAGGTGCGGGAGCTTGCAAGCGCAGGGGCAATCGAAGAGCATAAGGGCGATTTGGTCGTTCGACGAAGGTGGTGGCGATTATGCTTTTCCGACGTCTTCCTTGCTGTCACAGACGTTGCCGGAGGCGGGACAGGGGAGTGGTGAGAAGGGATGAGTGTATGTGGTGGAGATTGTTTGTGTTTGCATGAAAGGGGTGGCGTTGCTGGGTTGCCAGAGGTGGCGCAGGGGGCGCGTCGAGGTGGTGGTGATGAGGTGCTGGAGGGCGCAAGGGCGTAGGGGGTTGAGCGGCTAGGTTTTTGCAGAGTGAATGGAGAGGGAGTGGGGAAGGTGGTTGATGTAGGTTATTTTCGGGAAGTGTTTTTTTTCTTTCCTTAACTGTACCGCAGGGGCGGTGTGTGTTGCCGCGGGGGCGGTGACAAGAGAGAGGGGCCACGCAGCCTCAGCGCCGGGGGCGGAGCTGGGGGTGCGTGTCAAGGGTGGCCGTCGCAGGGGCGTAGGGTTGGCACCGCGGGGGCGGTGACCTACGTGAGCAGACGCAGGCCCAGCGCCGGGGGTGGCGCTGGCCAGGGGTGTCGCCGCAGGGCGTGTTTTTAGAGCCGCAGGATCGGTTTTCTTGACAGAAGTTCCTCTTCTTATTACTTCGGGTTGCCTCCCGAATTAGCTCCTTTGTTTTACGTCGTTGGCTCGACGTAAGGGCTCTTCCTCTATGTTTGAACCTCTTCCTGCATCCCTTTTGGATTTATAACTGTTTGCGACGGTAATCCTCCGGAGGCCCTAGTTTCAATTCTTGTAATGGCTTCCACCATTTGACCAACTTGCTTCTCAAGGTTCTTGATGCTTGATTCTGTTTTTGGACATGAGTAGCAAAGTGTTTAGTCAAAACCTATAACATATCTTCAGTTGAGTGATACTTACCTTGACGGGGCTGCTGTTGTTGGTTTTGTTGATCCCTCCAACGAAAATTCTGTTGGTCACGCCAATTTGGCATGAAATTTTGTGTATAGGGATCGTCTCTAGGTCTTTGCTGTTGTGGTTGTCCATAACCCATTGGGTTTACTTCAGCATCGTCATCTTGAACTTGCGGACACATGTCCGTTGGATGATATGTGTCAGCACAAACTCCACAAGCTTTTAACTGTTACGGTGTTCCCATAAGTGTTAGCCTCTTCACCATTTCCTTCAGTTCCGCTAGCTCGGTGGAAATCTCGTTCTTCCCGGAACTCACGGCATGAACGCCTTTCTTAGCCGGGGTCCTTCCAAAGTTCCGAGTCCCTTCCGCTAGTTCGTGTATCTTTTCCAAAGCAAGGTCAGGAGTAGAGTTAAGAATATTACCTCCGCAAGCCGCATCGACGATCCTCCTTTCATTGTCTAGCAAGCCATTATACAAGTACAAGACTAGATCTTGAGTTGAATATCCATGAAAAGGACAGCTGGATCGGAGGCGTGCAAACCTTTCGAAGTACTCATAGAGAGTTTCGGTTGCCTCTTGCTCGATGTTGCTTATAGCTTTCTTCAAGCTATTGGCCTTTTTAGCTGGAAAGTACTTCTCCAAAAACGCTTTGTGAAGGTTTTCCAAAGTGTCAATGCTCCCGGATGGAAGGTGGTAATACCAATCATCCGCCGAATCCTTGAGTGTGAAGCCGAATGCCCTCATCTTGATTTGTTCTTCGGTAATGTTGGCCGGCTTCATGCTCATACACACGGTGTAGAACTTCCCAAGGTGCTTGATGGGGTCTTCACCACTTAGCCCATGGAAGGATGGAAGTAAGTGAATAAGGCCCGGTTTGAGCTCAAAGTTGACTCCTTCCCCTAGTGCCGGTATAGCGACCGCAAGATGGTTTTGAGCCAAAGTGGGCTGCGTAAGTTGACGAAGAGTACGGTCAGCCATCTCTTGTTGTAGTTGTTGTTGTCTTCGTTGCCGGATGTGCGTCCTCTCAATTTTTGGATCAAAAGAAGCAAAGCCGGAATTAGTAGCACGGGTTTGAACCATAAAATGGTTCAAACCAATAATCAATAATAACAATAAAACACAAAAACTCCCCAGCAACGGCGCCAAAATTTGACCGAAGGTATTTCTATGGTCATCTATACCCAATCAAAAGTAAATTCCGACATAGCACTAAGAACAAGTATAGTGATTAAGTAAGGGTCGAACCCAAGAGAGTTGAGGTGTTTTAGATGCAATTATCGATTATAATGACAAGTGACACAAAGGGGGGGGGGGGGTTTGGTTGAATTGATTCACAAAAACTAATGAAAACGATTAATGCGACAAGTAAGACAATAATGGGTGAATCTACACTAGGTTGATTCTAAGCATGCAATTGCTACTTTGGTGTATTCCTTTTACAAGTTTTTAAGTAATCTCCCGTCTCGATCGTACATATGTGTTGAGCCAACCGGCATCAACACAACTTAACCTATTAAAGTTCCGTAAACCTACAAGAATAAATAATAAGTTAGCATTCAAACAAAGACTAAGGGATATAAAGAGAAGATTAAAACCGTTAAACTTATCTTTATATTTATGTTCCTTTTCTTTAAGTAATTACAACCCGTTATTACTTAAAGTTGCTACTAGATTAAAGACCCGAACCCGGAACCTATTAATCCTAGTTGTTTACATGCACTTTAGAACCTAAGGTGATCAATCTCAAGTAATAGTTAACATGCAATTAAACAATGAAGATCAAGGAAACACAAAGCATTACTGAATAGAAACTTATATTAAAAGAACTTACAACCAAAGTTAACAAAGTAGCTTCAAACCAACCCAAAGTAGCAAGGGAGTTAGCAACTCATTACAATGGAAAACTCAAGTCTAAAATGGATTTTTGCTAGGGAAAGCATGCCTCCTTCTAGCAATCAGCCATGGACTATTTATACTACAAAAGACACTTAATTAGGAGTGAATAACCGGCCTAAAACAGCCACCTTTAATGCCATAAAGGTGGTGTAAACAGCCGGAGTAAAGCTTCTGGCGTTAAACCGCAGGGGCGGCCTTCCGGAACCGCAAGGGCGGTTTAGGCAGAATCGGTTGATCTTTGTTCGCTCGAAAGGGTGTGCGTCAAAGTCTTAAATTTATATCTAGAACTCAAAAGCAAAGCGAACCCGCAGTGTACGGATCGGCTGTAGAAAGGTAAGAATTCCAGAGTCGAACTCAGGGATTTGGTGAGAATAAATTCGAAATCAGTTATCTAGCAGAAGTGTAAAAACTTTTGTGATTTAATAAGAGAGAAATGATTCCAAGGATTCAAGTATCCGATTTAGGCTTTCGATTCAAGACACTTCTATAGAATTAGGACAGAATTTATATTACCAAGATTTAACGTTCAAAAGTAGGATTCGTACGATGAAGTTCCGAAACCTATATGACTAATCTATAGGTTCTCTCTATAAGGGTTGTTGAGGCTGCAATATAGAAAGATCTAAAGATGAGAATTATGATCAAACTAACTATCTAAAACTCCAGGATATGACTCTCCAAAGTAAAGATTAGGAAGCACATTTAATTTCTAAATAAAGGATGATGAGTCTCTTTATTACCCAAATTCTTGCAATCTTTATCTATTAAATATAGAAAGAAGTTTGAAGTGCCTTCATACATTCAATTAGAGGATAGAAAGGTTAATCAAGATTGGGGTTTAGGCAAGGATTGGTTTTGATTAAAGATTAATTCAATTAAAGTTCATCAGAAGAATAAATCGCCCTGTTCATAAGAAAATCGGCCGATTTTCCTCAAGAACAGCCCGATTTTCCTGTTTGTCGCAAAACCAAAATCTAAACTCTCAGGGTCCTAATGTTTGAATGAGTTCAGTCTATCATCATCTAAGTCTTAATCATCAACTATTCTCCCCAGAATCACAATGGTTTTAGCCAACCATTTTCAAAATCGAATCAAATTAATTCTTGAGTGAAAAATCGCAAAGAAACCAAATCTTGGTCAAACAATTCAATAACTCGTCAAATCTGTAAACAATTGTCAATTCTACTCAATGTATCTCTTAAACAACTCAGTAATGTGTTCACAAATCACAGCCAAAACAATGGAATAGAGAAATCTCACAATCAAAGATCAAGAATGACTTTCCGGCAAAAGCTCTTCAATCTCTCTCCAAGAATCGCTGATTTCTCCCAAACGTGTAAAGATTCTCCCGTGCGACCTCCTCGTTTTCGTTCGTAGGGTTCTCCTCTATAGTTTCTTGCAGATGGGCCGTTTGGCAAAACTCTTCTCTAGCCCAAATTAATTGGGCTTTATGTCGTCTTTTCATTTGGCTGAATCGTGAAGAAAATCGACCTAGCCGATTTAGGTGCAAAATCGTTCAATTTCATCCAATGAAAATCGTCCGATTTTTATAGCTGTTGGCACGATTTTCTTCAACAGAAAGTGTTCTTCTTTTGCTTCGTCTCCTATGCTTCTCCTTTGTAATTCCTTAGCATTTTGTGATCTTTCAATGGCTCCTTTAGCTTCCTTAACATCCTTGGATGCTTCTTGCTTCTTTATTGCTTCCAATTCAACTCTATTTACCTGCAATTCATCAAAATCTCGTGTAGACCTCTATTTCCGACAATTGGTTGAATAGAACATAAAAGGTATGCAAAATTCCTCTAAATGCAAGGTAAATAGAGATAATGTGCTGCAATATGCATGAATATGATGATACATAATTCATGTCATCAATCTTCTTCATAACCGAAGGGCGGCTACACAGCTCCGCTGGGGCGGTTCTTTAATGTACTTCAACGTCTGGCCTTTCGCCTTCCTGACGTTTCTGATGTCAAGTCGCAGGGGCGCCTCAAGGCCAACGCAGGGGCGGTGACACAGACTCTTCGCCTTCCAGCTCCCAAGGCGAGGCGCAGGCAGGGTGCAGTGGGAGGCGCAGGGGAGCTGGCCTTCGTCTTGTCAAGGCAAGTCACCGCAAGTGCGCCAATGGGTGGCGCAGGGGCGGTGACCTGCATCTTGGCCGGCGCTGGTGAAGGTGCTAGGAGCGCTTCAGTGGGAAGTGTCACCCGTTGGGGCGGCTGCAAGGGCCCGCCGGGCGGTGGAGCAACAGAAACTTTGCTTCTTGATCGATCTTTACTCCTAAGTGCCTATAACTACTTCCTTAGCTTCTTTTGATCTTCTTCTTCTGGACCAAGGAGTTAGTAGCATAAACCGAAACTAATTCAATAAGAAAACTCTAAAAACTACCCTAAATGATAGTGATTCCATCACCTATCACTAACCTCGAAAGGATGATGGGGTGAGCAACAATCTTCCCTTAATAAAAATGGTATAAGTTACCAATACTCAGTTGGTCTAGTGGGATGTGGTGCTAGACTCCTTAAGTGGTTAGCTTGGATATTCGAGTTCGAATCCTCATGGCGGCATGTATGGAAAAACTGATATTGGGAGGGTATCCCCCAACAATGGGCCACGAATTATTCCCGTCCCGGATGTAGAGCGGCGAAGTCAATCGAACCGGGAGTTACTTATCAACCTTTCAAAAAAAAAAAATGGTATAAGTTATCATGTCAGTTTTCCCAGAAAAACAACTACCACTTTTGTCAAGGCTAAAGGAAGTATTCATGTGCCCACATGTTTCTACTGTTGTAAAAAGGGTCATGTAAAATTAACATGTCCATATAGAAGAAATGATCCTTACATCATTAGAAACACTTATCCTCTATGTCTAAGGAAACAAGTTAAGCAAATTTGGGTTCCTAAAGGTACTAGACCACCAAACATGATTGAGCCTGAATATGGACCAAAATATGCCATTTGGTCGACCTAGAAAGGTTGATGTTTGTTGTTTTGCACGATATCACCAAGGTAAAGGAGCATAAATGGATATTAGATAGTTATTGCTCATGACATATGAGTGGAAAAAGCTCACTGTTTTCGGATCTAAAGAAGCAATCAACGGGTGCCGTTACACTTGGTGATAAAGGAAAGTGTAACATTATTGGCATTAGTAAAATTGGTTATAATTCATCTAACTTCATTGATGATATGTATCTTGTTGACGGTTTGAAGTACAACTTGCTTAGCATCTCTCAAATATGTGATAAAGGCAACAAGGTGATTTTTGATTCAGAAAAATGTGAAGTTCAAGACAAGAAATCGGGTGATGTTGTGCTTATAGCTCCTAGATGTAACAATATTTATTCTATGAGTACTAACCAAGTTTCAGGAACTAAGCTAAAGTGTCTCAAGGCTTTGACTGACGATCCAAGGCTTTGGCATAGAATACTTGGTCACTTAAGCATGCATACAATGAAGAAGTTACTTCAAAGGATTTGGTACGTGGCTTGCCAAATCTAACCTTCAAGGTAGATGAACTATGTAAGGCTTGTACACAAGGTAAACAAACAAGAGGTTCATTCAAACCAAAGAAGGTTATAAGTTCTTCTCGACCCATTAAACTTTTACATATGGATCTTTGTGGTCCTATGGGTGTCAAATCTCCCAAAGGTAAACAATACATCCTTTTCATTGTGGATGATTTTTCTCGTTTTACATGGATATCATTCTTGTGGGAAAAATTTGAAGCTGATAGCATGAATTATAGTCTATATTTTGGGGTTTGTTTAGACGTTTTATCTTTCATAATCTGCATGTTTGTATGTATATTATGTGAGTATATTACCATTTCATCTACCTTTGCGGGAATCGAGGTCTACACCTAGTTTTGTTGTAATCGTAGGTAAAATGGCATGTTTTGCATCAAAAAGGAGCAAAAGGAGCTATGGAGTCATTGGAGCTACATTGAGGAATATGAGGAACCATCCAGGAAGCATACCCATGGATTAAAGATTCACTTTGGACCAGTTTTGAGAGATTTCACATTCAGTTGTGACTCACCTCGGTTGACCACAGATTCATCTCGACCGAGGTGATCCAAGGAAGTCGACTCGACCGAGGCGAACACCTAGGACGCGGCGAGAATATTTTATTCTTGGCTGAGATCTTTTAAATTTGGAAAGAAGATCTTATATTTTTGGGCTTGGCTCCTGGAAGGAAGAAGATATTATAGATCTTATATTTTACCTATTTTTATGGGAAGAGATCTTTCTAAGATATTTTATCTTTGGAGGGTTATTTTCCTATAAAAAGGGTTGGATTTCCACAAATCCAACATCATGCTATACCATCGATCAGGGTTTATACGCAGCAGCAGCCATACTCCAGTTGGGAGATTTGAAGAACCTTTTTGAAGGTTGAAGGAAGATTGAAGATTGTAGCTTTTATAGCTTTTGGAGGGTTTTGTAAGATTGTCTTTGATTCCCTTCCTTGTTGTCTTCTCTTGTTGGATTTATATCCAAGGAACGCTTTTGTTGTGATATTTGATTCAGTTATTGAAGTCTTTTCATTGAATTCTTCTTGTTCAAATATTCACCTTCTTCCCATATATTTGATTAATACTTTCATAATGATGATGAGTGGCTAATTTCCTTGTGTGATTCTAGGGTGATTGGCTGAAGGTTGTGGGAAAAACAATGATAGAATAATCTTAGATTCCTGTAGGACCCTGAAAGTTCAAGTCTTTAACCTTAACCCTAAGCATCTCGTTCAGTTGATGAACATCTCGGCCGGGGTGGAATTTGGCTGACCGAGGTGACTTATCCGATCCTAAACTGAGAGTTAAGTGTTAGAGTTTGCCAAATCCTATTCTTATTACACCTTTCCTGGTTCAATGCAAGCTTAGGATGAGACTTACCCGGTAATTCCTTAGTTTGTGTACCAACGATCATAAGTGTAGGTAATAAAGGTTTATCCTTTATTGGGGTTTGAGTGTGCTTCGATCCCATCTTTGTGAGTTAGCCTGAGACTTACCGGTAAAGGTTGATTCTATTCCCTTAGATGGTGTGTTAGTTCGAGGTTATAGTTCTTTATCTTGATTCCTTGAGACTTACCCGGTAATAGGAGTTACGGTTTAGGATTAGTGAGTATGAGACTTACCCGGTGATCTATTCCACATTAGTAACACCTTCCCCATGCAAAAACCTCAGCTTTGTCCGCTTATCTTTAGATCTTGAGTTGGAACCACAACTAAACGCTTTAATCCCTAGAATTGCATGTTTCCTTTATTGACATCTTATTCATCTTTGATTGTGATAATTGCTCTTGTGGTTAGTATTTACATAAGCATACCATGATTGGGCTTTGTTTCACTAAGTCCCTGTGATCGACCCCTGGAATTCCTTGCTTTTACTACGATTGACCCGTACACTGCGGGTTCGCATCCTTGTTTTAAGCTTACGTCTAGGGTTATAAATTTAAAGCTTGCACACACCGTTTGGAGCGAACAAGTTTTTGGCGCCGTTGCCGGGGACTTGGTCTAGACCGAGCCGGTTATGGTTTGCTCTTGGGGCACTTGCCCCCGTGTTTACTAACCACTCTACTTGAGTGAATTTTGCAGGTTCTTTCTTAGGTTTATGCGAAGAACCCGCACTGGGAAGGAAATCGTTCCTTACGATCCCGAACCAGAAAAGACATACAAGCGACGCTTAAGAGAAGCGAAGATGGCCCAACAAGACAACCGTGATCTTGAGGCCGAATTGAAAGAGGCGTTAGAGCTGCTACGCCTCAGCAGGGAAGAACTAAGGCGAGAGAAGGAAGAAACTCGCACCAAAACTGAAGCAATCGAAGCAGAAATGGCCGTCATACGAGACCAGATTCTACTTCGACCGAGGGAAGACCCAATTCCCGATGCTGGACCGAGGCAGGTTCCAATTGCTGACCCTCGACCGAGGCAGGTCCCAGTACCTGACGCCCCGGCCGAGATACTTCCACCTCGGATGCCAGTCCGAGATGTTCTTCTTGCAGGAATTCCACGAACCCTAGGTCAAAGGATGGACCCTAATCAACAACTGAGGCGTCCAGGAGTTAACCTAGGAGATCCAGCGGACCATGACTACGAACTTCGACCGCAAGTTCTATCCATGATTCGCCAATGCCAGTTCGGAGGGATGGAGAAGGAATCACCACATCAACATCTCCAGAATTATGAGATCTTGATGGAAACCTTGAGACCTTCAAGGATTGAAAATAACAACTACAAGCTAAGACCTTTTTACTTTTCTTTAAAAGATAGAGCTCTTACTTGGTATCAATCTCTTCCTCCAGGAAAAATCAGTACATGGGAGGAGATGACAACGGAGTTCTTGACCAAATTCTTTCCCCCCTCAAAGACAGCTAAAATGAGAGGAAAGATCAACGCTTTCATTTTGAAGGACAAGGAGAGTTTGTCCAAATCATGGGAGCAGTTCAAGGACATTCTTTTGGATTGCCCACATCACGGGATTCTAAAGTTAGAGTTATTGGAGATATACTTTAAAGGACTGGACGGAAGCACCCAGTTCAATCTCCAACTACTCTCCGAGTACCTTTATGGACATGGCGATTGACGAGGCTTGGGACTTCATCGAGAAGCAAGCCTTGCATATGGAGAAGTACACCCACCAAGGAGCTGAAGGTGGAGTTAAAAGAGTTAACTTCCAGGAAACTCAGCCCAATAACAATCAACTCACGTCTTTGAAGAATGACGTGAAGCAATTGAAGGAACTCTTGGTTGCACAAACCAAGAAGGAATAGCAAGGGCAAAGGAACAACAACAACGGGTACCGTAACAACAACAACGGTTCCCGGAACAACAACTACAACAACAACAATAGAGGATCCAATAGCAACAACTGGATGGCGAACAACCAAAATTCTGGTAACAATCATTCAAACTCCAACTCTAACGATTCTTCTAACCCTTTCCTCTCTTCCCCTTCTTCTTCTTCTACTCCATTAAAGAGCCAGGGGCAAGGATCAAGTTCGTCTTAGCCGGAAAAGAAAGACGCAGTTCTGGAGGCTATCTTGATCAAGCTTAGTGCTATGGAGACTTCTATGACTTCATTTTCGAGGGCCCAAAAGGCCTTCGAACAATAACTTGCAAGTAGGGCGAATGAAGCACCAAGAGATCCAGGGAAGCTTCCAGCAAAGACGGAAAACAACCCTAAGGGCCAGATCATGGCCATAACTACGAGGAGTGGACTGAAGACTGTAGATCCAGTGCCTCGGTCGGTGCCAGTACCGACGAAGACCACCTCGGTCCAGGTGCAGTCGAAGAACACTTCGACCGAGATGCCAACCGAGGTGGAGCCACAGAAAGCGGAGGGGAAAACTGAAGTTTATGTTCCACCTCCTGCATACAAACCACCATTTCCGTTCCCCCAGTCAAGAGCCAGAACACATCTAGACAAGCACTTTGGTAAGTTCCTTGACTTGATGAATAAGCTGCATATTAACATTCCTTTCCTTGATGCTATTCTAGGAATGCCCGCTTATGGGAAGTTCTTAAAAGAGATCCTTTCAAGGAAAAGGAAACTGGAAGATTTTGGTGAAGTTAGGATGACATCTAAATCCTCGGAACTCATACAAATCATGAAGGAGAAGATGCCACCTAAATTGAGAGATCCCGGCTCATTTTGCATTCCCATTCAAGTTGGGGATGTCACTTGTGAAGCCCTTTGTGATCTAGGAGCCAGCGTGAGCATCATCCCGCTGGAGCTATGTGTGAAGATCGGACTTGGAGAGCCCAAGCCGGTCAAGATTCGACTTTATATGGCGGATCGCTCCATCACCCATCCCGTGGGCATCTTGGAGGACGTTCCGGTCAAGTTAGGTAACTTCTATCTACCTATAGATTTTGTTGTACTTGACATTCCCGCAGATTATCCTGTTCCTATTATTCTCGGGAGGCCATTTCTAGCAACTTCGGGTTGCAACGTGGATTGCAAGAACGCCAAGTTGAAATTCAACATCGGTGGCAATGAGGTGGAGTTCGCACTACTTGCAGCCATGAAAGGGGAGCAGCTGAGTGATGATATCTTCAACATCTATGATGAAGAAGAATCAAGAGAATTGGTGAGCTCTATCCTTACTAACGATCCACTCGAAAGAGTTATTAGCTTCAGTTTAATAAAGGAAGGTATAGATGCTTCTTGTGATGCAGATATACGGAGCTTAAAAGCACTGGAAGAAGATCCAGGAGCTAAAACTGAGAAGCTAATCCAGGAGACGAAGATCTCCAGTTTTGGTTCCAGTTGCAGTACCTCGACCGAGGCACTTCCTTGACTGAGCGAGGCGACTGAAGAACATCTCGGTCAACGCCTCTGCGCCTCGACCAAGGTCGATGGCGAGACGATTTCAACTGAGACTTCCGAAAGTCTAGTTTCTGAATCCATTCCACTGGAAGGAGGAAGCAAGGATCCCCCTCAGAAAACACCCCCAGTTGTGGAGCTTAAACAACTCCCTAGTCACTTGAGGTATGTCTTTCTTGGACCGGATTCTACTTATCCCGTTATTGTTAGTACTTTCCTTTCCGAATCTGAATTGTCTAAGTTAATGCATGTCCTGAGAAAGCATCAAAAGGCTATAGGTTATACCACGGATGATCTTATTGGCATTAAACCTTCTTTCTGCATGCATAGAATTCTAATGGAGGACAATCATAAGACTTCACGGGAACCTCAAAGACGGTTAAATCCGATCATGAAAGAGG
This sequence comes from Fagopyrum esculentum, assembly GCA_033239045.1. Taxonomy (NCBI): domain Eukaryota; kingdom Viridiplantae; phylum Streptophyta; class Magnoliopsida; order Caryophyllales; family Polygonaceae; genus Fagopyrum; species Fagopyrum esculentum. The sequence goes on along the minus strand of BSUD01000004.1, from coordinate 27,844,885 downwards.
TTGTGAAGAAGGAAATTCTTAAGTTGTTGGATGCAGGTATCATTTACCCTATCTCGGACAACAAGTGGGTTAGCCCGGTGCATGTAGTTCCGAAGAAAGGAGGGATGACCGTTGTGACAAATAAGAGCAACGAGTTGATCCCAACTAGGACCGTTACGGGCTGGAGGGTTTGCATCGATTATAGGAAGCTGAACACGGCCACACGGAAGGACCATTTTCCACTTCCCTTCATTGATCAAATGCTCGAGCGGTTGGCCCAGCATTCACACTTTTGCTACTTAGACGGTTATAGTGGATTCTTCCAGATTCCTATCCATCTGGATGATCAGGAGAAGACCACTTTCACTTGTCCATGGGGGACATTTGCTTATAGGAGGATGTCATTCGGATTGTGCAATGCACCCGCTACCTTCCAGCGATGCATGATGGCTATCTTCTCCGAGTACATAGAGGAGATCATGGAGGTATTTATGGATGATTTTTCTGTATATGGTTCCTCTTTTGATGATTGCTTATCTAACCTTTCGCTAGTGCTTAAAAGATGTGAAGACACTAATCTTGTTTTGAATTGGGAGAAGTGTCATTTTATGGTTAGTGAAGGCATTGTGCTAGGACACCTCGTTTCTAATCGAGGCATTGAGGTCGATCGCGCTAAGATCGAGACTATTGAGAAACTCCCTCCCCCTTGTTCTGTTAAAGGTGTGAGGAGTTTTCTCGGGCATGCAGGTTTCTACAGGAGATTCATCAAGGACTTCTCTAAGATTTCTAAACCTTTAACTAACCTCTTGAATAAAGATGTTGTTTTTGAGTTTTCGCAGGAGTGTCTTGATGCTTTTTACAGGATTAAGGAAGCGTTGATCTCCGCTCCTATTATCCAGCCTCCAGATTGGACCTTGCCCTTTGAGATCATGTGCGATGCTAGTGATGTAGCCGTAGGAGCGGTGCTTGGACAAAAGAAGGATGGACGGACCACCGCCATCTACTATGCTAGCAAGACGCTAGATGTAGCACAACCCAACTACGCTACCACCGAGAAGGAGTTATTGGCGGTTGTATACGCTTTCGAGAAGTTTCGTTCCTATTTAGTAGGGGCGAAAGTCATTGTCTACACCGACCATGCAGCCATTCGCTACTTGTTGGCTAAGAAAGATGCCAAGCCACGCCTTATTCGATGGATTCTCTTGCTTCAAGAGTTTGATCTAGAAATCCGCGATAAGAAGGGATCCGAAAATTCTGTTGCAGATCACCTCAGCCGGCTACCTGCATCTTCACGTGAGAAGGACGATCCACCCATAGATGATTCATTCCCCGATGAGCATTTACACTTGTTGGAGCGTTTGATTGGCTTACTTACTTCACCCCACGATGGAGGTGAAGTATGGGGTGAGGACACCTACCATCACGTTTGAGACGCACTATGGTCCAGCTAGCGACCTTAAACCAAGCGCTTCTTGGGAGGCAACCCAAGGTATTGCTTTCTTTTCCCTTTTTCTAGTCTAGCTTAGATAGTTTTTGCTTTTGCTTTGCTTTGTTTTTGGCGTTCTAGACAGACAACAGGAGACATCTAAGGAAGGAGCATAACTGGAAGGATAGAAGTTCGAGAATTTGAGAAGACGAAGTTTGACTGAGGCATTTCGGTTGCTACCAGAGCACCTCGACCGAGATGATTCTTGAGCAACCGAGGCGACTAGGGTTTTCTGAAGAGCCACCTCGGTCCGTACCACCTCGGTCCAGTCGAGACCATCTCGACCGAGGTGACAGAAGTTTCAGAAAAGGGTATAAAAGGGGGATTTATTTTCTCTCTCTTCACTTTCACCCCTCCTCGACCGCGGCGACAATTCACCTCGCCTCCTTCGATTCTCGCTCGTTTTCGACTATTTCTGTCTCCAAACTACGATTGAAGGATAGAGGATCGTGTTGCAAGTACATATCTGCTATAAATCAAACCGATTCGGCCGAAACGAGGTAAAACGAACCGAAACCCTAACCTCTCCGTTTCGCTTCGATTTGGGCTTTGGTTGCCCCTGCATTTGTTGAAGAAAAGCTTAAGTACCCCATAGGAAGCAGTTGTAGTAATTTTGGGGGAAAAGAACTGAATTTTCTGAGGAAATTGAGATCCAGTTTTTCGCTTCGGTCCAGTCGAGCTGTGCCTCGGCCGAGGTGTTCTTGAGTGTTGTCAGTCGACCGAGGTGACCTGACAGTAGCTGAGTTGAAAATGAGTTCTGAGCGACGCCTCGTCCTTAGGGATAGATCCTCACCTTCCCCTTCTTCCTTTTCTTCCCGACCTTACCGCCCGGTGATCCATGAGCGACACCGGATAGATTATGAGCGTATTTCTGGCCGTCCAGTGATTGCACCACGCTTCCTAGACGTGTCTGCTTTTGATTGCCACCAGGTAGACGGAGACCTTAGGAGGATGATTTCTACAGTTGGGCTGGATCGGTTTACTGAGATCCGAGCCCCAGCCTACTTGGAGCCGACTCTAGAGTTCATTAGCTCCTTCACCTACCTTGCCACAGAGCAGTTTGTGAAGTACCGGTTGATGAACCGGAACTTCTTAGTGCCACTCGAGTATTGGAGAGATATTTTCGGCTTTCCGAAGCCCACCGCCGTTGACTTCCCATCCCGATCAGTAGCTAGGGAGTTCTGGGGGCAGATTGCCCATATTGTTGAGCACGCAGATAGATGGCGCCCTGGAGATTCCAGGGAGAAGGTCATCTTCCATTTAGCCTTTAGGTTAGCCCACCGGATCTTTAGCGAGACACTTCTGGCGCGTACTGAGACGCCCCAAAAGATCCGACAGGGAGAGCTTTTCAGTTTATACTGCATGGTTACTGGAGGTATCCTAGACTTTGGCTTGATGTTGGCAGAGGATCTGCACAAGATCAAGGCCAAGGCGAAGGGAGACATCTGTTGCGGAGGGCTTGTCACCCATATAGCTAGCTATCAGGACATGGATCTCAGTGCTTGCACGATGGTGGCGGCTCCGAAGCCGCTTGGATTATAGGATATGATCACTCGGCGGATTCTAGTTCCCCGAGGTCTGACTACTCCGTACGTGGCTATGCCGTGGGAGCTGACTGCGCCACAAGGGATTAGGTGGTCTGCCCAATTTTCTGTTTACGACCCTCACTATTGGCAGACCGCTTGGGCTCCACTGATGGAGGATTACAGAGAGGCAGCAGCTGCCCCAGCTGAGGAGGAGGAGGCTGATGATGAGGAGACAGTTGATGAGAGAGAGGGTGGAGTCCCGATGGATACAGGGACATATACTGCAGGGACGAGCGCACCTCCAGTCATAAATCTGGATGAGGAGGACACTGACCCTGCACCTGCTACTTCTCCACTGAGACCCGCTAGGCGTAGGACACGCCGACACAGGGATCCAGATGCTCACAGACGGATCGATGACCTGACGGATCAGGTTATTGATTCATATGCTGCTTTGTCACTGGATATCTGCGAGATGCAGGAGCGGCAACACTACCAGCACATGATGGCCCAGATTCAGTTTGAGCACATCATGGGCTATCTGTTCGACCCGACCCAATATCCGTACGTGCCACCACCACCACCGGATCGTGACTACTGAGAGCTGCAGGATTTTCTTTATTATTTTTTATGCAGTTCAGCTTATTATCCGGTGAGTACTTTTATCCTTTAGACTTATTTTGACCCACTGGGACAGTGTGTCCCAAGTATGGGGTATTTGATGTATTATTTGACTTTGATGTATGACTCACTTGATCGGATATTTGATATTTTATGCTTCAGTTGCTTCTACATGTTTATCTGAGATTGCATGCATACTTACAGGTTATTTGATTAAGAAAAACGTCGAAACTGAATGAAAATGGTTTTTAAAAAATTTTTTGTACCTCGACCGGGGCAGTTCTGGCCGAACGAGGTGTTTCACCTCGGTTGACCTAAGAACACCTCGACCGAGGTGGGTTAACTGAGAGTTTTCGAAAACGATTTTTGTGTTACTTATCTGGATATGATCTCAGTGAAGATCTTGTTTACTGACTGGTTTTAAATTCTTTATGTGTTTGAAAGGTTTTATAATATGTTTAAGTTGCTAAATGTTTTGTTTGAAATTATTGGCATGTTTAATACTTTGTTTTTATCTAAATTATGTTGAATTTGAAGGTTGACACCACATTATGAGTTCTCTCACTTTCTTCCTGGAAAGACCAAGGCAATTCATTCTTCTCTCTTCTTCTTCTTGATCATGCTTAGCCCCTCATATACATTTTGCCTCCCTTTACCTATCCGGGAATTTGGAAGCAAGAGAAGTGGTGCAAGCGAGTGAAGTAGAGTTGAGAAGTTGGCTGGAAGTGAAAGTGTTTGAAAGTAATCTTAGGTTTGGGGAAGTCAATCATGAAGATGAGTAACTCGGCACCATTCACATAGCCGGGTGTTTGTGTCTTGCCAAAGTCGGATTGAGCGATATTCCTAACGGGTCATGGTATGTGCATCAAGGGTTTGATGCATCTCGAGAAATTGATGATTGCTGATTTCCTAGGCTTTGGTTATTGTGCACCTCTGTCCATGCATCCCAAAAAGTAAAGTAAAAAGAAAAAGTGCGAAATAAGCAAAGCTTATTAATGGAAGATGTTGCAAGTCAAAGTGAAAGTGAAGTTCATCCTTTTCCTGGATTCTAGCACCACGTTACCTTACATACATCCCTACCCTACACGTTTCTTGACCTTTCTTTTGGGAAGCCCTTGAGACCTTGAGCTTGTTGATTGACTTAGTGGTTTAAACTGGATTATACATGATTAATTTTGATAATTATGACTTATTATGCATTCTATGATTTTATGCAAAGATGAACAACTTTCCTATATTTATAAAATGTTTTGATCATGTTTTGATTTTAAATTCCATGAAGTATCCTCTTAGAGTGATCTATGATTGTTGCACACCTTAAAAATGTTTTTTGAAAGACTTTTCATTGATTTTCTTGACTTATAATCCATTCTATCTTGTCTCTTATATGCGGAACTTGCTTGGGGACAAGCAAGGACTAAGTATGGGGTATTTTGATAGCATGAATTATAGTCTATATTTTGGGGTTTGTTTAGACGTTTTATCTTTCATAATCTGCATGTTTGTATATTATGTGAGTATATTACCATTTCATCTACCTTTGCGGGAATTGAGGTCTACACCTAGTTTTGTTGTAATCGTAGGTAAAATGGCATGTTTTGCATCAAAAAGGAGCAAAAGGAGCTATGGAGTCATTGGAGCTACATTGAGGAATATGAGGAACCATCCAGGAAGCATACCCATGGATTAAAGATTCACTTTGGACCAGTTTTGAGAGATTTCACATTCAGTTGTGACTCACCTCGGTTGACCACAGATTCATCTCGACCGAGGTGATCCAAGGAAGTCGACTCGACCGAGGCGAACACCTAGGACGCGGCGAGAATATTTTATTCTTGGCTGAGATCTTTTAAATTTGGAAAGAAGATCTTATATTTTTGGGCTTGGCTCCTGGAAGGAAGAAGATATTATAGATCTTATATTTTACCTATTTTTATGGGAAGAGATCTTTCTAAGATATTTTATCTTTGGAGGGTTATTTTCCTATAAAAAGGGTTGGATTTCCACAAATCCAACATCATGCTATACCATCGATCAGGGTTTATACGCAGCAGCAGCCATACTCCAGTTGGGAGATTTGAAGAACCTTTTTGAAGGTTGAAGGAAGATTGAAGATTGTAGCTTTTATAGCTTTTGGAGGGTTTTGTAAGATTGTCTTTGATTCCCTTCCTTGTTGTCTTCTCTTGTTGGATTTATATCCAAGGAACGCTTTTGTTGTGATATTTGATTCAGTTATTGAAGTCTTTTCATTGAATTCTTCTTGTTCAAATATTCACCTTCTTCCCATATATTTGATTAATACTTTCATAATGATGATGAGTGGCTAATTTCCTTGTGTGATTCTAGGGTGATTGGCTGAAGGTTGTGGGAAAAACAATGATAGAATAATCTTAGATTCCTGTAGGACCCTGAAAGTTCGAGTCTTTAACCTTAACCCTAAGCATCTCGTTCAGTTGATGAACATCTCGGCCGGGGTGGAATTTGGCTGACCGAGGTGACTTATCCGATCCTAAACTGAGAGTTAAGTGTTAGAGTTTGCCAAATCCTATTCTTATTACACCTTTCCTGGTTCAATGCAAGCTTAGGATGAGACTTACCCGGTAATTCCTTAGCTTGTGTACCAACGATCATAAGTGTAGGTAATAAAGGTTTATCCTTTATTGGGGTTTGAGTGTGCTTCCATCCCATCTTTGTGAGTTAGCCTGAGACTTACCCGGTAAAGGTTGATTCTATTCCCTTAGATGGTGTGTTAGTTCGAGGTTATAGTTCTTTATCTTGATTCCTTGAGACTTACCCGGTAATAGGAGTTACGGTTTAGGATTAGTGAGTAGTGAGACTTACCCAGTGATCTATTCCACTTTAGTAACACCTTCCCCATGCAAAAACCTTAGCTTTGTCCGCTTATCTTTAGATCTTGAGTTGGAACCATAACTAAACGCCTTAATACCTAGAATTGCATGTTTTTTTTATTGACATCTTATTCATCTTTGATTGTGATAATTGCTCTTGTGGTTAGTATTTACATAAGCATACCGTGATTGGGCTTTGTTTCACTAAGTCCCTGTGATCGACCCCTGGAATTCCTTGCTTTTACTACGATTGACCCGTACACTGCGGGTTCGCATCCTTGTTTTAAGCTTACGTCTAGGGTTATAAATTTAAAGCTTGCACACACCGTTTGGAGCGAACAGAAGCCTTGTTTGAGCTTTCAAAATTATGTAAGGAGTTGCAAACTTTGAAAAACCTACCTATTGTCTCATTACGAAGCGATCATGGTAGAGAATTTGATCAACTAAAGTTTGATTTGTTTTGTGAAAAATATGGTATTTCACACAACTTTTTTGCTCCTAGAACTCCTCAACAAAACGTGGTTGTGGAACGTAAGAACTACACCCTAGAGGATATGTCTAGAACCATGCTTTTAGAAAATAGTTTGCCAAACAGTTTTTGGGCTGAAGCAATTAATAATCCTAACTACATATTGATAGCATGTATTATAGTCTATATTTTGGGATTGGTTTGGACGTTTTATCTTCATAAATCTGCATGTATGGATGTATATTCGATCATTATGTTGTTTTGTTTACCTTTGCAAGAATCGAGGTCTACACCTAGTTTCGTTGTGATTGTAGGGAAAAAAGCACGTTTTGGAACGTTTTGGAGCTAAAGGAGCTAAGGAGTCATTGGAGCTACATTATGGAGCATTGAGGAGCTACAAGAAAGGCTCAGGAACCATGAAAATGAGATGGAAGATTGAGTTTGGATCAGATTAGAGAGATTTATACTCAGTTGAGATTCACCTCGGTTGGATACAATACCACCTCGACCGAGGTGATTTGCAGGACAGGCTAGACCGAGGCAAATAATATAACGGCCACGAGATCTTTATTTTTGGCTGAGATCTTATATTTTTGGAAAGAGAATTTCCTATATTTTAGGATGGATTTCTGGAAGGAAGCATATCTTTTTGGCTAATTTATTTTGGAAGATTGGACGATATTTTAAGAAAGGAAATTGCCTCTAAAGATATTTTATCTTAGGAAGGTGATTCTCCTATATAAAGAGGTGTATATTCTGGAGAGAAATTGTCTTGGAATCAGGGAGATCGTGGAGCTGTAGTTCTCCAAAGTTTGGAAGGTTGAGGATCAAGGAAGGAAGGAAGGTTGAAGGCTTTGAAGGAAGTTGTAAGATTTTCTTAGTTTGGATATTGGTTTGTTGTCTTTCTTTTGTGATTGAGGAACACAGTTTGATTGTTTGTTTGATTGAGTTATTGAGACCTTTGTGGTAAGATTTTCTTGTTCGAATATTGATTCATTTCTTATATATTTGATTATCGTTATCATGATGATTGTTGGCTAAGTTCTTTATGTGATTCTAGGATGATTGGCTGAAGGTTGTGGGAAAGACGATGAAAGAATGAGCCTTTATCCCAGTGGACCCTGAAAGCTCGAGCCTTTACCTTAACCGACGAACACCTCAGTCAGTCGTAGAACATCTCGACCGAGATGGGATACTAACTGAGTGAGGCGAGCCCTTTCCTGATCCTTCTCTTAGTTGAGGTTTCAGTTTGCCAAATCCTATCCTTTGTATACCTTTTCTGGTTCAACGCAAGCCTAGGATGAGACTTACCCGGTGGTTCCTTTGTTTGTATACCCAAGATCATGAGTGCAGGTAACTAAGGTTTATCCTTTATTGGGGCTTGAGTGTGTCTTCATCCCATCTTTGAGAGTTAGCCTGAGAGTTACCCGGTAAAAGTTGATTTTATTCCCTTGGGTGGTGTGTTGGTTTGATATTATAGTTCCCTTCCTTAGTACCTTGAGACTTACCTGGTGAGAGGATCTTTGGTTTGGGATAGTGAATAGTGAGACTTACCCGGTGATCTATTCCAACCTTAGAAACACCTTCCCTTTGCAAACCTCAGCTTTGTCCACGTTATCTTTTGAGATCTTGAGTCAGAACCACAACTGGATGCTTTTATCTCTAGAATCCGCCTTTTCTTTACCTGGTTATTACATCATATTTGATATCTTTGCTTTGTTGCTTGTTTTTGATTGACAACCTGAATTACCGATCTTTGTTTCACCATAATCGTTGTGTTCGACCCTGGAATTCTTGCTTTATATTACAATCGATCCGTACACTATGGGTTCGCTTATTTGCAATTATTCTTGATATAAATTTTAAAGCTTGCACATACTTTTTGGAGCGAACAAGTTTTTGGCGCCGTTGCCGGGGACTTGGTCAAGACCAAGTTCGGTTTCGGTTGTCTTTTGGGGCTATTGCCCTCGTTGCTATTGATTACTTTACTTGAGTGATTTCGCAGGATATTTCCTTAGGTTTATGCAAAGAACTCGTGCTGGAAAGGAAATCGTTCTTTACAATCCCGAACCAGAGAAGACATACAAAAGAAGATTGAAAGAAGCTAAGATGGCCGATCAAGATAATCGAGATCTTGAAGCAGAATTGAAGGAGGCATTGGAACAACTTCGCCTCAGTAAAGAAAAATTGCAACGAGAGAGAGAGACGAGACTCGTGCAAGAACTGAAGGGATTGAAGCTGATATGGCTGCTCTACGAGCTCAATTCTTACCTCGACCGGTCCTAGTTGCTCGACCGAGGCAGGAGCCAGCCCTATTTGCACCGGCCGAGATACACCCACCACCTCAGATACCGGCCATGGTAGACCGAGTTGATCTTGTTGCTGGAGTTCCGCAAACCCTAGGTCAGAGGATGGAGCCGAATCAGCAAGTACGGCGTCCAAGAGTCAATCTAGGAGATCCAGCTGAGCATGATTATAAACTTCGACCTCAAGTTCTAACCATGATTCGACAATATTAATTTGGAGGTTTGGAGAGAGAATCTCCACATCAGCATTTACAATATTATGAGATTCTGATGGAGACTTTGAGACCATCAAGAGTGGAGAATAACAATTACAAGTTGAGGCCTTTCTACTTCTCATTGAAATACAAGGCGCTTGCTTGGTATCAATCTCTTCAAGCTGGAAAAATCAACACATGGGAAGAGATGACTACGGAGTTTCTTACTAAGTTCTTTCCCCCATCAAAGACCGCTGAATTGAGGGGTACGATTAATGCTTTTATTATGATAGACAAAAAAATTTTGTTCAAGTCATGGGAAAGGTTCAAGGACCTTTTGTTGGATTGCCCTCATCATGGGATTCCAAAGATCGAGTTGCTGGAGATATACTTCAAGGGTTTGGATGGAGACACTCAATTCAAACTTAAATTACTTTCCGCCGGCACTTTCATGGATATGCCGATAGATGAAGCTTGGGATTTCATAGAAAAGCAAGCTTTACACATGGAGAAATATTCCCATCAAAGGGTTGAAGATGGAGCAAGGCGAGTTAGCATTCCAGATACAACATTGAATACTGCTCAACTCACCTCGCTCAACAATGAAGTCAAGGCATTGAAGGAGCTTTTAGTAGCTCAAACTAAGAAGGAGCAAGATGCCAGGTATGTAGGAAGAGGAAATTATCAAGGATCGCGGAACAACAACAATTACAACAACAACGACAACAACAACAACAACAAGAATTTCAACAACAATTGGAGATCAAATCAACAAAATCCCGGTAACTCTTATTCTCATGCTGAAAATGCTCTTAACACCCCTTTCTCTTCTTCTTCTACTCCATTGAAAAGCCAGGAGCCGTTATCAAGCTCGTCCTAACCACCTAAGAAACCGGATGCTATGTTGGAGGCAATATTGATCAACCTCAACGCTGTGGAGACTTCTATGAACTCATTTTCGAAGGTACAAAAAGCCTTAGAACAACAATTTTTCAACAAGGATAATGAAGCGCCAAGGGATCCTGGAAAACTTCGAGGAAGGATAGAGAACAACCCAAAAGGGCAAGTCATGGCTATCACAACACGTAGTGGGTTGAAGACTGCAGATCCAATATCTCGGTCTGACCACGATCAGACGAGGAACACCTCGGTCGAGGTGCCAACCGAGATGGCCAAAAAGCAAAAGAAAAAGCTGAAGTTTATGTTCCACCACCTGCTTATAAACCACCACTTCCTTTCCCTCAGTCAAGCGCACTGCACATCTAGACAAGCACTTTGGTAAGTTTCTTGACCTTATGAATAAGCTACATATTAACATCCCTTTCATTGATGTTATCCTAGGGATGCCCGCCTATGGGAAGTTTCTGAAAGAGATCTTGTCAAGGAAGAGAAAGCTGGAAGACTTTGGCGAAGTAAGGATGACCTCTAGATCTTCGGAGCTCATTCAAATCATGAAGGAGAAGATGCCACCTAAGTTGAGAGATCCCGGTTTGTTTTTTCATTCTCATCGAAGTTGGGATGTGACTTATGATGAACTTTGTGATCTAGGAGCTAGTGTGAGCATCATTCCTCTAGAAATTTGTGAGAAAGTCGGCCTTGGAGATCCCAAGCCCGTGAAGATGACGTTATACATGGCAGATCGCTCCAATACCCGTCCCGTTGGTATCTTGGAAGACGTTCCCATCAAGTTAGGTAACTTCTATATACCCATAGACTTTGTTGTATTGGACATTCCCGCAGATTATCCCATTCCTATAATTCTGGGAAGACTATTTCTAGCAACATCGGGTTAAAACGCTGATTGTAAGAACGCCAAGTTGAAGTTTAACATTGGTGGCGATCATGTGGAGTTTGCACAATTGACTGCAATGAAGGGAGAGCCTTTGGAAGATGACATTTTCAACATCTATGATGAAGAAGATTCTCGAGAATTGGTGAGCTCTATCCTTATTAAAGATCCTCTTGAGAAAGTTTTGCGTTTTAGTATGATGCAGGAAGGTATAGATGTCTTGTGTGATGAAAATGTGCGAAGCTTAGAAACATTGGAAGCAGATCCAGGAGCTAGATTTGATAAACTGATTCTGGAGAAGAAAAGCACATTAGGTTTCGGTCCCAATTTCAGTACCTCGACCGAGACACTTTCCGGAGCAAGCGAGGTGATCTTATCTGAAGAACACCTCGGTCACCCATCTCGGACCACGACTGAAACAACAAGCGAGATGATGTCAACTGAGACTTACGTTAGTCCAGTACTTCGTTCTAAGTCCTCTTCGCTAGAGAGAGAAGGTACAGATCCATCTCAAAAAGCACCCCCTGTCTTAGAACTAAAACCACTCCCGACTCACTTGAGCTATGCTTTCCTTGGCCCGGATTCTACTTATCCCGTTATTGTTAGTGCTTCTCTTTCTGAACATGAATTGTCTAAGTTGATGCATGTACTGAGGAAACATAGAAAGGCTTTGGATTACATTATTGATAATCTTGTTGGTATTAAGCCTTCTCTTTGTATGTATAAGATACTAATGGAAGACGATCATAAGACTTCACGGGAACCTCAAAGACGGTTAAATCCAATCATGAAAGAGGTTGTGAAGAAGGAGATTCTTAAGTTGTTAGATACATGTATCATATTTCCCATATCGGATAGCAAATGGGTAAGTCCGGTGCACGTAGTTCCGAAGAAGGGAGGGGTGACCGTTGTGACAAACAAGAACAACGAGTTGATTCTACTAGGACCTTTACGGGATGGAGGATGTGCATTGACTATAGGAAACTGAACGTGGCCACTCGAAAGGACCATTTCCCTCTTCTATTCATCGACCAAAGGCTCGAATGGTTAGTACAACACTCCCATTTTTTCCATTTAGATGGTTATAGTGGCTTTTTTCAGATTCCTATCCATCTGGATGATCAAGAGAAGACCAATTTCACTTGTCTATGGGGAACATTCGCTTATCGAAGGATGCCATTCGGATTGCGTAACGCACCTGCTACTTTTCAGCGTTGTATGATGGCTATCTTTTCCGAGTATATTGAGGAGATCATGGAGGTATTTATGGATGACTTTTCGGTATATGATTCCTCTTTTGATAATTGTTTGGCTAACCTTTCTCTAGTGTTACTACGCCACCACCGAAAAGGAGCTTTTTGCATTTGTTTATGCATTTGAGAAGTTTCTCTCTTACTTAGTGGGAGTAAAAGTTATTATTTACACTGAACATGCAGCTATTCGTTACTTGCTGGCTAATAAAGATGCAAAGCCGCGCCTTATTCGGTGGATTCTACTGCTTCAAGAGTTTGACCTAGAGATTCGCGATAAGAAGGGATCCGATAATTCTGTGGCGGATCACCTCAGCCGGCTACCACCTATCTCGCTCGAGAAGGATGACCTACCCATTGATGATTCGTTTTGTTTCTCCCCATGATGAAGATGAAGTATGGGGTGAGGACACCTTACACCTTGTTTGAAGATGGCGTACGGTCTAGCTAGCTACCTTAAACCAAGCGCTTCTTGGGAGACAACCCAAGGTATTGCTTTCTTTTCCCTTTTCTAGTTTAGTTAAATAGTTTGCTTCGTGTTTTTGCGTTCTCCTAGACAGGAATCGGGTACTCCCTAAGAAGAAATTACAACTCAGGAGCTACATGGAAGGACATAAGTTCGAGAAATATAGAAGACGGAGTTTGACTGAGACACATCTCGGGTGCTATCAGAGGACCTCGACCGATATTTTCTCCGTCAACCGAGGCCACTAGGTCTGACATCCACTCTGACACCTCGGTCCTCTCAGGAACATCTCGACCGAGGTGTAATCAAATTCAGCGAGGGGTATTAAAGGTGCGGCGAGGAAGCAAGAGAATCAGTTTCCAAGCAACAAACAACACAACAAACGCTTCGAATCTGCAGATTTAGGGGATGATACAGCTAGAGACGAAGCTAAGAAGGAAGAGGAGGATGATGATGATTATGAAGGTGCTATGGACACTGGTACTGATACCGGCGGACCTAGTATTCCCACCGTTGACTTTGACGACGAGGCCACGGAGGATGAGAGGGAGGAACCTGCACCACCACCACCGCCTCAACGACGATCCCGCCGCCGTAGAGATCCCAAGGCACATCAACGGATCGATGACCTTACAGAGCAGATGATCGATTCTTACGCCGCCATGACAATTGATATCACCCATCGCTTCGATGATCAGCGTAGATCCATGGAGGGATGGTTGTACCGGATGGAGGAGAGCCAACATTTCCAGCGTCGGATGCAGGAGATACAGTTCCAACAGATGATGGGCTATCCATTCGATCCTTCCCAGCATCCCACCATTCCACCACCACCACTGCCAGCTGACGAGGATTGAGAGCTTCATAGATTTATTTTCTACCTTTATTATGCAATTCAACTAGGTCCGGTGAGTACTCTGTTCCTTCAGACTTATATTTGACCCATTGGGACAATGTGTCCCAAGTATGGGGTATTGATGTATTATGTGACTTATGTGTATGACTTGTATGACTCTTTCAATCTTTGATCTTATTTGGCTCTATGTGCTTATCTGTCATTACATGCATACATACAGGTTTCGATTTGAGAAAAACGTTAAAAACCTGTTTGAAAATTTTTTTAGCTCGACCGAGATGTTCTTGACAAAACGAGGTCGTGAAAACCGAGGCACATCTCGGTTGAACACCACAGAAACTGTCAGGACACCTCGATCGAGATGGGTTTTTAACTGAAAGATTTTCAAAACGTTTTGTGCTTCTATTCTGGATATGACCTCGATGAAGATTTTGTTTGCAGATTGGTTTTCAAATCTTTATATGCTCGAAAGGTTTTATAACATGTTTAAGTTGCTAAATGCGTTGTTTGAAATTCTAGCATGTTTAGTACTTTGTTTTTATCAAAATTATGTTGGATTTGAAGGTTGATACCACATTATGAGTTCTCTCACATTCTTCCTGGGATGACTAAGGCACTTCATTCTCTTCTTCTTCTTCTTCTTGACCATGCTTTATCCCCTTATATACATATTTGCCTCCCTTAACCTATCCGGGAATTTGGATGCATTTGACGAAAAGCGTGTGAAGTGAAGTTGAGATCTTGGCTGAAAGTGTTAGAATGAAACAAATTAGTTTTGGGGACGTTGATCTTGATGATGAGTAACTCGGCACCATTCACATAGCCGGGTGTTTGTGTCTTTCCAAAGTCGGATTGATCGATAGTCCTAACGGGTCATGGTATGTGCATCAATGGTTTGAGGCATCTCAATAAATTGATGATTGTTTATCTCCTAGGCTTCGGTTATTGTGGACCGCTGTCTATGTTCCCAAAAAGTAAAAATAAGCAAAGCTTATTGGTGGAGGATGATGTGATTCAAAGAAAGTAAAGTAAGATCCTATTCCCGGATTCTAGTACCACATTACCCTATTTACATCCCCCTTGACACGTTTCTTGACCTCTTTTGGAAGCCCTTGAGACCTCGAGTATGTTGATTGACTTGGTGGATTATACATGATTGATTTCGATAAATATGATTTATTATGCATTCTATGATTTTATGCAAAGATGAACAACTTTCTTATATTTATAAAATGTTTTGATCATGTCTTGATTTTATTTGTCATGAAGCATTCTCTTAGGTGATCTATGAATGGAGCACACCACCAAAAGGTTTTGAAATGTTTTTCATTGATCTTTTTGATGACTTATAATCCATTCTATCTTGTATCTAAGATTTGGATCTTGCTTGGGGACAAGCAAGGGACAAGTATGGGGTATTTTGATAGCATGTATTATAGTCTATATTTTGGGATTGGTTTGGACGTCTTATCTTCATAAATCTGCATGTATGGATGTATATTCTTTGATCATTATGTTTTTTGTTTACCTTTGCAAGAATCGAGGTCTACACCTAGTTTCATTGTCATTGTAGGGAAAAAAGCACGTTTTGAAACGTTTTGGAGCTAAAGGAGCTAAGGAGTCATTGGAGCTACATTATGGAGCATTGAGGAGCTACAAGAAAGGCTCAGGAACCATAGAAATGAGATGGAAGATATATTTTAGATCAGATTAAAGAGATTTATACTCAGTTGAGATTCACCTCGGTTGGCTATAGTACCACCTCGACCGAGGTGATCTTCAGGACAGGCTGGACCGAGGCGAATAATATAACGGCCACGAGATCTTTATTTTTGTGTTGAGATCTTCTATTTTTGGAAAGTGAATTTCCTATATTTTAGGATGGATTTCTGGAAGGAAGCATATCTTTTTGACTGATTTATTTTGGAAGATTGGAAGATATTTTGAGAAAGGAAATTGCCTTTAAAGATATTTTATCTTAGGAAGGTGATTCTCCTATTTAAAGAGGTGTATTTTCTGGAGAGAAATTATCTCGGAATCAGGGAGATCGTGGAGATGTAGTTCTCTAGAGTTTGGAAGGAAGTTTGGAAGGTTTAAGATCAAGGAAGGAAGGAAGGTTGAAGGCTTTGAAGAAAGTTGTAAGATTTTCTTAGTTTGGATATCGGTTTGTTGTCTTTCTGATTGTTATTAAGGAACGCAGTTTGATTGTTTGTTTGATTGTTTGATTGAGTTATTGAGACCTTTGAGTTAAGGTTTTCTTGTTTGAATATTGATTTCTTTCTTATATATTTGATTATTGTTATCATGATGATTGTTGGCTAAGTTCTTTATGCAATTCTAGGGTGATTGGCTGAAGGATGTGGGAAAGACGATGAAAGTGATAGCATGAATTATAGTCTATATTTTGAGGTTTGTTTGGACGTTTTATCTTTCATAATCTGCATGTTTGTGTGTACATTATGTGATTTTATTACCATTTCATCTACCTTTGCGGGAATCGAGGTCTACACCTAGTTTTGCTGTAATTGCAGGTAAAATGGTACGTTTTGCATCAAAAAGGAGCAAAAGGAGTCATGAGTCATTTGGAGCTACATCCAGGGAGCATAGCCATGGATTAAAGATTTACTTTGGAGCAGATTCAAGAGATTTCACATTCTGTTGTGACTCACCTCGGTTGACTAGAAATTCACCTCGACCGAGGCGATCCAAAGACACCGACTCGACCGAGGCGAACACCTAGGACGCGGCGAGAATATTTTATTCTTGGATGAGATCTTTTAAATTTGGAAAGTGATCTTATATTTTTGGGCTTGGCTCCTGGAAGGAAGAAGATCTTATATTTTACCTATTTTTATGGGAAAAGATCTTTCTAGGATATCTTATCTTTGGAGGGTTATTTTTCCTATAAAAAGGGTCGGATTTCCCAAAAATCGAGAGGCCGTTATACAATCCGCCATCACCCCACTTACGCAGCAGCAGCGGCATACTCCAATTGGAGAGATTCGAAGAACCTTTTTGAAGGTTGAAGGAAGATTGAAGTCTATAGCTTTTATAGCTTTTTGGAGGGTTTTGTAAGATTGTCTTTAATTCCCTCACTTGTTGGCTTGTCTTGTTGGATTGCTATCCAAGGAACGCTTTTTGTTGTGATATTTGATTCAGTTATTGAAGTCTTTTCCTTAAATTCTTCTTTGTTCAAATATTCACCTTCTTCCCATATATTTTAATACTTTCATAATGATGATGAGTGGCTAATTTCCTTGTGTGATTCTAGGGTGATTGGCTGAAGGTTGTGGGAAAAACAATGATAGAATAATCTTAGATTCCAGTAGGATCTTGAAAGTTCGAGTCTTTAACCTTAACCCTAAGCATCTCGTTCGGTCGATGAACATCTCGGCCGGGGTGGAATTCTTCTGACCGAGGTGACTTATCCGAACCTAAATAGAAAGTTAAGTGTTAGAGTTTGCTAAATCCTGTTCTTATTACACCTCTCTGGTTCAATGCAAGCTTAGGATGAGACTTACCCGGTAATTCCTTAGTTTGTGTACCAACGATCATAAGTGTAGGTAATAAAGGTTCATCCTTTATTGGGGTTTGAGTGTGCTTCCATCCCATCTTTGTGAGTTAGCCTGAGACTTACCCGGTAAAGGTTGATTCTATTCCCTTAGATGGTGTGTTAGTTTGAGGTTATAGTTCTTTATCTTGATTCCTTGAGACTTACCCGGTAATAAGAGTTACGGTTTAGGATTAGTGAGTAGTGAGACTTACCCGGTGATCTACTCCACTTTAGTAACACCTTCCCCATGCAAAAATCTCAGCTTGTCCGCTTATCTTTAGATCTTGAGTTGGAACTACAACTAGATGCTTAAATCCCTAGAATTACATGTTTGCTTTATTGACTTCTTATTCATCTTTGATTGTGTTAATTGCTCTTTGTGGTTAGTGTTCACGAAGCTTACCGTTATTGACTTTGTTTCACCGAGTCCTTGTGATCGACCCCTGGAATTTCTTGCTTTTTACTACGATTGACCCGTACACTGCGGGTTCGCATCCTTGTTTTAAGCTTAAGTCTAGGGTTATAAATTTAAAGCTTGCACACACCGTTTGGAGCGAACAAGTTTTTGGCGCCGTTGCCGGGGACTTGGTCTAGACCGAGCCGGTACGGTTTGCTCTTGGGGCATTTGCCCCCGTGTCATCTAACCACTCTACTTGAGTGACTTTTGCAGGTTCTTTCTTAGGTATATGCGAAGAACCCGCACTGGGAAGGAAATCGTTCCTTAAGATCCCGAACCAGAAAAGACATACAAGCGACGCTTAAGAGAAGCAAAGATGGCCCAACAAGACGATCGCGATCTTGCGGCCGAATTAAAAGAGACGCTAGAGCTGCTACGTCTCAGCAAGGAAGAACTAAGGCAAGAGAAAGAAGAGAATCGCACCAGGACTGCAGCTATTGAAGCGGAAATAGCAGTCATCCAAAATCAGATTCTACAGCCACGAAGGGAAGACCCTCCTGTCGATCCTCGACCGATGCAGGATCCAGTAGTTGACCCTCGACCGAGGCAGGTTCCAGTACCAGACGCCCCGGCCGATGTACTTCCACCTCGGAGACCAGTCCGAGATGTTCTTCTTGCAGGAATCCCACAAACCCTAGGTCAAAGGATGGACCCTAATCAACAACTGAGGCGTCCAGGAGTGAACCTAGGAGATCCAGCGGACCATGACTACAAACTTCGACCGCAAGTTCTATCCATGATTCGCCAATGCCAATTCGGAGGGCTAGAGAAGGAGTCACCGCATCAACATCTTCAAAACTACGAGATCTTGATGGAAACCTTGCGACCTTCCAGAATTGAAAATAACAACTACAAGCTAAGACCTTTTTACTTTTCTTTAAAAGATAGAGCTCTTACTTGGTATCAATCTCTTCGTCCAGGAAAAATTAGCACATGGGAGGAGATGACTACGGAATTCTTGACCAAATTCTTTCCCTCCTCAAAGACCGCTGAAATGAGAGGGAAGATCAATGCTTTCATTATGAAGGACAAGGAGAGCTTGTCCAAATCTTGGGAGCGGTTCAAGGATATCCTTTTGGATTGCCCACATCATGGGATTCCAAAGATCGAGCTGTTGGAGATCTACTTCAAAGGGCTGGACGGAAACACCCAGTTCAATCTCCAACTACTCTCTGCCGGTACCTTCATGGACATGGCGATTGATGAGGCTTGGGACTTCATTGAGAAGCAAGCCTTGCACATGGAGAAATATACCCACCAAGGAGCTGAAGGTGGAGTTACAAGAGTCAACTTTCAAGAGACTCAATCCAACAACAATCAACTCACGTCTTTGAAGAATGACGTGAAGCAATTGAAGGAACTCTTGATGACTCAAACTAAGAAGGAAGAGCAAGGGCAAAGGAACAACAACAATAACGGGTACCGTAACAACAACAACGGTCCCCGAAACAACAACTACAACAACAACAACAATAGAGGGTCAAATAGCAACAATTGGAGGACGAACAATCAAAGCAACCAGAATCCTGGTAACAATTATTCTAACTCCAACTCCAATAATTCCTCTAACCCTTTCCTCTCTTCCTCTTCTTCTTCTTCTACTCCATTAAAGAGCCAAGGGCAAGGATCAAGTTCGTCTCAACCGGAAAAGAAAGACGCAGTTCTGGAGGCTATCTTGATCAAGCTTAGCGCTATGGAGAATTCTATGACTTCATTTTCGAGGGCCCAAAAGTCCTTCGAACAACAACTTGCTAATAGGGCGAATGAAGCGCCAAGAGATCCAGGGAAGCTTCCAGCAAAGACGGAAAGCAACCCTAAGGGCCAGTGCATGTCCATAACGACGAGGAGTGGACTCAAAACTGCAGATCCAGTACCTCGCTCGACGCAGACCACCTCGGTCAAGATCCAGTCGAAGAACACCTCGACCGAGATGGCAACCGAGGCGGAGCAACAGAAAGCAGGAGGGACGACAGAAACTTATATTCCACCTCCTGCATACAAACCACCACTTCCATTCCCTCAGTCCAGAGCCAGAGCACATCTAGACAAGCACTTTGGTAAGTTTCTTGACTTGATGAATAAGCTACATATTAATATTCCTTTCCTTGATGTTATTTTAGGTATGCCCGTGTATGGGAAGTTCTTAACAGAAATCTTATCAAGGAAGAGGAAGCTGGAAGATGTTGGTGAGGTTAGGATGACATCTAAATCTTCGGAGCTTATAAAGATCATGAAGGAGAAGATGCCACCTAAATTAAGAGATCCCGGCTCATTTTGCATTCCCATTCAAGTTGGGGATGTCACTTGTGAAGCCCTTTGTGATCTAGGAGCCAGCGTGAGCATCATCCCGCTGGAGCTATGCACGAAGATCGGTCTTGGAGAGCCCAAGCCGGTCAAGATTCGAATTTATATAGCGGATCGCTCCATTACCCATCCCGTGGGCATCCTGGAGGACGTTCCGGTCAAGTTAAGTAACTTCTATCTACCTATAGATTTTGTTGTACTTGACATTCCCGCAGATTATCTTGTCCCTATTATTCTCGGGAGGCCATTTCTAGCAACTTCGGGTTGCAACGTGGATTGCAAGAACGCCAAGTTGAAATTCAACGTTGGTGGCGATGAGGTGGAGTTCGCACTACTTGCAGCCATGAAAGGAGAGCAGCTAACTGATGATATCTTCAACATCTACGATGAAGAAGAATCAAGAGAATTGGTGAGCTCTATCCTTATTAACGATCCACTCGAAAGAGTTATTAGCTTCAGTTTAATGGAGGAAGGTATAGATGCTTCTTGTGATGCAGATATACGGAGCTTAAAGGCACTGGAAGAGGATCCAGGAGCTAAAACTGAGAAGCTAGTCCAGGAGACGAAGATCTCCAGTATCGGATCCAGTAGCAGTACCTCGACCGAGGCACTTTCTGGACTGAGCGAGGCGACCGAAGAACATCTCGGTCAACGCCTATGCGCCTCGACCGAGGTCGATGGCGAGAGGATGTCAACTGAGATTGCTGAGAATAACAAATTTCTTACTCCCTTCTCTAACATTCACCCACTGTTGGCGGACCATTCCATCCACCAACTTTCTGATAATAAAGGTCCTTGGTATGCTGATATTGTGAATTATCTTGTTTGCCAGGAAACACCGCCCGGATTGACGTACTCTCAAAAGAAGAGATTCTTCAAGGAAGTACGACATTACTACTGGGATGAGCCGCTGCTATTCAAGCGCGGACCGGATGGGATGCTTCGAAGATGCATTCCGGAAGATGAAGTTAATAGCGTCATAAGGCATTGTCATTCACTTCCTCGTGGAGGGCATGCTAGCACCGATAAAACATGCGCTAAGGTATTGCGTTCCGGTTTCTTTTGGCCTACATTATTTAAGGATGTGCAATCTTTTGTTGTCTCTTGTGATGCATGCCAAAGAACAGGAAATTTATCAAGGAGAAACGAGATGCCACTTAATAACATCCAAGAAGTGGAAATCTTTGATGTATGGGGTATTGACTTCATGGGACCTTTCCCATCCTCCGGAGGAAACCTCTACATTCTCCTTGCAGTTGATTACGTCTCTAGATGGGTTGAAGCCATTGCTTCTCCCACTAACGACGCCAAGGTGGTTGTGAAGTTCTTGAATAGAACTATCTTTCCACGATTTGGAACTCCACGCATCATCATTAGCGATGGAGGAACGCATTTCATCAACCAAAAGTTCAAGGCACTTCTATCGAAGTATGGGGTAACCCACAAGGTATCAACCGCTTATCACCCTCAAACTAGTGGACAGGTCGAGATCTCGAATAGAGAAATCAAGGCAATTTTGGAGAAAACCGTCTCTAGAACGAGGAAGGATTGGTCCATGAAATTGGACGATGCTCTTTGGGCGTACAGGACCGCATTCAAGACCCCCATAGGTACCACCCCTTATAATTTGGTATATGGGAAGTCCTGCCATTTGCCCGTCGAATTGGAACACAAAGCGTATTGGGCGATCAAATGGTTGAATTTCGACATCAAAGAGGCTGGTGAGAAGCGACTATTGGAACTCAACGAGCTGGAGGAGCTGCGTTTGAACGCTTACGAGAATGCCAAAATATACAAGGAAAGGACGAAGAGATGGCATGACAAGCGTATCATCCCAAAGGAGCTTAACGAAGGTGACTTAGTTCTACTCTTCAACTCCCGCCTCCGCCTTTTTCCAGGTAAGTTAAAATCTAGATGGACCGGACCTTATGTTGTGAAACATGTTTTCCCTCATGGTGCAGTTGAGATATGGGGCGAAACTAGCGGAAGCTTCAAGGTCAACGGTCATAGACTTAAGAAATAGCAACCGGAAACGCCGGTTGAGGAGGTTGCACCAATATACCTCATTTGAGACGCATCATGGTCCAGCTAGCGACCTTAAATCAAGCGCTTCTTGGGAGGTAACCCAAGGTATTGCTTTCTTTTCCCGTTTTCTAGTCTAGCTTAGATAGTATTTGTTTTTGCTTTGCTTTGCTTTGTTTTTGGCGTTCTGGACAGACAACAGGGAATATCTAAGGAAGGAGCATAACTGGAGGACAGAAGTTCGAGATTTTGAGAAGACAGAAGCATCTCGGTTACTGTCAGAGCACCTCGACCGAGTTGATTCTTGAGCAACCGAGGCGATTAGGGTTTCTGCAAAACCACCTCGATCTGTACCACCTCGGTCCGGTCGAGACCATCTCGACCGAGGTGACAGCAGATCCAAGAACAGTATAAAAGGGGGGAAAATTTATTTTTTCACTTTTTACCTTATCCAACTCGACCGCGGCGCCCTTCCCACCTCGCCTCCTCCGTTTTTGCTCATTTTCGAAGATTTCCGCTTCCAAACTGCGATTGAAGGGTAGAGGAACCTATTGCAACAACAGATCTGCAAAGAAATCGAACGAATCGACCGAAACGAGGTAAAACAAGTCGAAACCCTAACTCGTTCATTCGCTTTGATTTGGGCTTTGGTTGCCCTTGATTCTGCTGAGAAAAGGCTTAAGTACCCCATAGGAAGCAATTGTAGTGATTTTTGGGGGAAAAGAACTGAATTTCTGAGAATTGGAATCGAGACTGTTGCGCCTCGGTCCAGTCGAACTGCATCTCGACCGAGGTGATTCTTGAGGGTTGTCAGTGACCGAGGTGTTCTGACAGTATTGAGAGAAAATGAGTTCCGATCGTCGCCTAGCCCTCAGAGACAGATCCTCACCTTCCCCTTCTTCCTCTTCTTCCCGTCCTTACCGCCCGGTGATCCACGAGAGATGCCGGGTAGATTATGAGCGCATAGCTAGCCGTCCAGTTATTGCACCACGTTTTTTGGACGTGTCAGCTTTCGATTGCCTAGGGTTAGATGGTGACCTTAGGAGGATGATCGCCACTGTTGGGCTGGATCAGTTTACTGAGATCCGAGCCCCAGCCTATTTGGAGCCGACCTTAGAGTTTGTTAGCTCCTTCTCCTACCTCCCCACAGACCAGTCTGTGAAGTACCGGTTGATGAACCGGAACTTCATAGTTCCCCTAGAGGTTTGGAGAGAGATTTTCGGCTTTTCTAAGCCCACCGCCACTGATTTCCCCTCCCGATCCGTAGCTAGGGAGTTCTGGGGGCATATTGCCCATATTACCGAGCATGCAGACAGATGGCGCCCTGGAGATTCCAGGGAGAAGGTCATCTTCCACCCAGCCTTCAGACTAGCCCATAGGATATTCAGCGAGACACTTCTGGCGCGTACTGAGACGCCCCAGAAGGTCCGACAGGGCGAGCTCTTCAGCCTCTACTGTATGGTCACGGGCGGTTTCCCAGACTTTGGCTTGATCTTGGCAGAGGACCTGCACAAGATCAAGGCTAAAGCAAAGGGAGACATTTGCTGCGGAGGTCTAGTCACCCATATAGCTGCTTATCACGGGATGGACCTCAGTGTTTGTACGATGGTGGCGGCTCCGAAGCCGCTTGGATTACAGGAGATGATCACACGGAGGATTTTGGTTCCCCGTGGTTCGACCACTCCATATGTTGCTATGCCTTGGGAGCGGACTGCACCACAGGGGATCCGCTGGTCTGCACAGTTCACAGTTTTCGATCCACACTACTGGCAGACAGCTTGGGCTCCACTGATGGAGGATCATAGAGAGGCAGCAGCTGCCCCGGCTGAGGAGGAGGAGGATGACGACGACGAGGAGACGATAGACGAGAGAGATGGTGGAGTCCCGATGGATACAGGGACGGATTCTGCAGGTACGAGCGCACCGCCGATCATAGACTTGGATGATGAGGAGGATACTGAGCCTGCACCTGCTGCACCTCCCGCTAGATCTGCTAGGCGTCGGACACGCCGTCATAGAGATTCTGAGGTTCATCGCCGGATCGACGACCTGACAGATCATATGATAGACTCTTATGCTGCCCTTACTGTGGACATGCATGAGAGATTTGCTGCCCAGGACCGACACATTGACCGCTGGACTCATCAGATATTAGAGGAGCAGCACTATCAACGCAGGATGATGGAGCTACAGTTCCAGCAGACTATGGGTTATTCGTTCGACCCGGCTCAGTATCCGTACGTACCACCACCACCACCGCCGGATCAGGATTACTGAGGAGCTGCAGGATTTTCTTTATTATATTTTTATGCAGTTCAGCTATTTATCCGGTGAGTACTCTCATTTTTCAGACTTATATTGACCCACTGGGACAGTGTGTCCCAAGTATGGGGTGTTTGTACTTATTTGACTACTTGATGTATTTATTTGACTACTTTTAATGTATGACATTCTATCTTATCGGATATTTTATTTATGCTTCACTTCTGCATTAATATGATTATCCGATATTACATGCATACCTACAGGTTATTTGATTGAGAAAAACGTCGAAACCGGAAAAAAAATGGTTTTTTTAAAAAAAAAATTTTTGACCTCGACCGAGTCAGTCTTGGCCAAACGAGGCATTTCACCTCGGTTGAACCAAGAACACCTCGACCGAGGTGCGTAACAGAAAGTTTTCGAAAACGATTTTGTGCTACTTGTCTGGATATGATCTCACTGAAGATTTTGTATACTTACTGGTTTTAAATTGTTTATGTGTTTGAAAGGTTTTATAATATGTTTAAGTTGCTAAATGCTTTGTTTAAAATTATTAGCATGTTTAATGCTTTGTTTTTATCCAAATTATGTTGAATTTTGTTCGCTCCAAACGGTGTGTGCAAGCTTTAAATTTATAACCCTAGACTTAAGCTTAAAACAAGGATGCGAACCCGCAGTGTACGGGTCAATCGTAGTAAAAAGCAAGAAATTCCAGGGGTCGATCACAGGGACTCGGTGAAACAAAGTCAATACGGTAAGCTTCGTGAACACTAACCACAAGAGTAGTTAACACAATCAAAGATGAATAAGAAGTCAATAAAGCAAACATGCAATTCTAGGGATTAAAGCATCTAGTTGTGGTTCCAACTCAAGATCTAAAGATAAGCGGACAAAGCTGAGATTTTGCGTGGGGAAGGTGTTACTAAAGTGGAGTAGATCACCGGGTAAGTCTCACTACACACTGATCCTAAACCGTAACTCCTATTACCGGGTAAGTCTCAAGGAATTAAGATAAAGAACTAGAACCTCAAACTAACACACCATCTAAGGGAATAGAATCAACCTTTACCGGGTAAGTCTCAGGCTAACTCACAAAGATGGGATGGAAGCAAACTCAAACCCCAATAAAGGATAAACCTTTATTACCTACACTTATGATCGTTGGTACACAAACTAAGGAATTACCGGGTAAGTCTCATCCTAGGCTTGCATTGAACCAGAAAGGTGTAATAAGAATAGGATTTGGCAAACTCTAACACTTAACTCTCAGTTTCGGATCAGATAAGTCACCTCGGTCAGCCAAATTCCACCCCGGCCGAGATGTTCATCGACTGAACGAGATGCTTAGGGTTAAGGTTAAAGACTCGAACTTTCAGGATCCTACTGGAATCTAAGATTATTCTATCATTGTTTTTCCCACAACCTTCAGCCAATCACCCTAGAATTACACAAGGAAATTAGCCGCTCATCATCATAATGAAAGTATTAAAATATATGGGAAGAAAGTGAATATTTGAACAAAGAAGAGTTTAAGGAAAAGACTTCGATAACTGAATCAAATATCACAACAAAAGCGTTCCTTGGATAGCAATCCAAAAAGATTAGACAACCAATGAGGGAATTTAAGACAATCTTACAAAACCCTCCAAAAAGCTATAAAAGCTATAGACTTCAATCTTCCTTCAACCTTCAAAAAGGTTCTTCGAAACTCTCCACTGGAGTATGCTGCTGCTGCGTATGCGGGATCTTCTCGTAAGCAAGCTTTTGCGCTGATAGCGGTCCCCGGAATTATGGGAATTCCAACCCTTTTTATAGGAAAATAACTCTCCAACGATAATAAATCTTAAAAAGATATCTTCCCATAAAAATAGGTAAAATATATGATTCTGCATATCTCCTTCCTTCCAGAAGCCAAGCCCAAGAATATAAGATCACTTTCCAAATCTAAAAAGATCTCATCCAAGAATAAAATATTCTCGCCGCGTCCTAGGTGTTCGCCTCGGTCGAGTCGGCGTCTCTGGATCACCTCGGTCGAGATGAATCTCTGGTCAACCGAGGTGAGTCACAACTGAATGTGAAATCTCTCAAAACTGGTCCAAAGTGAATCTTTAATCCATGGCTATGCTCCCTGGATGTAGCTCCAAATGACTCATGACTCCTTTTGCTCCTTTTTGATGCAAAACGTACCATATTACCTGCAATTACAACAAAACTAGGTGTAGACCTCGATTCTCGCAAAGGTAGATGAAATGGTAGTAAAATCACATTATGCACATACAAACATGCAGATTATGAAAGATAAAACGTCCAAACAAACCCTGAAATATAGACTATAATTCATGCTATCAAATTTGAAGGTTGACACCGCAGGTTAAGTTCTCTCACTTTCTTCTTGGAAAGACCAAGACAATTCATTCTTTTCTTCTTCTTCTTCTTGATCATGCTTAGCCCCTCATATACATTTTGCCTCCCTTTACCTATCCGGGAATTTGGAAGCAAGCGAAGTGGTGAAAGCAAGTGGGGTTAAAGTTGAGAAGTGGCTGAAAGTGAAAGTGTTAGAAAGCAATAATAGGTTTGGGGAAGTCAATCATGAAGATGAGTAACTCGGCACCATTCACATAGCTGGGTGTTTGTGTCTTGCCAAAGTCGGATTGAGCGATATTCCTAACGGGTCATGGTATGTGAATCAAGGGTTTAATGCATCTCAAGAAATTGATGATTGCTGATTTCCTAGGCTTCGGTTATTGTGCACCTCTGTCCATGCATCCCAAAAAGTAAAGTAAAAAGAAAAAGTGTGAAATAAGCAAAGCTTATTGGTGGAAGATGTTGCAAGCCGAAGTGAAAGTGAAGTTCATCCTTTTCCCGGATTCTAGCACCACATTACCTTACATACATCCCTACCCTACACGTTTCTTGACCTTTTCTTTTGGGAAGCCCTTGAGACCTTGAGCTTGTTGATTGACTTAGTGGTTTAAATCGGATTATACATGATTAATTTTGATAATTATGATTTATTATGCATTCTATGGTTTTATGCAAAGATGAACAACTTTCCTATATTTATAAAATGTTTTGAGCATATTGAGTTTTTAAATTCCAGGAAGTATTTTCTTAGAGTGATCTATGATAGTTGCACACCATAAAATGTTTTTGAAAGACTTTTCATTGATTTTCTTGACTTATAATCCATTCTATCTTGTCTTCTATATGCGGAACTTGCTTGGGGACAAGCAAGGGCTAAGTATGGGGTATTTTGATAGCATGAATTATAGTCTATATTTTGAGGTTTGTTTGGACGTTTTATCTTTCATAATCTGCATGTTTGTGTGTACATTATGTGATTTTATTACCATTTCATCTACCTTTGCGGGAATCGAGGTCTACACCTAGTTTTGCTGTAATTGCAGGTAAAATGGTACGTTTTGCATCAAAAAGGAGCAAAAGGAGTCATGAGCCATTTGGAGCTACATCCAGGGAGCATAGCCATGGATTAAAGATTTACTTTGGAGCAGATTCAAGAGATTTCACATTCTGTTGTGACTCACCTCGGTTGACCAGAAATTCACCTCGACCGAGGCGATCCAGAGACGCCGACTCGACCGAGGCGAACACCTAGGACGCGGCGAGAATATTTTATTCTTGGATGAGATCTTTTAAATTTGGAAAGTGATCTTATATTTTTGGGCTTGGCTCCTGGAAGGAAGAAGATCTTATATTTTACCTATTTTTATGGGAAAAGATCTTTCTAGGATATCTTATCTTTGGAGGGTTATTTTTCCTATAAAAAGGGTCGGATTTCCCAAAAATCGAGAGGCCGTTATACAATCCGCCATCACCCCACTTACGCAGCAGCAGCGACATACTCCAATTGGAGAGATTCGAAGAACCTTTTTGAAGGTTGAAGGAAGATTGAAGTCTATAGCTTTTATAGCTTTTTGGAGGGTTTTGTAAGATTGTCTTTAATTCCCTCACTTGCTGGCTTGTCTTGTTGGATTGCTATCCAAGGAACGCTTTTTGTTGTGATATTTGATTCAGTTATCGAAGTCTTTTCCTTAAATTCTTCTTTGTTCAAATATTCACCTTCTTCCCATATATTTTAATACTTTCATAATGATGATGAGTGGCTAATTTCCTTGTGTGATTCTAGGGTGATTGGTTGAAGGTTGTGGGAAAAACAATGATAGAATAATCTTAGATTCCAGTAGGATCCTGAAAGTTCGAGTCTTTAACCTTAACCCTAAGCATCTCGTTCGGTCGATGAACATCTCGGCCGGGGTGGAATTCTTCTGACCGAGGTGACTTATCCGAACCTAAACAGAAAATTAAGTGTTAGAGTTTGCTAAATCCTCTCTTTGAGAGGTGACTTATCCGAACCTAAACAGAAAGTTAAGTGTTAGAGATTCCAGTAGGATCCTGAAGGTTTATCCTTTATTAGGGTTTGAGTGTGCCTTCATCCCATCTTTGAGAGTTAGCTTGAGACTTACCCATTAAAGGTTGATTATATTCCCTTAGGTGGTGTGTTGATTTGTGATTATAGTTCCTTTCCTTAGTACCTTGAGACTTACCCGGTGAGAGGATCTTTGGTTTGGGATAGTGAGTAGTGAGACTTACCCGGTGATCTAATCCCACCTTAGAAACACCTTCCCTTTGCAAACCTCAGCTTTGTCCACGTTATCTTTTGAGATCTTGAGTCAAAACCACAATTGGATACTTTAATCTCTACAATCCGCATTTTCTTTACGTGGTTATTACATCATCTTTGATATCTTTGCTTTGTTGCTTGTGTTTGATTGACAACCTGAATTACCCGATCTTTGTTTCACCATAGTCCCTGTGTCGACCCTGTAATTCTAGCTTTTATTACAATCGATCCGTACACTGCGGGTTCGTTTATTTGCAATTATTCTTGGTATAAATATTAAAGCTTGCACACACTTTTGGAGCGAACACATATTGAATAGATGTTTAATCCACCCTATTTTGAAAAAGACTCCTTTCAAACTCTTTAAGGGTAGAAAACCTAATATTTCCTATTTTGAACCCTTTTGGATGTACGTGCTTTGTCCATAACAACGACAAAAACAACCTTGGTAAATTTGATGCACGTAGTGACGAAACAATATTCATTGGATATTTTTCAAATAGGAAAACTTATCGTGTTCACAATAAACATACCAAAATTATTGAGGGAAGTATTCATGTTATATTTGATGAAAGCAACGATGGTACTTTGAGTGAAAGTTTTATAGATCTTAATCTTAATCATGAAGATCACAATTCTGATGGAGAAGAAGATCCTAACATTCAAGAAAAGAATATCAAAGAAAAGAATCAAGATACCGAAGAAAAATCTCAAGACCTTGAAACGCATCTTCAAGACCTTGAAACAGAAAACTACGACGTCAAAACTCCATTTCAAGGCCCTGAAACTCAACTTGAAGGCCTTGATATAGGATCCAAGGGCAATACTCCAGCGGTACTAAATCTGATCAAGAAAATGAGCCTCAGTCTTTAGGATCCTTCCCATCGTACAAAAGGAGGAAGTTTCAACATTCTTCATACCATCCACCAGAGAATGTGATCTCAGATCCAAACGCATGAGTTCAACTCGATCTTGAGTTGACAACCTATGTGCATTCTCAGTGTTCGTGTCACTTATTGAGCCCAAGATTTATGTTCAAGCTCTTCAAGAACCCGACTAGATCATTGCCATGCAAAATGAACTAAATGAATTTCAGAGAAACAAAGTTTGGACCCTCATGTCTAGACTAAAGCACCAATCCGTCATTGACACAAAATGGGTTTTTTGAAACAAGTTGGATGAAAGTGGTACGATCATTCGAAACCAAGCACAACTTGTAGCTCAAGGCTATAACCAAGAAGAAGGTATTGAATATGAGGAGACTTTTGCTCCGGTTGCCATGTTAGAAGCCAGACGTATGCTACTTGCTTTTGCATCTTTCATGAGCATAAAATTATTTCAAATGGATGTGAAATGTGCTTTTTTAAACGGCTTCTTAGAAGAAGAAGTTTAGGTTGCTCAACCACCTGGTTTTGAAAATGATGAATTTCCAGATCAAGTTTTTAAATTAGACAAACCTCTTTATGGTCTTAAGCAAGCTCCTCGAGCTTGGTATGAGAGATTGTCCGAGTATCTCCTTGAAAACAATTTCAAAAGAGGTTTGATTGACAAAACATTATTTATCAAAACTAGACGCAATGATATATTAGTAGTACAAATTTATGTTGATGATATATTATTCGGTGCTACTAACGATTCTCTATGCAATGAATTTTTAGATATTATGTGTAGGGAATTCGAAATGAGCTTAATGGGAGAGTTATATTTCTTTCTTGGACTTCAAGTTACACAAGCAAAGAAAGGAATATTTTTCAATCAAAGCAAGTATACCAAGGACTTGCCAAGAAGTATAAAATGGATCAATCCAAGGTCGCAAAAACTCCTATGAGTTCCACACTTTCACTTGACCATGACAAAGACGGTAAAAGTGTTGTACAAAAAGAGTATCGATGTATGATCGGTTCTTTGTTATATCTAACCGTTAGTTGATCTGACATTATGTTTAGTGTGTGCATGTGTGCAAGATTTGAAGCTGATCCTAAAGAGTCACACTTGATAGCCGTGAAAAGGATATTTCGGTATCTCAATGGCACTAAGGATTTAGGGTTATGGTACCCACGTCAAAGCTCGTTTCACCTCGTTGGCTATTCATATGCTAACTTTGCAGGTTATAAGGTCGATAGAAAGATTACTTTTGGATGTTGCCAATTCTTAGGGTCATCCCTAATCAATTGACACTCCAAGAAGCAAAATTCGGCACCCTATCCACGGATGAAGCAGAATACATAGTTGCGGGAGCCTGTTGTGCACATATTCTATGGATAGCTCAACAACTCCGTCATCTTGGCTTTGATTTAAAAGGTATCCCGATTGAATGTGACAATACTAGTGCTATTTCGATAACTAAAAATCATGTGCAGTATTCAAGAACAAAGCATATTGATGTAAGGCATCACTTTATACGTGATCGTGTTGAGAAAGGTGATGTTTCGGTATCTTTTATATCAACTAACTTGCAGCTTGTAGATATATTTACTAAGCCTCTACATGAAGATCAATTCAATTTTATTAGATTAGCTTGGTATGTTGAACAAGGAAGTATTAACATAGGGTGTTTGCTCCGAAGTATGTATGCAAGTTTTTATATTTATACCAAGAATAATTGCAATAAAGCGAACCCGCAGTATACGGATCGATTGTAATAAAAACAAGAATTCCAGGGTCGAACACAGGGATTTGGTGAAATCAATTTCAGAATAACAAATCTAACAAAGAAAGATTGCAACTATTGATAAGAAAAGACAAAGACGTTGTGTAATAATTTGGGAAAACGGATTCTAAGGATCAAGGAATCCGATTGTGGTTTTCGATTCAAGACTTCTAAAGATTTTATGGACAGATCTGAGGTTGCTAAGGTATGTGCTCGAAAGATGTATGATGTATGGTGAAGTCTCCACCACCCATGTCTAAACCCAAAGAATCTAAATAAAGGATGTTGAGTCTCGATAAGATAGAGGATCTAAGGAAGGATAATATTCTCAAAACCAAACACAAACCCAAGGGGATCAGGTTAAACTCACAAGGGTAAGGGTTTATGGCACACTCAACCTTAATAGAGGGGTTTTAATCCTCTATTACCTAGGACTTGTAATCATTGACAACCAAGGACGAGAATCACCGGGTAAGTCTCTTCCCGCACTCGGATATAGGTTAGAAAGGTTCAACAAGGCTAGGGTTTAAGCAATCTTTAACCAAGGATTAAGGATAAGGCAAGATAGGTACGACAGAGGGAAAACTCGGATGGTTCATCCCTAGAGATCGTCCGATCTGCTCAATGGACACCCCAATTTTTGCTTCTGTTAAGGTTAAACTCAACTCTCAGGATCCAATCTGTTTTTGAAGATCATTCTATCATCATCTCAACCACAATATTCAACCAATCACCCAAGAATCATAAGGATTTTAGCCAAGAATACACATTATTAAAATCAAAGAAGATATTAAATCAAGAAAGCAAAGAATGTGAGAAAACTTTGAATCTTGAATTAAAACCAAACCAATAACATAAGAAAAATGTTTCAATCCTTCAAAATTCAAAGAAAAACTCAATAACGACTCCGAATCGTAATCACAAAGACAGAATAGAACTAACAAACTGTCAAACTTCAAGAATTCTCTTCTTGGACTAGAACTTCCGAACTTCCTTCGATCTTCCACTCCGAATGCTTTCCTCAGCGCCTTTGATCTTATGGCTCAATAGTCTTGGATAGATGTTAGCATGAAATATTGCAATATTCTAGGCACTTATTCTAGTTATTTTTCATTCATTGTTGTGTTCATAGATAAGGCATTGAAGCATTTGTTAGCTTGTTTACCTATATTTTCGATATGGAGGTCTACATTAGTTTATGATTAATTATAGGTGAATAAGAGGTGAA
This sequence comes from Fagopyrum esculentum, assembly GCA_033239045.1. NCBI lineage: Eukaryota > Viridiplantae > Streptophyta > Magnoliopsida > Caryophyllales > Polygonaceae > Fagopyrum > Fagopyrum esculentum. The sequence continues at coordinate 27,811,976 of BSUD01000004.1, read as the reverse complement.
ACCGGCCCATTTGAGAGAGATAAGAGAGGATTTGAGCATATCCTAGGATTAGTAACACATCAAGGAAGCTAAAGAAGGAGCTAAGATGGAGGATGTCACGACACAAAGGAAACCACAAGCAATGTACGCTTCCACGCCCTAAAATACGGCCGTAGAAGAGTCCACACCCTAAACCACGGCCGTGGATCTTGGCATCATGAGCGTGGAGCATTCCAGTAAGTTACACGGCCTAAAGTACGGTCGTGGAAGATGAGAGACACCGTAATCCAATTCCACGCCCTAAACCACGGTCGTGGAACTTTGCGGAAGGAGGGAGTTTTCAGCAACCTCGCTTTGGGAGAGTTAGCCTTAGGGTTTCGCGAGGAACTTTGCTTAAGCGCCGGCAGTTTGGATTCCCGAAGATTGTGTGTGGCGGAAGTTGCGGCCTTTTTCTTAGGTTTTGATATTGAAGACGGATTGACATCCCGTTCTTCGTGTATGCCTAAGATCATTGTGAGGTTTCGTGTTATATTCTGAATCCATTGAGTATTCCTTTTGGTGTTTGGATTTGAGATTGACTTTGAGTTATATTTGAGTTTTCGAGGGTTTTCCTCTTTTATTCTTCTTAAATTGATTTGTAATATCATGATAATAGTTATTGGCTAAAACCCTTTAGCAATTCTAAGGTGAAGGGTTGATAGTTGTGTCTTAGATGAAGATAGATCGATCGTAATTTGATTGGACCCTGAGAGTTAGAGAAATATTGTCGATGAACCTAAATCACGGCCTGTTCTTAGGTTTCCACGGCCGTGATTCTCAGGAACTACCCGTGATTTATTTCAATTTACGAACCTTGCTTTTACTTTAATTCAAGGTTAAGGATTAACTTTAATCTAGTCTTAGTTTACCCTTTTCTAGGTAGTAGTGAGACTCATCATCCTCTATTTCGATTTCAAGTGTCACAACCTTAATCGTTTTAGTTAGTCTTGATCCTTGGGTTACAAGTTTGGGTATTTGAGATTAATTCTTGTCCATAGATCCTTTCTATACTCAAGCCTCAACAACCTTTATAGAGAGTGTCTTTAGATAAGTCATATAAAGTTCTGGAACTTCACCGTACATTACTTTACCTTAGTATAACTTTGCAACTCTTAACTCCGTCCTTAGTTCTTTAGTATATCTTGAATCGATTGCCACAATTAGATACCTGGATCTTTAGGGTTGCTGTTTTCCCAATATTTGCAAAGCTTATTACATTTACTTGCTTGACGATTTGCGAACTGAATTTGTTCCCCCCAAATCCCTGAGTTCGATACTCTGGAATTCTTGCTTTACTACGCCGATCCGTACACTGCGGGTTCGCTTGCTTTTATTCTAGTTTTACAAATTTAAAGCTTGATTGCACGCACGTTTTAGGGCGAACAATAGAATTGGATGCCTTTGAAGGTGGTGAGACGTCCTCCTTTTATAGTGTATGAGATGTGATCTTATGGTTACAATCTTGTTCGCTCGCAGACGTGTGTATGGTGAACGATATAGCTTTAATTTATAACCTAAAATATAAGCCCGAAACAATATGTGAACCCGCAGTGTACGGATCAATTGTAATAATAGCAAATACTCCAGGGTAGAACACAAGGACTATGGTGAAACAAAGCTCGGTAATTTAGGTTGTCAATAAAAAAAACAAGCAACAAACAAAGGTATTAAAGATGATTGATAGGTGATGGAATCACTATCAATTAGGGTAGTTTTTAGAGTCTTTTTATTGCATTAGTGTCGGTTTATGCTACTAACTCCTTGGTCCAGATGAAGAAGAGAAAAAGAAGCAAAAGAAGGAGTTACAAGCACTTAGGAGTGAAGATCGATCAAGAAGCAAAGCTTCTGTTGCCTCACCACCCCTGCGGGTCCTTGCATCCGCCCCTGCGGATGACTTTTTCACTGGAACGCTCCCTGCACCTTCACCAGCGTCGGCCATGAAGTGTGTCACCGCCCTTGCACCACTCCTTGGCACCCCTGCGGTGACCTGCCCTGAAGATATGAAGACCAACTCCCCTGCGTCTCACACTGCGCCCCTGCCTGCGCCCCAACCTGGGAGCTGGAAGACGAAGAGGCTATGTCGACACCCCTGCGTCGACATAGGGACGCACCAGCGGTTTGACATCAGAAACGTCAGGTTGGCGAAATGTCAGACGTTAAAGTGCATTAAAGATCTGCCCCAGCGGAATTGAGTAGCCGCCCCTGCGGTTTAACGCCATAAGCTTTACTCCGGCTGTTTACACCACCTTTATGGCATTTAAGGTCGCTGTTTTAGGCCGGCTATTTACTCCTAATTAAGTGTCTTTTGTAGTATAAATAGTCCATGGCTGATTGCTAGAATCATCCATGCTTTTCCTCATAAAATCCATTTTAGACTTGAGTTTTCCATTGTAATGAGTTGCTAACTCCCTTGCTACATTGTGTTGGTTTGAAGCTGCTTTGTTACTTTGGTTGTAAGTTCTTTTTAATCTAAGTTTGCATTCAGTAATATTTTGTGTTTCCTTGATCTCCATTGTCTAATTGCATGTTTACTATTGCTTGAGATTGATCACCTTAGGTTCTAAAGTGCATGCAAACAACTAGGATTAATAGGTTCCGGGTTCGGGTCTTTAATCTAGTAGCAACTTTAAGTGATAATGGGTTGTGATTACTTAAAGAAAAGGAACACAAATATAAAGATAAGTTTAACGGTTTTAATCTTCCCTTTATATCCCTTAGTCTTTGTTTGAAAGCTAACCTGTTATTTGTTCTTGTAGGTTTACAAAACTTTAATAGGTTAAGTTGTGTTGATGCCGGTTGGCTCGACACATATATACGATCGAGACGGGAGATTACTTGGAAACTTGTAAAAGGAACTCACCAAAGTAGCAATTGCATGCTTGGAATCAACGTAGTGTAGATTCATCCATTATTGTCTTACTTGTCGCATTAATCGTTTTCATAAGTTTGTGTGCATCAATTCAACCAAACCCCCCCCCCCCTTGTGTCACTTGTCATTATAATCGATAATTGCATTTAAAACACCTTAACTCTCTTGGGTTCGACCATTACTTAATCACTATACTTGTTCTGAGTGCTAAGTCGGGATTTACTTTTGATTGGGTATAGACGACCATAGAAATACCTTCGGTAAAATTTTGGCGCCGTTGCCGGGGAGTTTTTGTGTTTTATTGTTATTATTGATTATTGGTTTGAACCATTTTTATGGTTCACACCCGTGCTACTAATTCCGGCTTTGCTTCTTTTGATCCAGAAATTGAGAGGACGCACATCCGACAACGAAGACAACAACAACTTCAACAAGAGATGGTTGACCGTACTCTTCGTCAACTTACGCAGCCCACCTTCGCTCAAAACCCTCTTGCGGTCGCTATACCGGCACTAGGGGAAGGAGTCAACTTTGAGCTCAAGCCGGGCCTCATTCACTTGCTTTCATCCTTCCATGGGCTAAGTGGTGAAGACCCCATCAAGCACCTTGGGAAGTTCCATACTGTGTGTATGAGCATGAAGCCGGCCAACATTACGGAAAAACAGATCAAGATGAGGGCATTCTGCTTCACACTCAAAGATTCGGCGGATGATTGGTATTACCACCTTCCATCCGGAAGTATTGACACTTGGGAGAACCTTCACAAAGCGTTCTTTGAGAAATACTTTCCAACTAAAAAGGCTAATAGATTGAAGAAAGCTATAAGCAACATCGAGCAAGAGGCAACCGAAACTCTCTACGAGTACTTCGAAAGGTTTGCACGCCTCTGATCCAGCTGTCCTTTCCACGGATATTCAACTCAAGATCTAGTCTTGTACTTGTACAATGGCTTGCTAGACAATGAAAGGAGGATCGTCGATGCGGCTTGCGGAGGTAATATTCTTAACTCTACTCCTGACCTTGCTTTGGAAAAGATACAAGAACTAGCGGGAGGAACTCGGAACTTTGGAAGGACCCCGGCTAAGAAAGGAGTTCATGCTGTGAGTTCCGGGAAGAACGAGATTTCCACCGAGCTAGCGGAATTAAAGGAAATGGTGAAGAGGCTAACACTTATGGGAACACCGCAATAGCTCAAAGCTTGTAGAGTTTGTGCTGACCCATATCATCCAACGGACATACGTCCACAAGTTCAAGATGACGATGCTGAAGTAAACACAATGGGTTATGGACAACCACAACAGCAAAGACCTAGGAACGATCCCTATGCACTGAATTTCATGCCAAATTGGCGTGACCAACATAATTTTCGTTGGAGGGATCAACAAAACCAACAACAACAACCCCGCCAAGGTAACTATCACTCAACCGAAGATATGTTGCAGGTTTTAACTAAACACTTTGATACTCATGTCCAAACAACAGAATCTAGCATCAAGATTCTTGAGAAACAGGTTGGTCAAATGGCGGAAGCCATTACAAAAATTGAAACTAGGACCTCCGGCGGATTACCTTCTCAAACGGTTATAAAACCTAAGGTGATGTTGGAAGAGGCTCAATCATAGAGGAAGAATCCCTACGTCGAGCCAACGACATAAAAGAAAGGCGCTGCTCGGGAGGCAAGCCGAAGAAATAAAAAGAGGAGGTTCTGTCAAGAAAACCGCCCCTGCGGCTCTAAGTCTCGCCCCTGCAGTGACACACCTGGCCAGCGCCGCCCCCGGCGCTGGGACTGCGTCTGCTCACGTTGGTCACCACCCCCGCGGTGACAACCCTACGTCCCTGCGGCGGCCACCCTTGACACGCACCCTCAGCTCCGCCCCTGGAGCTGAGGCGGCGTACCCCCTCTCTCTTGTCACCGCCCCCGTGACGACAAACACCGCCCCTGCGGTTCAATTAAGGAAAGAAAAAAATACACTTCCCAAAAATAACCTACATCTACTGCCCTCTTCACTCCCTCTCTATTCACTCTTCGAAACCTAGCTGCCTCACCTCCCACGCCCTTGCGCCCTCCAGAAAATCTCGCCACCACCTCGTCGTGCCCCTGCGCCACCTCCGGTAACCTAGTGTCGCCACCCCCTTACCAACACGAACCACCTCCACCACACACAACCCTTCCATTCTCACTCGACTGCTCCACCTCCAGCGACAACTGCAGCAACAGAAGAAAACACCGGAAAAGCCCCATCGCCGCCACCTTCGTCGAACGACCAAATCGCCTTCTACTCTTTGCCCGCACCTGCGCCTGCAAGCTCCCGCCTCTGCGTCAAACCGCACCTGCGCCTCTTGCAGCCGCCCGTGCGGATATTACGACAGAAGGTTCGTCTTTTGATCAGATTACTGAACTTTCTAACTCTTTTACTTGATCAATTGCATGAGATCGAACCACAAAGGAAATACAAGTTGACGGAAGGTGAGAAGGATCGGTATTGGATTGCTCAAAGCCGGGAGGTGCATGCAACCCGGTTCCTTGATGTTTCCACCTTGGAAAATCTAGGGATGTTGGAAAGTATGCAGGAATTCCTTAACAATGTCGGGTTGGGTGATTTTCTGATAAAGACCGCTCCAACACATCCCGACCTCAGCAGACAATTTATAGCCACATTCAAAATGGAGACGGAAGACCAAATGTGTGTTGGGCTTTCATTCAAGTACAACAAGAGGAAGTACACATTGGATTACACCCAAATACAGGAGGCTTTAGGTGTGACCATAACAGCTTCCGATGACTGATGGGAACCCATTCCGACGCCTAATTTGCTTGAGTTTTGGCAGGTCGCCACTAGGTCAGAGTTTCATGCAGGAGGTGAGTACTCCAACAAATTCACTCACCCCTGTTTGAGGCTCATCTCAAAGGTCTTCATGAGTGTCTTTTGTGGACACAAGGAGGAGAGTAAGGTCGCTCTCAAGGACCTTCCATTGATATATGCTTGCCTTTCCACGAATGATTGGGTGCCGGATTGGGCATATCTCTTCCTTACCGCTCTTAAGCGGATTAGGAAGAATGAGCCTCGTAACATCGTTGGAGGTGGAATCATTTCATTATTAGTTGCACGGGTTATGGATCTTCCTCCATTGGAAGAGGGTTTGGAAGCACCCTTATACACTGAAGGGTTATTGAGGAGGTGCAGGCTCCTCAGGAGAGACGGGGAGCATCGTTTTTTGCTCTCTTTAGCAGATGGGAGTCACATCACATACCTCCCTCGATGACTTCCATTGGGAGACGTGCTCGCCAATCTGTATGTGCCGACTGATCCAGTCCCTCTGAGACGGCCTCAGGTTGATATTGTTGGGAGATACGCAGACGGCTCTAGCAGGGCACACACCACTGATGAGGAGATGTCGACGGCAGGACACGACAATCAGACCATGGAGAGTCTGCAAGCTTAGATGGCAGCTTTGACTACACCAGGCATGATAAACCGAGTACCAGCGGACCAAGCTTGAGTAGCAGCAAGCGTGGCAATCCAGCTTCGCCTCCTCCATGACCACTCACTTTGACCGCCGTCAGGATGCTTGGCAGGCGGCTCATCAACAGCAGTTGGAGACTCAGCAGATAGCTTGGCAAGCTAGCTATGAGACTTCATTTAGAGAGAGGATGGAGGCTCAGGAGGACCGTATTGACACCCTTCACCGCCGCCAGGAGCATTTCTTCCGCCACTTCCCTTACGCACCGGAGGAGGGTCCTGGTGGTCCATCCGGACCACCCTAGTGAGGGGTACATTTCTTTCCCTTCTCCCACATTTATCTTTGACTCATTTTCACTTTGAGGACAAAGTGTACTTCGAGTATGGGGGTGGGACATATCATTGCTTGTACAGTTCATTAAGTTGTTTTTGGCCTTTGTTTTTGTTTTGCATCTTTTGAATTCATATTGAAATTTACAAAAAAAAAGCCAAAGAAGTGAAAAAAAGGCATGAAAATCCTTGGATAAACCGAAAACCTGAAAGGGTGGTTTAGGTAAAAAGAAGGTAGTCCGACCAACCTTAGGTTGGTGAAAAATTGGACTTGAGGGATGTGAGTTTAAGAGAGAAAAGAAGAAGAGTGGCAAGGTGAAAACCCGAAAGGGCGCCTTAGCAAGATGAGCGACACCGAGTGTAGGTTTCCCTTCCGGCGTTTTGCCGACATAAGAAGGGGAGTCATAAGGAGGTTGTCCGGGTAGGCCACTCTTGGAGCGATAAGGATGGTAGTATTTCTTTTTCTCACATTTTCTTTCTTTTCCTTCTTTCTTTCTTGGCTTTTCCCTTGTTTTCCATTATCTTTCTACTTACTCATGCTTCCTGAGGCCTTTGAGTCTAGTTGATGGCATTTGTTTTTACTCGGGACGAGTAAAAGGTCTAAGTATGGGGGAGTTTGATACGTGATGGAATCACTATCAGTTAGAGTAGTTTTTAGAGTCTTTTTATTACATAAGTGTCGGTTTATGCTACTAACTCCTTGGTCCAGAAGAAGAAGAGAAAAAGAAGCTAAAGAAGGAGTTACAATCACTTAGGAGTGAAGATCGATCAAGAAGCAAAGCTTCTGTTGCCTCACCGCCCTTGCGGGTCCTTGCAGCCGCCCTTGCGGATGACGTTTTCATTGGAACGCTCCTTGCGCCTTCACCAGCGTCGGCCATGAAGTGTGTCACCACCCTTGCGCCACTCCTTGGCGCCCCCGCGGTGACCTGCCCTGAAGATATGAAGACCAGCTCCCCTGCGTCTCACACTGCGCCCCTGCTTGCACCCCAACTTGAGAGCTGGAAGATGAAGAGGCTATGTCGACGCCCCTGCGTCGACATAGGGTCGCCCCAGCGGTTTGACATCAGAAACGTCAGGAAGGCGAAAGGTCAGACGTTGAAGAGCATTAATGATCCGCCCCAGCGGAATTGAGTAGCCGCCCCTGCGGTTCTGAAGAAAGTCAACCGATTCTGCCTAAACCGCCCCTACGGTTCCTGAAGGCCGCCCCTGCGGTTTAACGCCAGAAGCTTTACTCCGGCTTTTTACACAACCTTTATGGCATTTAAGGTCGTTGTTTTAGGCCGGCTATTTACTCCTAATTAAGTGTCTTTTGTAGTATAAATAGTCCATGGCTGATTGCTAGAATCATCCATGCTTTTCCTCACAAAATCCATTTTAGACTTGAGTTTTCCATTGTAATGAGTTGCTAACTCCCTTGCTACATTAGGTTGGTTTGAAGCTGCTTTGTTACTTTGGTTATAAGTTCTTTTTAATCTAAGTTTTCATTCAGTAATATTTTGTGTTTCCTTGATCTCCATTGTCTAATTGCATGTTTACTATTGCTTGAGATTGATCACCTTAGGTTCTAAAGTGCATGCAAACAACTAGGATTAATAGGTTCCGGGTTCGGATCTTTAATCTAGTAGCAACTTTAAGTGATAATGGGTTGTGATTACTTAAAGAAAAGGAACACAAATATAAAGATAAGTTTAACGGTTTTAATCTTCTCTTTATATCCCTTAGTTTTTGTTTGAAAGCTAACTTGTTATTTGTTCTTGTAGGTTTACGGAACTTTAATAGGTTAAGTTGTGTTGATGCCGGTTGGCTCAACACATATATACGATCGAGATGGGAGATTACTTGGAAACTTGTAAAAGGAACTCACCGAAGTAGCAATTGCATGCTTAGAATCAACCTAGTGTAGATTCATCCATTATTGTCTTACTTGTCGCATTAATCGTTTTCATAAGTTTTTGTGCATCAATTCAACCAACCCCCCCCTCCTTGTGTCACTTGTCATTATAATCGATAATTGCATTTAAAACACCTTAACTCTCTTGGGTTCGACCCCTTACTTAATCACTATACTTGTTCTTAGTGCTAAGTCGGGATTTACTTTTGATTGGGTATAGAAAACCATAAAAATACCTTCGGTCAATGATGTAGTAATTAGATAAAGAGAATGCAGATTCTAGAGGTCAAGGGATCTAGTTGTGGTTCCGACTCAAGATCTCGAAAGATAATGTGGACAAAGTTGAGGTTTGCAAAGGGAAGGTGTTTCTAAGGTGGGAATAGATCACCGGGTAAGTCTCACTACTCACTATCCCAAACCAAAGATCCTGTAAAGCCCGGATAATTCTTAGGTCGGTAATAATTTCGAGTTTACAAATAACCGTCGGATTTTGGCACTTACCGAGGTTCTAGTAAAGATCGGATATTTTTTATGGGTCTTGGGTTAATTCTTTTGGGCATCACACTAAATGGGCTCTTGTTCTTCCCTACAAGGTTTGGGCCTAAGTAGGATTAATTATAGGTTAATCCTAATTATACCATAACCTAATCTAACCCCACTGTAACCTCTCATCTAAACCAATATACTCTTGACGTAACTCTACCGTTGCGGCGCTTCCCTTTCTTCATCTTTTTGCATGACTGGAAGCGATTCAAGCTCCCTCTCCAACGTTCCCAGCACCAGCAACCGGCATCGGAATCGTCCATTGCCGACCCTGCCAAACAGTCTTCCACAATGCCGCACACCGCCCCATCTTCATCGACCAAGTGAGTACTAATCGCTATTTATTCCTTGAGACAAGTAACCGCTGTTGACGAAGGATATGTTGCACAGCTAGGGAAGGCCGAGCAACGTCGTTGACAGTCCACCGGAGAGCCTCCTCAAATGCTGCAATCGCCCATAGCAACTAGGTGAATCGGTGCTACGGCCTTACTATCTAGCCTCCTTGCACCGTAAATTACAACACCTAAATTACCGTTGATCGTGCAACACCCACAAGACACGGACCCTTGACCCACGTCACGAGCCACACAACCCACACCAGTCTCATTTCTCTCCTTGTCAAGTACCATCATCGATCATTTTGATCGAGTCATACCGGAGCTGTGAGTCCTCTGCACTTTGACCTCTTGCTCCTTTCACTAGAGTATTGTTGCAGTAGCTTAGGCTAGGTTGTTTGTTGTTGCAGTAGCTTAGGCTAGTTGATTTTATGAGAGAGTAACAGGAGCTGGGGTGGGTTGTGTAGGATGTCCATGGTAGAGTGATTAGGACTAGAATAGTTATGATTCTCTTGGTAGCATGATGAAGGGTTTAGGGAGTAATTGTGGCATCTTGTGTGTTTACCCTGCTTCCCTTGAGGTTTGTACCTGAGACGTGATGGTTAAGGCCCAATGCAAGCAAACTAGTGTTGAGAATCGAACCTAACACCATTTGCACCTCCTGAGTTTAATTTCTTAAACTGTGTCGAGCATTCAGCTTCAGGACAAGATTTAGGTATGCAAAACTCCTCCTTTTTGGCTAACACTTTTATATGCTATAGTATGCATATTGTAGTAGAACATATCAAAATTTGAGAAGAATTCAGTGAGTGGTTTAGGAGTTATGATTTTTCAAAGTTGGATCCGTAAGCAGTTTTTCAGTGTTGCGGAAATATTCTAAGTGTTGAAGAAAAACGTGTATTGATGTAGTTTTGGACCTAGATATGAATGAGTTAAATCTATCTGATGGACATGAACTTTTGATGGAACATAGAATGAAATGCATAATGTGATGTATTAAAAGTTATGGTCGAGCCAACGATTATATCTATACTTATAAGGTTCCAAAGTAGGCTAGTTGTACAGTTGGTAAAGTGCAGATTTTTGGCTAAGTATGGGAGGATTTGTGTTGAGGAGTCAACTTGAGATTTTTGTGTAGGATTAGTTATTGTTCCCTTCTCAGTTTTGTTTCTTCTAATTAGTAGAGTGCATTGCATAGAAGGGTTAGATATTTTATTCGGGATTTTTTAGATTTTTGTATGAGTATCTTAAGTTAGGTCAAAGTAGGATCCTAGAGAGTTTTTCATGAAAGTTAAAAGTTGGAAAAACCTTCCAAATTAGCTAATCTTCCTTGTGAGTTTTTGATTATGGTTTTGAGTTCCATAGGAAGTTTTAGAAATATTCCTAAAATATATATAGAGTTTTGCAACCCAGGGGTAAAATAGTCTTTTCACACTTATGAGAGTATTTCGGTAATTTCTATTATGATGGATTGAGTATCTTAGAAATTGAAGACTTCTAAGAAAGTGGAATACATTATTGATCCACTTGCCTTTTATAACAGGCGGTTGAGTTTCTACGGTTGCAGACCGAGTTGATATTACGAGAGTGGAGATCTGATTCAGGTAAGTCCTTGAGACTTACTTAGATGGTATCCAGATGTTAGCTGAATGATGATAGTGGTGTGTGTTGATTGTTTAATAATTATAACATGCATAGGACGCCCTTTATTATTTTTATGGCCTAAGTGTATGTATAACGGGCGGTGACATCACTGTCCAGCTCTGACATGAGACTGGGAGGTTCTCTATACCCAGACCATACAAGTACAAGGTGAGGTGCATCGGATCCATTCCTGATGGTTACACGGGAGCGGAGGCGAGGTTTGGGAATCCCTCATTTCAATAAATAAGTATCATTAGTAAGAGTGAATGACTTCCCACCAAAAAAAAAAAAGTAAGAGTGAATGACCTAAATGAAGATAATAAAAATGGATTATGTGAAAGCATGATGTGTGTTTAGATTTGCTATTGTGTGTGTGTGCTATTTTTATTTATCTAACATTTTGATAGCTAGCTAACGGTTGATTTGTTTTGGTTGTTTAGACTTATGACAAGTTAGAGCAGCAGTTCAGTGATCCGGAAGTAGTGGTCAGCCGGGTCTCCGTATCCTAGGATCGGGTTGGATTTTTGTTGATGTTTCATTCTTAGTATGATGTTATTTAGACTTTTATCATCTTAAGTACGTTGTTGGTTGTTAGACGCATGTTGTTACATTCATGATATTAAAACACCGTTTTACGAATTTCAGTTTCTGTATTTGTGCCTTGTTGTAAGATCCTAGTAAAGTTGCTGTCAAACTAAGGTCGGGACTTATTGTGAGGTCCTAACCAGTAGCTCCCCGAGTTTTGAGAATTTGGGGTCTTGCAACATGGTATCAGAGCTAGGCTGGCTGCTTCGACGATGCATTCCGGAGGATGAGACTACAAGTGTCATACAACATTGCCATTCACTTCCTTGTGGAGGACATGCTAGCGCTCACAAAACATGCGCTAAGGTATTTGATAGCATGGATTATAGTCTATATTTCGGGACCTGTTTAGACGTTTTATCTTCAATAATCTGCATGTTTGGATGTATATTATGTGATTATATTGTCATTTCATCTACCTTTGCGGAAATCGAGGTCTACACCAAGTTTCATTGTAATCGTAGGTAAAATGGCACGTTTTGTATCAAAATGGAGCTAAAAGAGCTAAGGAGTCATTGGAACTACATTCAGGAGCTTAAGGAAGAATCCAGGAAGCATGTAATTGGATTAAAGATTTACTTTGGACCAGATTTGAGAGATTTCACATTCAGTTTAGAGCCACCTCGGTCAGCTACAGTACCATCTCGACCGAGGTGATCTAGAGGAGCGTCCCGACCGAGGCGAACACCTTGGACGCGGCGAGATATATTTTATTCTTGGCTGAGATCTTTTATTTTTGGAAGGAGAGATCTTATATTTTTAGGCTGGATTTCTGGAAGGAAGATCATATATTTTAGGGATTTATTTATGAGAGATAGATATATTTTATTAGGAAAATATCTTTTCAAGATATTTTATCTTAGGAGGGTAGTTTTCCTATATAAAGGGCTGGATTTTCCACAAATCTACTCCGGCGCATCACCGGAAATCCCGCTATCATTATAGTGGTTGAAGGAAGGAAGATTGAAGGAAGAAAGTTGATAGCTTTTATAGCTTTTGTGAAGGGTTTTGTAAGATTCTCTTAGATTCCCTTCTTGTTGATTTTTTTATTGGATTGTTATCCAAGGAACGCTTGTTTGTTTGATAATTGATTCAGTTATTGAAGCCTTGTTCTTAAGGTTTTTGTGTTCAAATATTCATTCTCTTCCCATATATTTGATTATTGCTTTCATGATGATGAGTGACTAATTTCTTTGTGCGATTCTAGGGTGATTGGTTGAAGGTTGTGGGAAAAAAAATAATGGAATAATCTTAAATTCCAGTAGGACCCTGAAAGCTCGAGTCTTTATCCTTAAACCTAGAACATCTCGTTCAGTCGATGAACCTCTCGGCCGGGGTAGAATTCGTTTGACCGAGGTGACCTTTCTGATCCGAAACTGAGAGTTAAGTGTTAGAGTTTGCCAAATCCTATTCTTATTACACCTTTCCTGGTTCAATGCAAGCTTAGGATGAGACTTACCCGGTAATTCCTTTGTTTGTTTACCCATGATCATAAGTGTAGGTAATAAAGGTTTATCCTTTATTGGGGTTTGAGTGTGCCTTCATTCCATCTATGTGAGTTAGCCTGAGACTTACCCGGTAAAGGTTGATTCTATTCCCTTAGTTGGTATATTGGTTTGAGGTTATAGTTCTTTTCCTTAATTCCCTGAGACTTACCCAGTAATAGGAGTTACGGTTTGGGATTAGTGAATAGTGAGACTTACCCGGTGATCTATTCCACATTAGAAACACCTTTCCTTTGCAAAATCTCAGCTTTGTCCGCTTTATCTTGAGATCTTGAGTTGGAACCACAACTAGATACTTTAATCCCTAGAATTGCCTATTTTCCTTAATTGACTTTTATCATCTTTGATTGTTTTAACCGCTTTTGTGGTTAGTAATTACATAGACTACCTATACTTGCTTAGGTTTCACCTAAGTCCCTGAGATCGACACCCCGGAATTTCTTGCTTTTACTACGATTGACCCGTACACTGCGGGTTCGCATCCTTGTTTTTAGCATACATATTGGGTTATAAATTTAAAGCTTGCACACACCATTTGGAGCGAACAAGTTTTTTGGCGCTGTTGCCGGGGACTTGGTCTAGACCGAGCCGGTTGCGGTGATCTTTCGGGGCGCTTGCCCCTGTTTTTACTAACCACTCTACTTGAGTGACTTTTGCATGTTCTTTTTCTTAGGTTTATGCGAAGAACCCGCGCTGGGAAGGAAATCGTTCCTTACGATCCCGAACCAGAAAAGACATACAAAAGACGCTTGAAAGAAGCAAAGATGGCCAATCAAGATAATCGCGATCTTGAAGCCGAATTGAAGGAGGCATTGGAACAACTACGCCTCAGCAAAGAAGAATTACGACTGGAAAAGGAAGAAACTCGCGCAAGGACGGAAGCGATCGAAGCAGATATGGCGACTTTACGGGACCAATATCTACCTCGACCAACTCCAGCTCCTCGACCGAGGCAGGACCCAGCTCCAGCTACCCCGGCCGAGATACTTCCACCTCGGATGCTAGTCCGAGATGCTCTTTTTGCAGGTATTCTATAGACCCTAGGGCAGAGGATGGACCCTAATCAACAACTGAGGCGTCCAGGAGTCAACCTAGGTGATCCAGCGGACCATGATTATGAGCTTCGACCGCAAGTTCTTTCCATGATTCGCCAATGCCAATTTGGAGGGCTAGAGAGGGAATCTCCGCATCAACATCTACAAAACTATGAGATCTTGATGGAGACCTTGAGACCTTCAAGGTTGGAAAACAACAATTACAAGGTAAGGCCTTTCTACTTCTCTTTGAAAGATAGAGCGCTTACTTGGTATCAATTTCTTCCTACAGGAAAAATCAATACTTGGGAGGAGATGACTACGGAGTTCTTGACTAAATTCTTTCCCCCATCTAAAACCGCTGAAATGAGAGGGAAAATTAATGCATTCATCATGAAGGACAAGGAGAGTTTGTCCAAGTCATGGGAGAGATTTAAAGACATTCTTTTGGATTGCCTACATCATGGGATTCCAAAGATAGAGTTGTTGGAGATATACTTCAAGGGACTGGACGGAAACACCCAGTTCAACCTTCAACTACTATCCGCAGGCACGTTCATGGACATGCCGATTGACGAAGCTTGGGAGTTCATAGAAAAGCAAGCTTTGCACATGGAGAAATACTCTCACCAAGGAGCTGAAGGTGGAGTTAAAAGAGTCAACTTTCAAGAAGCTCCACCAAACAATGATCAACTAACTTCTTTGAAGAATGATGTGAAGCAATTGAAAGATCTTTTGGTTGCTCAAACCAAGAAAGAAGATGAAGGATATCAATGCTCGAGGAACAACAATGGGTACCGGAACAACAACAACGGTTCCCGGAACAACAACTACAACAACAATAGAGGATCCAACAACAATAATTGGAGGACAAACAATCAAAATTCGGGTAATCCTTACTCTAACTCCAATTCGAATGACTCCTCTAATCCTTTCCTCTCTTCCTCTTCTTCTTCTACTCCATTGAAGAGCCAGGAGCAAGGATCGAGTTCGTCCCAGCCGGAAAAGAAAGATGCGGTGATGAAGGTCATCTTGATCAAGCTTAACTCCATGGAGACATCCATGACTTCATTTTCGAAGGCACAAAAAGCCTTAGAACCACAATTCTTTAACAAGGCGAATGAAGCGCCAAGAGATCCAGGGAAGCTTCCAGCAAGGACGGAAAGCAACCCTAAAGGACAGATCAAGCCAATAACGACGAGAAGTGGACTGAAGACTGCAAATCCAGTGCCTCGGTCGATGCCAGTACAGACGAAGACCACCTCGGTCCAGGTACAGTCGAAGAACACTTCGGCCGAGGTGCCAACCGAGGTTGAGCCACAGAGTGCGTCGGTCAAAACTGAAGTTTATGTTCCACCTCCTGCATATAAACCACCACTTCCATTCCCCCAGTCAAGGGCCAGAGCACATCTAGACAAGCATTTTGGTAAGTTCCTTGACTTAATGAATAAACTACATATTAACATCCCTTTCCTTGATGCTATTTTAGGGATGCCCACCTATGGGAAGTTCTTGAAAGAAATTCTATCAAGGAAGAGGAAGTTGGAAGACTTTGGTGAAGTAAGGATGACATCTAAATCCTCGGAACTCATTCAAATCATGAAGGAGAAGATGCCACCCAAGTTGAGAGATCCCGACTCATTTTGCATTCCCATTCAAGTTGGGGATGTCACTTGTGAGGCATTGTGTGATCTAGGAGCCAGCGTGAGCATCATCCCGCTGGACCTATGTGTTAGGATCGGACTTGGAGAGCCCAAGCCGGTGAAGATACGGTTATACATGGCGGACCGCTCCATTACCCATCTCATGGGCATTTTGGAAGACGTTCCGGTTAAGTTAGGTAACTTCTATTTACCTATAGACTTTATTGTACTTGACATTCCCGCAGATTATCCCGTTCCTATCATTCTCGGGAGACCATTTCTAGCAACTTCGGGTTGCAATGTGGATTGTAAGAACGCCAAGTTAAAATTCAACATTGGCGGAGATGAAGTGGAATTTGCATTGCTTGCGGCAATGAAGGGAGAGCAGCTAGGAGATGATATCTTCAACATCTATGATGAAGAAGAATCAAGAGAATTGGTGAGCTCTATCCTTATTAAAGATCCACTTGAAAAAGTTATTAGTTTTAGCTTAATGGAGGAAGGTATAGATGCTTCTTGTGATGCAGATATACGGAGCTTAAAGGCGCTGGAAGAAGATCCAGGAGCTAAGATTGAGAAACTAATCCAGGAGAAGAAGATCTCCAGTTTCGGTCCCAGTTGCAGTACCTCGACCGAGGCACCTTCTGGACCAAGCGAGGTGTTCTTGACTGAAGAACATCTCGGTCACCCTCTCTGGACTTCGATCGAGGTCGAAAGCGAGATGATGTCAGCTGAGAATAACAAACTTCTTACTCCCTTTCATGACATTCATCCTCAGTTGGTGGAACACTCTCTCCACCAAATTTCTGATAATAAAGGACCTTGGTATGCTGACATTGTTAATTATCTTGTTTGCCAGGAAATACCACCCGGATTGACGTACGCTCAAAGGAAGAAATTCTTCAAGGATGTACGCCATTACTACTGGGATGAACCACTGCTATTCAAGAGAGGTCCGGATGGGATGCTTCGAAGATGCATTCCGGAAGATGAAGTTACTAGTGTCATACGACATTGTCACTCACTTCCTTGTGGAGGGCATGCTAGCGCTCACAAGACGTGCGCCAAGGTATTACGTTCCGCTTTCTTTTGGCCTACATTATTTAAGGATGTGCAATCGTTTGTTGTCTCTTGTGATGCATGCCAAAGAACAGGAAATTTATCTAGGAGGAACGAGATGCCACTCAATAACATACAAGAGGTTGAGATCTTTGATGTATGGGGAGTAGATTTCATGGGACCTTTTCCGTCATCTGGAGGGAACCTCTACATTCTCCTAGTTGTCGACTACGTCTCTAGATAGGTTGAAGCCATTGCCTCTCCCACTAATGACGCCATGGTGGTTGTGAAGTTCTTCAACAAGACTATCTTTCCACGTTTTGGGACTCCACGCATCATCATCAGCGATGGAGGGACACATTTCATCAACCGGAAGTTCAGAGCACTTCTATCGAAGTATGGGGTAACCCACAAGGTAGCAACCCCTTATCACCCTCAAACTAGTACGCAGGTCGAGATCTCAAATAGAGAAATTAAAGCAATCTTGGAGAAGACCGTCTCTAGGACAAGGAACGATTGGTCCATGAAGTTGGACGATGCTCTTTGGGCTTACAGGACCGCATTCAAGAATCCCATTGGTACCACCCCTTATAATTTGGTATATGGGAAGTCTTGTCATTTGCCCGTTGAGTTAGAACACAAGGCATATTGGGAAATCAAATGGTTGAACTTCGACATCAAGGAAGCCGGTGAGAAGCGGCTATTGGATATCAATGAGCTGGAGGAGCTGTGTTTGAACGCTTATGAGAATGCCAAGATCTATAAAGAAAGGACGAAGAAATGGCATGATAAGCGTATCATCCCTAAGTAGTTCAAAGAAGCAGACTTAGTTCTACTCTTCAACTCCCACCTCTGCCTCTTTCCAGGTAAGTTGAAATCTAGATGGACAGGACCTTATGTTGTGAAACATGTTTTCCCTTATGGTGCAGTTGAGATTTGGGGAGAAACAAGTGGAAGCTTCAAGGTCAATGGTCATAGACTTAAGAAATACAAACCGGAAGTCCCGGTTGAGGAGGTTGCACCACTATGCCTTGTTTAGGGATACCGTATGGTCCAGCTAGCGACCTTAAATCAAGCGCTTCTTGGGAGGCAACCTAAGTTATTGCTTTCTTTTCCCTTTTTTCTAGTCTAGCTTTAGATAGTTTGCTTTTGCTTTGCTTTGCTTTGTTTTTGGCGTCCTAGACGGACAACAGGTGACACCTAAGGAAGGAATACAACGCAGGAGTAACACTGGATGGACAGATGTTCGAGAATTTGAGAAGACAGAATTTGACTGAGACACATCTCGGTTGCTGTCACAACACCTCGACCGAGATGATTCTTGAGCAACCGACGCGACTAGGGTTATTGAAGATCCACCTTGGTCCGTACCACCTCGGTCCAGTCGAGACCATCTCGACCGAGGTGACAACATTTCCAAAAAAGGGTATAAAAGGGGGCTAAAATTTCTCTCTCTTCCCTCTCTCACCCTCTCGACCAAAACGCCCAAATTTACCTCGTTCGCTGATTCTTGCTCGTTTTTGACGATTCTCGCTTCCGAACTGCAAGGAAAGGGTAGAGGATCGGTTTGCAAGCAACAATCTGCAACAAAGATGCTCCAAATCGACCAAATCTGGGGTAATTCGAGAAAAAAACCCAAACTCTCCCTTCTTCACTGTTTTTAATCAATTTGGGTTTTCGTTGCCCCTGCATTGTGCTGAAAAAGGATTAAGTACCCCATAGGAACCATTGGTAGTGATCTCGGGGGAAAAGAACTGGATTTCTGAGAGTTTTGATCGAACAACACTTCGCCTCGGTCCAGTCGGTCTGTGCCTCGGCCGAGGTGTTCTTGAGAGTTATCAGAGTGACCGAGGTGGTCTGACAGTGGGAGAAGAAGATGAGTTCTGACAGGCAGCTGGTTTTGAGAGATAGATCATCTCCTTCTCCTTCTTCTTCTTCACGCCGCTCCATACCGGTGATCCATGAGCGTCACCAGGTAGACTATGACCGCATAGCGGCACGTCTAGTGGTTGCACCACGGTTTTTGGACATTTCTGCATTCGACTGCCTCCACGTGGATGATGATTTGAGGCCGATGATATCTATGGTGGGGCTGGAGCAGTTTACTGAGATTAGAGCTCCAACCTATCTTGAGCCGACCTTGGAGTCTGTTAGCTCCGTCACTTATTTGCCTACAGAGCGTGCCATCAAGTACCGGTTGATGAACCGGAACTATCTAGTTCCTATGGACCACTAGAGGGACATTTTTGGCTTCCCGGCCCCCACAGTTGCTGATTTTCCTTCTCGAGCCGTAGCTCGAGAGTTTTGGGGACAGATAGCTCATGTAGTTCAGCATGCTGACAGGTGGAGACCTGGAGATTCCAGGGAGCGGATTATCTTCCACCTAGCTTTTAGACTTGCTGACCGGATTTTTAGCGAGACTCTTCTAGCGCGTACTGAGACGTCCCAGAAGATTAGAAAGGGTGAGCTGCTGAGTCTTTACCGCATGGTTACCGGAGGAGTTTTGGATTTTGGAGTCATGCTGGCTGAGGATCTCCACAGGATAAAGGCGAAGGCGAAGGGAGATATCCGTTGCGGAGGAATAGTGACTCACATTGCGAGTTACATGGACCTGGATCTGAGTGTATGTACTATGGTGGCGGCTGCCAAGACGCTTGGGCTGCAGGAGATGATCACTAGGAGGATATTGGTTCCTCGCGGACTTACTACGCCGTATGTGGCGATGCCCTGGGAGCAGACTGCACCTCAGGGTATTAGGTGGTCAGCTCAGTTCTCTTTTTATGACGCGCAATACTGGCAGACCGCATGGATTCCGCTTATGGAGGATGCTAGAGATGCAGCAGCTTAGGGACAGGATGAGGATGATGAGGCTGAGGAGCAGGAGGATGAGGATGGCGGTGCTGCCATGGGCACAGGTACAGATACAGCTGGGACTAGTGTACCGGTCGTCGATCTGGACGACGACGAGACAGAGGAGGAGCCAGCTACATCACCAGCACGTCCAGCCAGGCGTAGGGTACACAGACAGAGGGATCCAGTCACTCACCGCCCGATCGATGATCTGACGGACCAGGTGATAGATTCCTACGCCGCCTTATCCCTAGACATGAGAGAGATGCAGGAGAGGCTGTACTACCAGCACAGGATGGCTGAGATTCAGTTTCAGCATATCATGGGGTACCCGTTTGACCCATCTTAGTACTCGTACGTTCCACCACCACCACCACCGGATCGGGACTAGAGGATTAGAGCTTGCAGATTTCTTTTCTTTATTTATTATGCAGCTCAACATTGTCCGGTGAGTACTCTATTTCTTTAGACTTATTTTGACCCATTGGGACAATGTGTCCCAAGTATGGGGTATGTGGGTATGTATTTATATGACTTATGTGTACGCTTGTATGACTCTTGATGGATATTTATCGTTTTATCTTGCTCTATGTGTTTATCTGAGATTACATGCATGCATACAGGTTATTTGATTAAAAAAACGTAAAAAACTGGTTAAGAAAATTATTTTTTTACCTCGACCGATGTGACTCAAACCAATCGAGGTGCAACACCTCGGTTGACTTAGAACATCTCGACCGAGGCGGTTTAACTGAGAAAAATTTCGAAACGATTTTTGTGCTTCTTATCGGGATATGACCTCAGTGATGATTTTGTTTGCTGACTGGTTTTGAAATCTTTATATGTTTGAAAAGTTTTATGATATGTTTAAGTTGCTAAATGCTTTGTTTGAAATTTTGGCATGTTTAACACTTTGTTTTTATCCAAATTATGTTTAAGTTGCTGACTGGTTTTGAAATCTTTATATGTTTGAAAAGTTTTGAAATGTTTCAAATCATTTCATGATATTAAAACACCGTTTTATAAATTTCGGTTTCCGTATTTGTGCCTTGTTGTAAGATCCTAGTAAAGTTGTTCTCAAACTAAGGTCGGGACTTATTGTGAGGTCCTAACCAGTAGCTCCCCGAGTTTTGAGAATTTGGGGTCTTGCAACATGGTATCAGAGCCAGGCTGGCTGCTTCGACGATGCATTCCGGAGGATGAGACTACAAGTGTCATACAACATTGCCATTCACTTCCTTGTGGAGGACATGCTAGCGCTCACAAAACATACGCTAAGGTATTTGATAGCATGAATTATAGTCTATATTGTGGGACCTATTTAAACGTTTTATCTTCAATAATCTGCATGTTTGGATGTATATTATGTGATTATATTGTCGTTTCATCTAACTTTGCGGGAATCGAGGTCTACACCAAGTTTCGTTGTAATCGTAGGTAAAATGGCATGTTTTGCATCAAAATGGAGCTAAAGGAGCTAAGGAGTCATTGGAGTTACATTCAGGAGCTTAAGGAAGAATCCAGGAAGCATGGAATTGGATTAAAGATTTACTTTGGACCAGATTTGAGAGATTTCACATTCAGTTTAGAGCCACCTCGGTCAGTTACAGTACCATCTCGACCGAGGTGATCTAGAGGAGCGTCCCGACCAAGGCAAACACCTTGGACGCGGCGAGATATATTTTATTCTTGGCTGAGATCTTTTATTTTTGGAAGGAGGGATCTTATATTTTTAGGCTGGATTTCTGGAAGGAAGATCATATATTTTAGGAATTTATTTATGAGAGATAGATATATTTAATTAGGAAAATATCTTTTCAAGATATTTTATCTTAGGAGGGTAGTTTTCCTATATAAAGGGCTGGATTTTCCACAAATCAGCACCGGCGCATCACCGGAAATCCCGCTATCATTATAGTGGTTGAAGGAACGAAAGTTGATAGCTTTTATAGCTTTTGTGAAGGGTTTTGTAAGATTCTCTTAGATTCCCTTCTTGTTGATTGTCTTATTGGATTGTGATCCAAGCAACGCTTGTTTGTTTGATAATTGATTCAGTTATTGAAGCCTTGTTCTTAAGGTTTTTGTGTTCAAATATTCATTCTCTTCCCATATATTTGATTATTGCTTTCATGATGATGAGTGGCTAATTTCTTTGTGCAATTCTAGGGTGATTGCCTGAAGGTTGTGGAAAAAACAATGATAGAATAATCTTAAATTCCAGTAGGACCCTGAAAGCTCGAGTCTTTATCCTTAACCCTAGAACATCTCGTTCAGTCGATGAACATCTCGGCCGGGGTGGAATTCGTTTGACTGAGGTGACCTTTCTGATCCGAAACTGAGAGTTAAGTGTTAGAGTTTGCCAAATCCTATTCTTATTACACCTTTACTGGTTCAATGCAAGCTTAGGATGAGACTTACCCGGTAATTCCTTTGTTTGTTTACCCATGATCATAAGTGTAGGTAATAAAGGTTTATCCTTTATTGGGGTTTGAGTGTGCCTTCATTCCATCTATGTGAGTTAGCCTGAGACTTACCCGATAAAGGTTGATTCTATTCCCTTAGATGGTATGTTGGTTTGAGGTTATAGTTCTTTTCCTTAATTCCTTGAGACTTACCCGGTATAGGAGTTACGGTTTGGGATTAGTGAATGGTGAGACTTACCCGGTGATCTATTCCACTTTAGAAACACCTTTCCTTTGCAAAATCTCATCTTTGTCCGCTTTATCTTGAGATCTTGAGTTGGAACTACAACTAGATGCTTTAATCCCTAGAATTGCATATTTTCCTTAATTGACTTTTTATCATCTTTGATTGTTTTAATCGCTTTTGTGGTTAGTAATTACATAGACTACCTATACTTGCTTAGGTTTCACCTAAGTCCCTGAGATCGACACCCCGGAATTTCTTGCTTTTTCTACGATTGACCCGTACACTGCGGGTTCGCATCCTTGTTTTTAGCATATATCTTGTATTATAAATTTAAAGCTTGCAAACCATTTGGAGCGAACAGTATTACGTTCTGGTTTCTTTTGGCCTTCATTATTTAAGGATGTGCAAACGTTTGTTGTTTCTTGTGATGCATGCCAAAGAACAGGATATATCTCAGGACGGAACAAGATGCTACTTAACAATATTCAGGAAGTCGAGAACTTCGATGTGTGGGGAGTTGATTTTATGGGACCTTTCCCATCATCTGTAGGAAACCTCTACATTCTCTTGGTGGTTGATTACGTCTCTAGATGGGTAGAAGCCATCGCTTCCCCCACTAATGACGCCATGGTGGTTGTGAAAATAGGATTATCTTTCCACGCTTTGGAACACCTCGAGTCATCATTGGCGACGGAGGAACACATTTTACAGCCCAGAAGTTTGAGGCATTTCTATCGAAGTATGGGGTAACCCACAAGGTAGCAATCCCTTATAATTCTCAAACTAGTGGGCAAGTGGAGATCTCTAATAGAGAAATCAAGGCAATTTAGGAGAAGACCGTCTCAAGAACAAGGAAAGATTGGTCCATGAAGTTGGACGATGCTCTTTGGGCGTACAGGACCGCATTCAAGACTCCCATAGGTACTAACCCTTACAATTTAGTATATAGGAAGTCTTGTCATCTTCTCATTGTGTTGGAGCATAAGGCGTATTGGGCGATCAAATGGCTTAATTTCAACCTCAAGGAACCTGGAGAGAAGAGGCTTTTGGATATCAATGATTTGGAAGAGTTGCGCTTGAATGCCTATGAGAATGCCAAGATATATAAAGAGAGAACTAAGAAATGGCATGACAAGCACATCATCCCTAAGGAGCTCAAAGAAGGGGTTCTTGTTCTACTCTTCAACTCCCGCCTCCACCTTTTTCTAGGTAAGTTAAAATCTAGATGGACATGACCTTACATTGTGAAAAATATTGTTCCCCATGGTGCAGTTGAAGTATGGGGTGAAGCTAGTGGAAGCTTTAAGGTCAACGGTCATAGGATGAAGAAGTATCAACCGGAAGTTCCAATTGAGGAGATTGCACCTTTGCATCTTGCTTAATAGTGGCGTACGGTCCAGCTAGCCACCTTAAACCAAGCGCTTCTTCGGGAGGCAACCCAATGTATTGCTTTCTTTTTCCCTTTCCTAGACTAGTTTAGATAGTTTGCTTTGTGTTTGTGTGTCCTCTTATACAGGAATTAGGTGTTACCGAAGAAAAAGAAAAACAACATGGATGGTTCGATTTTCGAGAATTTGAGAAAACGGAGTTCGACGGAGACACATTTCGGATGTTGTCAAAGCATCTCGACCGAGATGGAGTTCGCTCAACCGAGATGATGTTAACTGGGAATCACCTCGTTCCGGCACCTCGGTCAAGCAACCACCTCGACCGAGATGAAATCAAATTTTGCGAGGGGTATAAAAGGAGAAAGAACTTCTCTCTCTTCAACCCTAATTTCCCTCTCTCGCACCTCGACCGAATCGGCACCTCCCTCTCCCAAATCCTCAATTCTTCACCGTTTTGCTCGTTTTTTGGTTCTAAATCATCGAGAGGAGAAAGACAAACGGATTTCAAGCATCAAATTGTGCCCCAATCCATCACACGCTGCAGAAATTAGGGTATTTAGTTCGAAACCCTTCTCATCCGGTTTTGGTTTGATTTTGCTCAGATTAGAGGATATTTGTTGCTGGTTGTTGTAGGAAACTGCTTAAGTACTCCTTAGGAAGCATTTGGTAGTGAGATTAGGTGGAAATAGTTACATATTTGGGGTTTCGATCGAAGTAGCTTTTCGCCGCGGTCCAACTGTGAACATCTCGGCCGAGATACAGTAAGAACTGACCGAGATCATTCTTAGTTATGGAGAATTTGAGACGTTCCGATTGTCAATTGGCGCTCCGAGACCGTCCTAGTGTTGGGCAGCCTTCTCCTTCTCCTCCCCCACAACCACAGATCCCGGTGATCCATGAGAGGTTCCAAACGGACTTTGGTCGTACTTGTCTCCGCACAATCATTACTCCGCGATATGTCGACATTAGTGATTTTGATTGCCTGCATGGGATTGAGGATTTGCAGAAGATGGTCTCTATGGTTGGACTGGAGGCCTTTCTATCCATTCGTGCGCCGGATTACCTGGAGCCGACGTTCGAGTTTATGAGTTCCGTCACCTATGTGCCGGAGAAGAGAGGAATCAAATTCCGTTTTCTTAACAAGACGTATGTTGTCCCCCTCGACTAGTTTGGAGAGATTTTTGGGTTCCATCCTCCCACCGCCACAGATTTTCCATCCCATCGCCATGTTCGTGATTTCTTGGAGAACATTGCACATATTACTACACACAAGGACAGATGGCAGCCAGGGGATTCCAAAGAGCGCATCATCTAACATCTCTCTTTTCGTATCACTCATAGGATCTTCACCGAGATGCTTCCGGCGGGTAGTGAGACGCCTCAGAAGGTCCACTAGGGTGAGCTATTTGCTATGTTTTTTATGGTTACAGGTGACAATCCAGATTTTGATGCCATGCTGGCCAAGGAGCTTCACACGGTGAAGGGGAAGACAAAGGGTGATATCTACTTTGGAGGTTTAGTGACTCATATGGCCACCGAGATGGGTCTAGATTTTTTGGCTTGTACTTTGGCTGCGGCGCCGAAGCTGCTTGGATTGTAGGAGTTCATCACACATAGATTCTTGTTCCTCGAGGTCTTGGCCCTCCTGATGTTGCTGATAGGTGATAAAATCACTATCATTTAGGATAGTTTTTAGAGTCTTTTTATTGCATTTGTGTCGGTTTATGCTACTAACTCCTTGGTCCAGAAGAAGAAGACTAAAAGAAGTTAAGGAAGGAGTTATAAGCACTTAGGAGTGAAGATCGTTCACGAAGCAAAGCTTCTGTTGCTTCACCGCCCCCGCGGAGCCTTGTCACCGCCCCTGCGGGAAACACCGGACTCCGGAGCGCTCCCTACGCCTTCGTCAGCGCCAGCCACGAAGACTATCACCGCCCCTGCGTCAATCCCTGGTGCCCCTGCGTTGACTTGCCTTGAAGAAGCGAAGACCAGCGCCCCTGCGCCTCCCCCTTCACCTCAACCTGGGGGCTAGAAGGTGAAGAGTCTATGTCACCGCCCCTGCGTTGACACTGAGACGCCCCGGCGGCTTGGCATTAGAAACGGCAGGAAGTTGAAGAGTCAGACGTTTGAAGAGCATTAAAGATCCGCCCTTGCGGAATTGCCTAGCCGCCCCTACGGTCATGAAGAAGATCAAGCGTTTTTCCCTTCACAGCTCCTGTGGAGCTGAAGGCCGCCCCTGCGGTTCAACGATAGAAGCTTTACTCCGGCTGTTTACACCACCTTTATGGCGTTAAAGGTGGTTGTTTTGGGCCGGCCATTTACTCCTATTTAGTGTCTTTTGTAGTGTAAATAGGCTTTGGTTGATTGCTAGAATCATCCAACTTGTTATCCATCATTTTCCACTTAGAAACCAATTTTCATTTCCATTGTAATGAGTTGCTAACTCCCTTGCTACATTGGGTTGGTTTGAAGCTGCGTTGTTACTTTGGTTATAAGTTTTCTTTAATATAAGTTTTCATTAAGTAATGCTTTGTGTTTCCTTGATCTCCATTGTCTAATTACATGTTTTACTATTACTTGAGATTGATCACCTTAGGTTCTAAAGTGCATGCAAAGAACTAGGATTAATAGGTTCCGGGTTCGGTCTTTAATCTAGTAGTAAATTTTAAGTAATAATGGGTTGTAATTACTTAAAGAAAAAGAACACAAATATAAAGATAAACTTAACGGTTTTAACCTTTTCTCTATATATCCCTTAGTCTTTGTTTGAAAGCTAACTTGTTATTTGTTCTTGTAGGTTTACGGAACACTAACCTGTTAAGTTGTGTTGATGCCGGTTGGCTCAACACATATATATGATCGAGATGGGAGATTACTTGAAAACTTGTAAAAGGAACTCACCAAAGTAGCAATTGCATGCTTAGAATCAACCTAGTGTAGATTCACCCCTTATTGTCTTACTTTTTGCGTTATTCGTTTTCATATGTTTTTGTGCATCAATTTAACCAACCCCCCCCC